>JAOTQQ010000071.1:34744518-34770021 GCA_026546715.1 Gallinago undulata
CACCCCCACTTCATAAAGATAGAGCGGGTATCACTGAGTGGCAGTGCTACAGCCAGAAGGAGCAGGCTGGGAAATGCCTTTTATCAGGAGGGTGGGAGTTTGCTTTCTGCCCTCTTCCTCCTTTTGCTTCAGTCTCTTCACCAAAGCAAAGCAAGGAACTGTTAGGGGATGGTGGGACTCTGCTTCCCTGTTGTGAGTGGTTTAGCTTTTTAGAAAAACAACAAAAGTCCCACCGAAATAAGAGCAGAATGAGAATTGAGTCTTCAGGTTTAATTCCCGGGTTTGTCATTAATTTACTGTCCCTGTGAGTTGCACTTAGAAATGGTGCAGTTTTTTTTAATTTGAAGTCCAGATCTCCAAAATCTGACCTTTTGTAAGGTGTCATACCCAACTGCTTCGAAATGCCATTCTGCTTTCTAGCCACTTCCAAATGCATATGGTAAAAGCCTAAAATTTGGCAGCCAGGTTGAAATGTGGGAGAGACTTCCAAAGCTAGTTAATACCAGTTGGCCTTGGGAAATCACTTCTGTTGGCTTTTGTCTTCCAGCCTAAATTATTCCATCAGAAATTAATTTTGTTGACTGTACTTTTCTCATTAATATTTGGCTCTCTCTGCCTCAGTTTACACAGCTGTTAGGAATAATTATGAGTTTCCTATCTAGGTACAGCTTGGAAATGAGCACTGTGGGCATGATTTTGCATGCTCAGTGTTACATACTCATTTTGGAGAGATTCCCCATTCTGCCAAGATTGGTGGTCGTGGGACATCAGCTATAGCCATGTTCCTCGGGGACATGCTGGAGGTGGTAACATGAAGGAGGGCTCCCACAGCAAGGGCTTTCCATCGCTTAGAGTTTGTTGGTGTTTGTTGTGTGGTCCTTGTCTCTCCACCTTGGTGTACCTTGCTCTGAAAAAGCCAACGAGGTGTCTTCTAGCTCCAACAGTGTCTGTCCCCATCTGCTCAGCCCTCTGGCCCCTGGGAACAGTGAGATTTAGATATGTGCTTGAGCACTGCTCACTGAGCAGCGTGGCTGAAGTCGCTGGAGCAGGGACAGGCTGTGCTGTGCCCTTGCACAAGAGGCCATTGTTTCCCCTCATGAATCACAGAGCCCTTTCATCCCAACGGGTACCCGCACCTGGTGTTTCAGAGAAGGTGATCATCCCCTCTCACTCTGACATGAACATCTTCACTTGGCTTTGGTGTGGGGAGGAATTATTGCTTTTGTTGTCTTCAGTCACAGGGTGTGATATTTAGGGTTGTTTGGGATTTTTTGCCCTGCTTGGTTCTTGGCTCTTTAGTGGGAGAGGATGACAGCAGCGGTATAAAATGATAACTGTCTGTATGGGATGAAGGCTGAATTTTCAAAAACTATGAAAGCAATTCAGTTTTGGAGATCTGACTTGGACGCTTGTCAGGGTCAGGTTTGGGAGCTTTGCTTATGCAAAGCAGCAGAAGTGGGTTGTTTCCATTTTTCCATTTTGTTGCCGATGGGGCTGTCTTTGTCCAACTGTGCCCTGGCGTACCCTAACAGAGGCTCACAGCCCCCGGAGAAGAGCTGCTGTCAGAATACTTTAAAGTCGGTCAGATTGGGTCCTGCTTCATGAGGTTTATCAGCAAAGATTTTCAGTGCCTCCAGTGGGAGGCTATTTTTATTCTATCCAGGGGCTACCTTCTGCTCTGAGGTCTTTACTGCATTTTTTTCTGAGTAGAGAAACCTGCCTGTTTCAGGACAACCTTAAATATCTTCATCTCTTGCAGTCTGAAAAAGAAGATAGTCTTTTATCCAAGGTAAAAGTTTTTGGCATTTCTGTGACATGGTTGGGATTTCTTTTGTTATTTTTTTTTCCTGTGTAAGGGGGTGTAAATGCATTGAGTTTTCTCCCTTGAGCAGGGATGACAGCAAGCGAGGTACCTAATGATTCATCTTCCTACTCTGATTGGTGCTATGACTGTAGAAGAAAATCCATGTTGTGTTTCATTGCACCATGTAATCAAGACTGGAAGAGCTCTCAAGAGATCATTTGGTTCATTTTCCTGCCCTATGGCAAGATCAGTCATACCTGTGTCTTTCCTGACCGATGCTGGTCTATGCTTTTTGAAGACCTCTGCAGCCACTCCAGGCAGCATGTTTCAGTGCTTCACAAGCATAAGTTACCAGTAAGAGTCTCGTTTCTCCCCACCTTATTTAACCTGAACCATCTCTGCTGCAGTTTAAACCTGTGGCTTCATGTCCTGCCCATTTTGAATACAAAGAACAGGTCTTTTTGCAGCAATATTAAATATTTGAAGGCTATTCACGTGCTTCCCTCTTTATGGTAAATAACCCCTGTTTGTTAAATCTTTCCTTCTTCGTGGTGGATTTAAATCTTCTATGTAATCTTTAATTGGCCTGTCTTCTCAAAGCTATTCTGTAAGCGACGATCCCAGTCATTAACTAATCCACAAACAGTTTAAACCCTTTGATCAGCATTTTATTTGTGTACTTTAATAGAAGCCGCCTATGCTGGCCAAATTGCCTATTTGTGCATCACTGTCTCTGACTGACTTGATGGCCTTGTGCTGATGTACGAGCCAAGTATTTGCAAGGTTTTCTGCTGCTTGCTAGCTGCCATTCATTCCAAGAGGAAGACTGGGTGCCCCAACATGATGCGGGGCTTGGTGTGATCTGATTTTTGTGGGATGGTCTTTGCCGTGTGAAGGCTGTGCATTCAGATAGAAAGGGAGCGCAAAGAGGGGATAACCAGTCATGGAGTCGTGGGTCTCTGCAAGCACCCAAAATATACATCGATGTATGCAGGAATTTGGAAACGAACATGTGCTCGGACAGGTGGTAGGCTGTGAAATGTCACTTGGTATTAGGGCCTTCTGATGTGGCTGTATTTGAATAGTCAGATCATGCTTGGAGGTCAACCACTACAATACTGTGATTTGGATGACCTTGATGCGTAGGTTTTTGGCTCCAAGGGAATGTCAAGGAAACTCATGCTTTAGCAGGATATATAGGGAGGATAGAAGGGGGGTCGTATGCCCTTTCAGTAATTTTCTCTGGATTTCTTTGTTGTAGGTGAGTGTTTTAACCACCTTGGAGCGGCGATTCAACCTCCAGAGTGCTGATGTGGGTGTCATTGCCAGCAGCTTCGAGATTGGCAACCTGGCCCTCATCCTCTTCGTGAGCTACTTCGGAGCCCGAGGACACCGGCCACGCTTGATAGGATGTGGAGGGATAGTCATGGCCCTGGGTGCCCTCCTTTCCGCGTTGCCTGAATTTCTGACCCACCAGTATGAATATGAATCGGGAGAAATACGCTGGGGGGCTGAAGGGAGGGATGTGTGTGCTGCCAACGGGTCCACCAGCGATGAGGGACCAGATCCAGACCTTATCTGCAGGAATAGGACTGCTACCAACATGATGTACTTGCTGCTCATTGGAGCACAGGTTCTCCTGGGCATTGGTGCTACCCCTGTCCAGCCCCTGGGAGTTTCCTACATTGATGACCACGTGAGGCGGAAAGATTCCTCCCTGTACATAGGTAAGGCTCTCTGAACTTCTGAACTGAAGGCTCTCCTTGTGGGCCACGTCTCCCTCTTGTCTTATCTGTTTGATGCCAGTGGGAGAAATGCCTTGAGGCCTGTTCTCCATGTGCTGCTGTGCTCATCAAGGTAACTTGGCAGGGGTCTCTACACCAAGCTGTTGTAAGCAGCAGGGAAACACTGTGATATTGGCTTTTATTGCAGCAACGGTAAAGGTTGACAGCTATGGTGATTATTTCGGATGATTAGGAAGATGCTCACTCCTTCTATTATGTTTGCCCAGATTGCTTTATGTTCTGATATTGGTTGCTTGTGGTTGACTTTGAGCTGAAGAGTTTCCAAGTGGTATATGTGATGATGGTGATTTCTTTTTTTTTTTCCCCAAGATGCCCTAGTTCCCTTCCTGTTCCTGAAGCATTTCTCTGTATCTGAGTGATCATGGCAGTATAAACAGACTGAGAGGAAATGCATGTCTTGTCACTAACACCATCACATTTTAGCAAGGAAGTGCTTGTTACAGGGTAACTGCTGTGACCCCACATGCTGAGGCAGGACCCCAGATAATGTGATCCCTGTAACGGAATGGGATGCGGAAGCTGGTGAGGTCTATTTTGAGATATGGTGAGCCTGAAGTAGAACTCATGATTCTGGTGATCATGTTGCAAAATTCTTCCAGATAGTTAAGATGGGAAATTTGGCTTCCATTACCCCATGGAACGTCTCTTACTGGGGTAAAGCGCTCATGGGTTTCAGCAGTAGTGTCCTCTCCAAAAGGTTGAACGAGGATGTTGCGGGTGAAGTTGTCTTCTGAAAAAAACTGACCAGCTTGACTCGTTCTTCTTTCTGCTGGACTTGTCATTAGATAAATGGTCCAATGCAATAAATCAATGAAGTGTGTGTTGCCATTGAAGTGGTCCTGCTGCACTTGCTAGTGTAGTTTCTAGAAACTACAGGCCTGTCGTCCCTGTTTTGGCTTGACTGTCAACTGAATGGATGATCCCATTAGCGGTTATTGTTTTGTGAAGACATTTTTTATCAAGTTTCCAAGCATAACTGCACGCAGCTGGGGTATGGCCATAGACAGCAAAGCTGAACAGTCCTCCTGACACCTTTTGAGTGGTGTTCAGTGTCTTGGGATAGTGCAGAGGCCTGTGGGAAAGACTAATTTTATAACATGCTATAGCATTCCGGGATGTGTTGCTAATTTAACTGACGAGCTGCTTCTGCATATTCAAAGTGTGTCCATGTTTTCCTGTAACTGGCTCTAAAATCATAGTGTTTCACCTTTTAGCTTTGTCACTGGGTCATTATTCATCTTCACGTGGTTCTGTAAGTGTTTGTGAGGGATCCAGTGGATAAAACAAGGTGATATATGAAATACAAGATACTGTACTACCTGAAGGTGAGTAATGAGACTAAATTCACTGCAGCAACTTTGCCAACACCATAAATGATGAGCTGGAATTAAGAGTGATTCTAAGATTATCTATTATAAATAACTATATAGAGAAGCAGCAACTTCTTTCAGTCTGTTCCATGAATATTTTTTAAGCAACACTTCATGTCTGAGAACAGGATTGAGGAGGGTGCATGAGAGGAGGACTAGGAAGAGTGATTCTTTTTGTTCCTGAGATACATTTATCTTGTATGCTAAAATAACTTATTTAAAGTTGGCAGTTCAACTGTAGCTGAAAAAATACTGCCAGAAAATGATTTCTGCTTACTATGTGCTGCTTCAGACATATGCTTCTAACCATGTTCCTTTCTCCATGTAGAGTCTAAAAAAGCACATGTATTTTGGGGTTGTTTGCTTTACTGGCAAATCATAATCTGAATTTCTGCATATGAATTATGGGTTGCAGAAGAGTGCATGTGTATGCACTCTCAAGCAATCAGTTGTACCAACAATGAAGTTTAATATCTGGCCTGTCCCAGCCAATCCATCACAAGCCAGTTTTCAGATATGGGATGATTAATTCTTACATCAACTTGCAGTCAATTTGGCTAGTAAAAATGAAAGCTAACAGGAGAAAATTACAGGAGAAAAAAAGTATTCTGTGAGTGAATATAAATGGAGAAGAAACTGGTGGAAATGTACATGTCTTCTCAGGTTTGTGAATATTTGAGAGGAGGTCAGACTTCTCGATTTGAAATGTTGTTCGAGAATTATTTGCTCAGATTGGTCTTTAGCTGATTATTTTTGTTGATGTCACCAATGCAATTTTCAGTGGCCATAGCAGAAAGCTGGCTGAGCAGCTTACTCACTTTGTTCTCCTCTGTTTCACAGAGGAAATAACTGCAGAGTGTATACTGTCACTGCGCTATATTTATATCAGTTTGCTTTCTCATAATAGCATGCTCACTCAGTAGGGGCTATGCTGTGTGTGACCGGATAAAACAGTTTTTGGGTAAGTTCCCTCAGTTTTAAATTAGGAGCAAATCTGGCATAGGTTGCTCCCTCAGGATAGAAACTAATTAATAACAGCAGTAATAGTCTGGCCGAACTTTCCATCGTGGCTGGCTGTGGCTGAGAAATGATCAGGTTGACCAGTCCGTGCCGTCTTCAGAGTATTGCTAACGTTGAGTACGTATATGCTGCATTTGGGCTGTTTTGTAGCTGGGGGGGAAGAAGCAGTCTCTCACCTGACAGCTAAGTACTAATTGTTCACCTGCTGCAATAAAAACCTTCTTGCGTCCCAAGGGCAGTGAATTAGAAATCACATTGTGCAGTGAGAGGCTTTCTTCCTCCTGAGTTGCACAAGAGTTCGGTGGAGTAAATTCATATAATATCTAATACAGCCTCTTTGCAGTGAAGTGACAATACAAGGAGATTCCTCCAACCACAACCCACCTCCAAACCTTCTTTTGAAAAAAAAAAAAACATTAATAGTACTAATACGTGCCTGAAGAAGACCGCAGATGTGATACCGTATATGAATTGAAAGTGAAACTTTGGCTTTAACTTCTAGTGCAAGTAGTAGCATCTGTGGAATCTAACACACTTCTGGCCATGAAGTCCAATCAAACCTGGCTCGTTGTGGTCTCTCTGCCATGCCAGGCCCACGGGAGATGGTGGGCAGAGTACTTCTGTCGTGCATCCTTTGAAGGCAAAGGTTGCTCAGGCTTGTGCTCTGCCAAGGATGTGGGGATTCACAGTTTCATAATTAGAGAGACAAGGGTGTGAGATATTACGGGAAAATATCTCTGTGGCATGGGCTGCTGACACGTAGTTTCATGTTTCTTGAGCTAATAGCATATTTTTTGATGCCTGCAATGTGTTGCTACCAAACTCAAACAGCTTCTGTTGCTGTAGTAACCAGCCCTAGGAAAAGGGCTGTGTTGTGGTAACCGAGGGCAAATCAAATAAAAAAGATGCGTGTGTGGAGGTACGCACCAAAGGATGTTCAAAAGAAAACACGTCTATGCTGAAACAGAGTTAGATAGTGGGACCGTGCCTGCTCCTGCTAATGATGGGAAAGGCATTCTCCTCCCATTTCAGCATCTAGCCCCTTCTCAGCACAAAGGCCATAACATTGGGAATAGCAACCAAAAGATGACCAAAAGATGAAAAATTAAAAAAGGAATTTTCTTAGCTGTAAGAAGTTGGGAAAAATCTTTTGGTTTGGTGCTGGTTTGCTTTCTCCTCTCTGTTTGGGTCTGCTCTTTATTTAAGATCTGAACTCCCATCTAGAGATTTCCAAAGAAGCAGGTTAATTTTGCCAGTGTATTTATTGGCATTTGGCGTAAGTAAGCCCTTTGAGTTGAGGAATTCCTCACTCCTGCAGATTGTGTAGCAGTAATCGTTTATTTTGAAGGAGGAAAACTGTGTTGAAGACTCCTTACTACACAGTTCCTTTCGCTACCCGCTAATGACTCACTTGACATTTCCCTTATTTCTTTAGTTCATTTTCTGCTAGGTCTTGCTGAGTTCTGTTGAAATCAATGGAGACTTTGTCATTAGCAGGGGGAGGAGAGGTGTTGTGGAGTTGATACAGCGGGGGAAAAAAACAATGATCTGACAGTGGTTGTATGGATTTGCTGCCTCTCAGACAAGCAAGAGCTTGCGAGTGGTTTCTGGTCACTGGAGTACCCACGTTACCCTCGTGGTTTGAGTGTTCAGTGAGAGCCCGAGTGAGTGATGTGGTAGATTAATGTCATTAACAGTCTCTATACGCGCCTTCTGGGCTTCCTGTAGCATTTAACATTTGCTGATAGAAGTTGTTGCATCTTGTCTGGAACATGATTACCTATAGAGCAGAATTTATAGCCTCTGGGAGCCAGTATTTGATCTGGGACAATTAAGGGCTGCATTATATAGAGGAAGTTGCTATTATTCTGTCTCCTGTTGATGGAGGAAATTGATACTGATGTTAGAGGGAGCGCTGCCAGATTGTGCGGCCCATTCAGAAGAATGCTTTGTTGATCTTTAATGCGTTGGAGATTCTCTTTTGCTGAAGCTGTCTCAGTGTTTAACTTCATGGACACACACACATGTTCAGAAGCCACCACTACAGACTCCTCGCTGACATGCGGATACTGCTCTAATGGGAAGAAGAATTTGAAGGAAGTCCCAGAGGGGGCAAGTCTTGCGTCAGGGAGTAAGTGATGAGAAGTGATGAGTGCTCCTGAGTTATTAGTGGTGCAAGGGTGTGCCTGAGTGTGGTGTGCCCAGGGGAACAGAGCTGTTCTTGGCCTGCTTCGTGGCAGGGTGGAGGAACAGAGAGATAGAAAACTCAGCACTGCTGGATGTGTCTGTTGCGTGTCTGTCTTCTGTCTCCTCTTCTAGCTTCTATCTGCCCTTCTCGATGTGTATTTTGGTTTATCATAAGGTTGTTCCAGCTGTTACCCTTCTTATAAAAGGAGAGCTCAACAGGATGGCATTCTCTGCCCACATCTGCCCTGATGGGACTAACCCAGTAAGGGGGAAGGAACCCAGTGTTGTCACTGCTGACTCCGACCTTGGCAGCAGTGTTATTTTACATGGAATGTGTGGAAGCACTTTTTGTTTTGTGATGACAGTCGTAGAGAAATGCTCACTCTCGCTTCTGGTGCTTTTTTGCTTGCTTTAAGCACCAACTCAAGATTTGCTGCAGAGGAAGACAAACATTGCCCTAGTTGGAATCTTGCTGTCTCCAGGGATAAATTTGTCCATTTGAAAAAATCACTTATGGTAGCTTACGTCAGTCAAAATGACAGCAGCCATTGTGTTTTGGAGAAGCAGAAGCATTTTCTCGACTGACAAGAATTAAATCTGAGTGTTAGTATCTATGGCGGTGAGCTAATAGCAAGTTATCAGCGTAAGATGCTGAAATCATCAGAGTTTGAATCAATGTTTGGTATATGGTGATACAAAGAAATAATAACTTGGATTTCTATTAGGAAGCTCATGTTGGTAAGCTAAGCAGTTGCTGTGAGTTTTGAAATCGTTCATTTACTGTTTATCTGATATTACATATCTGAAGGTTCATCAATAAATAATAATAAAAAAAAAAAATTGAAAAAGGAAAGGAGCTTCCTGACTATAAACAAAAGTGAAAAAGCATTCAGTGCCGCTAAAGAAAAAGCCATGGAAATTGGAGAGTTGGAAACCCCAACCTTCTGCAGGATGTACCCCCATTGTCTAACCAGTATTCTTCTGTGTAACTTACTGTATTTGAAGAATTGTAGAAAGTGCAGTCAGTGACAGCACCTTTCATAATAGCAAATGTTTTCCTTTTTTTGAAGCTTTCAGAATTTTGTTTCCTTGGGGACACTGTGTGATTCTGAGAAAAAAAAAAGAATATTTTGAAGCTGGAAAAGCAGACTTCGCAGATGTTTGGCTTTCAGACTGGAATTCTGTTATCTTCTTTACATAGCTCGGTATCTACAGCATGATAGGTTCCGTGTAAAGATGGTGTGGACCCTGGGTACCCACAGAAATGTGTTGAGATGGACATTGTTTCTTTCCCTTCCCAATTTTGTAGAATACTTTTTCATTCTGTGTTGTTTTGAGGTTATTTGGGGGGGGGGTTATTCCCTTTTAAGAATTTTACTTAGCTTTCCAGTGACTGCTTGCTACTTTTGTCTCTGACTGCTGAAATGTCTCTGGCGTGGAGGATGAAATGTATTCTTCTCAGTTTTGTGCTTTCCAAATTTCTTCAAAATTTCTTGAAGTGTATATTTGAACCTATTGTTTCTATACCATAGCAAGTAGAGTAATTTCTTTTTATAGCATACAGGTCATGTCACCAACTTCTTGAGGCTCTCCATTTATGTGTATTGATTGGAATGTCTTTAGGATTCTCTTGAGAGGTCTGTACATCTCTGCCCATGCTGGCTGCTTGGCCCTTTTGCTTCTAACAGCCCTTTCCCCTTGGCCGTACTCCTTGTGTGCTCCCTCGAGGTCTGCAGGCAGTTTGGGTGGTTTATTCATTTATTCCAGCCCTTCTTGCTGGAACATGCTTCTCTGAGCTCACCCACCTAAGGCTCTGCCAGCCTTGTGCTTTCCTTAAGCCTTTTCCTTTTAAAGCCTGCTTCTAGTAGGGTGTTTATAGTGGATCTTGGCTGATTTCCTATCTGTTGTTATCTCCTCTGTGTGCCTGCTCGTTACCCATGAGCTGCTCGGTGAGCTTGTCCACCTCCATGTGGGCACGTGTGGAATGTGAGCACTTGGTCAACAGAATCACGTTTCTCCTTGCTGGTATGTGCAGTTTTATAGGTATGTAATATTTTTAGCCTGAAGACTTGACAGAATTTTGTAATAGTTTTGTTCCGTAAATGCATCCTCCTACGGGTGATTTGGAGAGCCTTTCCTTGCTTCCAGGGTCTCCAAGGGGTTGAGAAAGACACGGTATTAGCCCTGAACTGAAAGGAGTGCTGTTGCCAGCGTGAGCGCTGTGATGCCTGTTCATTACTGAAAGGTGTCTTTGCATCAGAGTCACTAGATTGTCTTCCCTGTGGACTAACTGTGATCAGATTAAATCGTGTGGCTCCATGCGGATGTACCGGTATTAACTGCGCTGGCCTAACCCACTGATCCATCGATAACCTGCAGCCTTTTGTAATTACTCCCCTTTGGGGAGAGGTCTGTGTTCTTATTTGCCGTGTGTCACCAGGGCTGGCTCGGTTACACATGTCCCCTTTTACACTGCCAGGGGTAATATCCTGGAAAATTAAATGGAAACATAAACAAGTGTGTAGGGTTTATTAAAGCAGTAACAATAATCAATTAATGGGAATGGCCTTCCCCACTGCAGGCAGGAAGGCTGATGTGAAAGGCGGTAGCTAAATGGATGTATTTATTCAATTAAATGTATATATGCACAAAGTCGTAACTGCTATGGGCTCCATTATTTTACAGCAGTTGCTCCAGTTACCTTAACCTTCTGCTAATAGCTTTTTTTTGCTATGAGCTGAGTAAATAAAGCTTGAGTCCGACACAAATGACTGTGTGAGAGAACATATTGAGGGTGGGAGCTGTTTCCATGTTACTCTGTGCTCTCTGTGTACTCTGCAGCTGATTTTTGGTTTAATTGGGATTTACTGACCCTGGTGTCTTGTAAAAATCATTTCACTTTATGAGCATGTTGGTTTCTTTCTGTAGTATTTTTCGAACAATCACCAGCTGGCAGAGCTGAGTGAGGTACATCACTCCTGGGGCAGCCTCCTTAAAGCCACGTCCTTGTCATTTAAATGGCAGACATACAAAGGACAGTACGTATTAGTACTGAGGTTCATAAAATTAATTACACAGATTGGAAGGTGCTGAGTTGACCATGTCAAGAGCTGAAGGCTGTATTGTACCTCCTTGATGGCGCAAGCGAGAGCAAACTGGTTTGTGCTGTCAATCTTGGCCTTTCTCCTGGGAATTTGACTGACACCCCCCAACTCCTTGCACATAAGGAGCCTCCATATGTTTTGGTCCCAATTATCACACTGGCACTGATGACTCTTGGAGGTGTGTTTGGCATATGCCTTCGTATGGCAGGACAAGGCACAGGATCTTGCCCCTTAGCCATCACGAGTCAGGGCACTGGTCTCAAAGCAGTGGTGAAAGTCTTCTTGCCCAAAACGTAGGTTTGTGTTGTTTGGTGTGGAGGATATTTTTGGGCTTGTCAGAAATGATTATCCTGCTCATCCTCAGCCAAGTGAGCGTCTCGTGAATTTTGCTGTGTGTCTGTAACCTTGCAACAAAGGGCAGTGACCTGAAGTAGTGTCGAAAGATAATCGCTGCCTTATAGTTTCAAATAGTTATTGCTTGATTGTGTGTCCTGACACACACTTGGTGCCCAGTGCCAGCAGCTCTTCAGACCCCCCCTTGCTGCTGCTCTTGGTGATGTCTGCCATGTTGTGAGACGCTGGGAGGGCTTTACCCCTCCCGCCCTTTGGAGAGGCTGCTCCAGGTTTGAGTTGGGTGCTGGGCCCAACGACGTTCACACTCTTTGGGGGCCAGATAGGTACTATCGGAGTAACTCCTGAAAGTGTTTTTGCCGAGTCCCAAGCAGTGCTGCGACACAAAGGCACGGGTCAGGCCATGGGCCTGTTGACCCCCTGGGCCTAGCAGCACTCAGCTGCCAGAGCAGCCACGGAGCTGTGTTTTCACCATGGCCACTTTGCCGTGCATTGATGGATCTGCACAGGTCGCTCCCCAAAACAGCAGCCGAAAGAGCAGAGCTCCTTTGGGGCTGTGGGGAATGGGGCAGAATGAGCTTTGGCCCAGCGGCTGCGGGGACATCAAGGAGTGATGGCAGATCAGGCCCTGGGTGAGCCTTTCTTCCAGGCTGGCTGCATAACTGGCATGAGATGTCCCACAAGTGCCTGACCAGTGTGACAGGTTCAGTGTGTGAATCTCAGTAATTAAAAAATAATGCTGTTAACACCAGAGGAACAGCTGTGATGTCAGTCAAAGGTGTGAGGTGGCCCAATAGTACCTGTTTTGTGAGACTTGGGGCAGAGCTGCTGTGGAGGCATCAGGGCAGCCTCAGTAACTTGTGTGTCTCGCAACAATAACTCTCGTGTCTCAAGTGTTATTGTGTCTCAACACTTGCGTGTCTGATGGACCAGCCTGGAGGAGAAAGTGTGGCCATGAGTCATTGGGCACCTTGCAAAACAAACATTAAATTCCTTGATGTGTTGCTTCGTCACCTTTGTAAGCCATTAGAAGAGCCTGTGGAGTGGGAGCCCTTCCTTGGTGTGGTGTGTGTGCACGGGATCAGCAGCAAACTGAAACCTCTCATCTGTCAGCCTTGCCACCAGGGGCCTGTGTTGGGATTTAACCCACCAAAGATGTGCCTGCTTAGTCTGGAGCCCTGTCTCCCCTGCTGCTGGGAAAGCCACCACCGTGCTGGTGCCAAGGTGTTTCCCCACTGATGAACCTGTCCCTTCACAGCTGCCACACCACTGAATCTTCCAAACCAGCTCTGCTGCCACAAGAAAAATGCTGGATAAAGGACCTGAACTGAGCTTGAGGAAGGTGAAATTTGCCATCGTCTGCATCTTGGAAGCTCCAGCTGAAAATGGTACAGAGCAAAAAAAATATATGTTTTTATTTCATGCATAGGGTTTGGTTTGGTTCACCCTGGGACTAAACTTGAGGCTTTTTGATCTCTTGTTTTCTCGAGTGGGCAGCACATAGGCAATCTGCAGGGCTGTGGACTCCGCGGAGGGATGTTCTTTTTTTACTGCTGGAGTGGCTCTGGCAGCTAAGTGCATCCAGAGCGTGGCCAGGGAGCAGCACAGGCTGTGGATGTGGTGGTCCAGAGTGAGGAAGGGGAAGCTGGGAGCACCCATGCTGCAGGAGATGGGCTGCAGAAGGACCTCTGCTTGGGTCTGGGGTTCTTCAGCTGGGAGCTTTCCCTGTGGTTTTGGACAAATCATTTTGGCTGAGCCTTCTCAAAGTTTGGGGTTTGGTCCCTAAATTGCTCCTTTGAACTTTGCTCTTTTGAAAGCACTTGGAAACTCTTTTTGCCGATTTCTTCTTGCCAAAGTACAGCCATTTCATTAACTGTGCTGCTTATGAGGTATTTGGCTTTTCCTTAGAGGGAGGCCTACTCTCACTAAGTCCCCTTTTGATTTTGATAATAAGGATTTTTTTGTCTGGAGAAGGCTATCCAAATTTGGCCCTTTATTAACCAATTAAAATGTGAGGATTTAAATACTTTCTCAGATGGATGTTAACAACAGGTCACATTGCTCTTTGACTTAATACCTCAGAGTACTCACTGCAGCTAAACAAGCCTGCGTCTGTTACAAGGTGCAGGGTCTGGCCAAAGGCAGCAGATCAAAGCAATAGCAGAAATTCAAGGGTTCAAGCAGGTAGAAGAGCAAAATGCACAGTGCACTGATTCTTTCCTCCCTGTCTCCCTCTGCTTACCTTGCTTTTTCCCTGTGGTTTTCTGTACATTCCTATCCTCAGTGTTGGACAAGCCATTCCTGCTGTTTGTACGAGACAGTTGTATGGCTTATTGCAGTTGGAAAGAAATAATATTAGGGGTGAAAAGAAGACAACTGGGACAACTTTGCTATATTAGTCATTGCTGCAGAAACCAATTACCCTTGTGAAGAAAGAGCACCTGTATTTTGTTAGCCATCAGCTAACAACATATGGATGTCCTAGTTCAGTCAGACTGATCATCAAAAGAATAATACTCATTAGAGAAAGCTTTCCCTCTGCACACTTCTAAACTCTGCACTGGGGAGAATGGAAGAAGCAGTGGCATGTGAGAAGTCACCTACAATGCCAAGCTGTCTTGAGCATCAGTTAGTGCTTTACTGTCTTTGTCTGTGGGTTACTGCTTAGCTCTCTTTTTGTTTTGGGGGGTACATTTTACATAAAAACTCACTGCAGTGCAAGCGTAAGGATGTTTTACTGCACGGTTGTTTTATGGTGATGCTTGCCTTCATGTATGTCTGCTCTAAAACTATTCTCTTCTGGTATTGGTGGTAGACAAGTACACAGCATTGTAGACCATGCAAGAGGCAGCACAGCAGGAAACTAATCTATTATAGTTCTGTGTAGGCTGTGAAGGGTTTCCCACAGGTGCCAGAGGGTAAGAGGTTTGGTAGGGAGAGGTAACACCTTCCATTTGATCAGCTGAGGCAGCTGGAAAACACACATGTTCATGCTTAGTGGATCTTGTTCTGATCAATGTGAGGACTCACTTTTTGTTTCCCAGCTGTCACCTGATCTGGTAAAATACACTTCTTGCCTCTCCAAACCTTGCTTCCCTTCCTGTGTTGCTGAGAATTATGTATCAAAAGGAAATGCAGGCTTTTCTGTACACGGATGCCAGAACTCATTAGTTGTTTAGCATCCTGGAGGTACTTCATTTACAAGTAGTAGCAAAACTCAAGCTAGGCAGGGGTTAAACAGCTATGTCTCCAGGGTTATAAAACAAGGTAGTGGGAGGGTGAATAGACCCCAGGAATTCTGACTCCAGTGCCCTGCAATTACTCTGAGACCTAAAACATTTCACTGCATTCCTGCAGAGCAGTGTGGTTTCCGTGGGTGCAGACAGCCCTTCCTTCTCACTGTCAGGGGTTAATGGCTCTGGCTTCTTCTCTGCTAGCACTACCCTTCTCCAACTCTTAAAACTGTATTTAATATGTCTCCAAGAGATGGGTGTTTAAATTAAGACCAACACTTTGCATAATGGTCAGTGAGGTGCAAGAAGCAGGTTGAGGACAGTCAGACTCCATGCTGCTCCATAACCCACTTCCAGGAGCCCCCAGAACAGGGACGTGCACTCCGGACTTGTCCCGTCATTTTGAAGATCACTTGTACTTTAGCCTGCACAACAGAAATGGCCATGAATTCCACAGTTCCCAGTGGCTTTTGTCATCTCCTAGTTATGTTTTGCATGTTCCTGTGCGATCTGTTTTAGGTGGACCTGCTCTGGCAGGGGGGTTGGACTAGATGATCTCCAGAGGTCCCTTCCCACCCCATATCATTCTGTGCTTTGTCTTCCCAAGTCGGTTACTTTCTTGCCTGGATGCTTAGGATTTTGCCTTTAAGGCTACAAAGGTGGTGAAGTGGGCACAAAACTGTTCTCCTGGAATGAAGGTATTTTAGAAGCTGCCTGTCAAAAATCACGTTGCTGGCAGAGTTGGCAGTTGTGCCATCACCCTGGCCTTGCCACATCCCACCACTGATAGAAGTGCTCCAGTAATTCCGTTAACTGGTAAGAAAGTGCCCATGGGGGGGGGTGGGGGTGGGGTAGGATAAGGGACAGGCTGGTGCAGCTGGCAAAGATCAGGGCAGGCCATCCCATCAGGTGAAAAATGTACTCTTAAATGGGTTTTGCCGATGCATAGACAACCTGTTGAAGTGAAAATTTCAGATAAACAAGGGGAGTGAAGAGGAAGCTGTGCTGCTCTCTACCATTACTGGATAAAATACTCCCATGTGTAGCTCCATGAGTTCATCTCACATTCTGCACCCCCTCCCAAACTGTAGTAACGTGGAAACTAGAGCAGCTCGAGCAAATCTTTCTGAATAAATTAGTCTCGCTGTCCTGTGGTGTTCCACGTCTAAGTAAACAGATGAGACTCACTCTGTGCCTTAAAATCAGCAAGTTTGGGCTTTATTAGCCTCGGAGGAGCAGTAAATTCTAGAGCTGAGCCGGAGGAGTGGAGGGAGGAGGTGGCAAGTGGGGAAGGGGGTGTAGTGCTGGATAAGGATGTGCTCGAGAAAATCTGTGCTGCTCACTGCAGCCCAGGAGGGCAATTTGAAATTGGATCTACAGTGCACGAGGGAGCTGTTGGAGGTGACTTAGGATGGGGTAAGGATTTGGGAAATTTGCGTAAGCAAAGGCTGCATTCAGCACAGAAAAGAATAAGGATGTTGGCAAAAGTAAGGTGAAGTGGGGAGGTGGAGTGTAGAGGGCCATCTCCGTTAAGTCTACAGAAGCCTAGATCCTCACACCAAAAGGCTCTTTAATTTCTATTAAAATTCAGGCTCTTTAATGTAATCAATAACTGTGGGAATTAGGTGTCTAAATAGAATGGAGGCTAAATATTGCCTTTCTGGGTGATTATGTTCGGTGATTCTCAAGGGCATTGCTGTGTCCCTCCCTCTAGACCATGGGACGCATGTGGTCTCAGTTTTCTTGCAAAGCAAGCTTGTTTTTTGAATAAACAGTGTGTTTTGATGGTGGGTGTGGGTGGTGTCAGGAGGGGAAGCGATTGTGCTAGGAGCCTTGTTCCCAAAGAGATTCTAGTGTTTACTGAAGATGCTAATTTTTGCCTCCAACCCATCATTTTTTCTCTCCTACCCCTAGCACACTGATCAAAGGTGCTGATAACGTCTGCACTGAGTAAAAAGCTTTTAAGAAAAAAGGACACTCTTGAATTTCAGGAGCACCACTGACTGCTGTTTTACTTTTTGGCTGGCATTTTTTGGAGGGATTTTTGAGACTGGAGGTGGCAAAGGAAGGAAATGCTTTTAGTTTTTGATTTTGTTTTTTAATGCCCCATATGGCCATTTTATTAACTGGAAGACCTCCAACTGTGAATTGGATGATGTTGTAGAGCTACAGAGCAAAACTTATGCCCAGCCGTGTGGCTGAGAGTACTTGTGCCTCTGAGTGTGGGCTGCAGCTCTCCCATCTAGGGTTAGGGAGTGAAATAAAAGCTGCATTTGCCCTGATTTGCTGACCCCAGGAAAACACTGTTGCTTTTCATGCTGGGGATGGTGAGCTTTTCAAACAAAATGCGAACCTTGAACAAATTAGCTGTCAGCAGCTCGTCAAAAAGCACATCTGTTTGAGTTGAGGTTATGGGAGTGACACGTACAGCAAACCCACAAGTTCGGACGTTTTAACACTTTGCAGTGAGTTTATCCACCACAACGTTGGTAGTAGAATGGCTATACTTTTACATTCTTCCCTGCTTGGACAAGTGGGATTTTCTCTCATATTATGAAGACACTACATTGCAAACCAGGCTTTTGTACCAGTGATGTGCACTTTGTGTTATCCAGGCACTTCCCAGACACTGGCTCTTTGGTTCCTGCCCAAGGAGCATTTCTTTGCATTGTCTACCAGATTTCTCTCCCATCTCCCATGCTGAGACAGAGAAATGACTTGCCGTGTGTGGCATCTCAATTGGCAAATGAGACTGAGAATTTAGAAATAGCTTTTAGTCATGTCCTCACATTCTGCAAGTGTATGTGTTTAAATTACTACTTTGGTTTTCTGTCCAGGAGACTTAGTAACAGAGCATTTCTCAGACCTGCCTTTTTATTTTCTCACTTTTATCTTCTGTTGTGCAAAGCAAGGGAAAGGAGGATTGGGACCTCAACCTTTGTTAGGTGAGTGTCTTAGTTCTTCTACAGTATCCTGGAGATTTTCTTTCTCTGAGCAGGATGCGAGGGAGAGGAATGGGGTTTGTTTAAATTGATTCTTTTAGATTTAAGGTCTTGCTTCATTGTCAGCTGTGAGTGTGGAAATGGGATTTGATGCTTGGGGGTGGACCTTTCCCATTCCACATCCCCGACGCTGTGCCTCTACTCCTGCTCCTCAGTCTTCAGTGCTGGATCCAGCTGCTGCACAGTGGGAGTCCACACTAGTGTTGTCAGGAGTTAAAGTTCAGCAGATGATTCATTGTTTTTCCTGCCAGCTTCTCTCTGGAGCAGTGCTAGGTAGCACAGAACTGCTGTCTGCTTGCCAAAGGTGATGTTTAGGGTGGAACGGGCTGGTAGAAGTTGCTCCATGGGTAGGCAGAACTCCCCATACCTGCTAGCAGTGCCTCGGGGCTGTTACTCCCTTTCTCTGGAAGGTGCCTCTGGATGGGAAACAACCTGCCAGAGATGAAGCATATCAATGAGCTGGGCTCTGGTTATGGCAGGTGGGTGGTGTATCAGCAGGGTCCTTGCAACAGCAGGAAGGGTCTGCTGCCAGCTGGGCCAGAAGCAGAGATAACCTTTTGCTGTGCTGAAGCTGCAGGAGCGCTGTCACGGCTGTGTCACTCCACATGCCACCCGCTGTGCCTCTTGGAGACGGTGAGCGTGCTTGGCAGGCACTGCTGGGGTGAAGCTGACTGGCTGCTGCGAGGTGAGAAAGTGGCACAAAGCAGGCACAGGCCCAGTTTGGCAGGTGATAATGTCTGGACCTCCACAGGAAGGTGGTGGAAGAGGAGCAGAAGCAGCCAGTATCGACCGTCAGACTTACAGCCTCCAACCCAAGTTAAAGACTTACTAGTCACAACCTGGCTATGTAGCACAAAGTGGCTTCTGTTTCCTGCAGGGTCTTCTTTTCTGCTGGTTGCAGGCATATGTTCTGGTAGAGACCACGACTTGTGACCCCACTGATGCCCCAGACTATGTTGCTGCAAGTAAACCTATGTCCTTTTTCAGCCAGCTGTGTTCACAACTGTCATTATGGGTGAAGGAAAGGGATATTTGAAGGTGGCACTTAGATTATTGTCATTCAGTTGGCACCTCTGTGCAGCAAGAGGATGAGCCTCTTTCTGTACAGAGTTTCCTCGCTCCTGGAGGGGGAGTATAAATCAAACTTGAGGTGTCTGCAGCGAGGGTCAGCGTGGCAGAGTCTTTCTTCCCTCTGCAAGACGCTTTGTCCTGAACCATAAAGTGTTTTTATGCACCTGGTTTAGCACCAAGTTTGTGTTCTTGTTTCCAGTTCTGCTCTTCTTTAGAGAGGCGTTTGGGGTTTAATTAAAGTTACTACCTAACTTCAAGTCCCTAGTGTTTTTGGGTTCACAGTACTCAAGGGAGAGACAGGCTCCTCTGCAGGAGTTGAGCTGAGGGACTTGGACTCATCTTGGGAGATGCTGCTCTCCAGGAACTGCTGCTGCATCTAAGGATGCTGTCATTTACCCAAGTCGTCTAACTTTGATGTTTAGGGTAGGGTGGTTAGAGTATCAGCCTTATACACACACTTCAAACACAGATTGTGCAGGATTACGGCTGGAAAACAGCCAAATCCCAGGCAGTGGAGACTGTTTAATCACACTCCTCTGTCTCTACTGGATTAACGTAATTAACGTAAGCCCTTTTGGATGGGCGACCTGTTATTTGCCTGGCACAGCTCCTCATTTGTGCCCATGATGCTCTAAAAATGACGGTGAGGATCTAATCCCACTTACATACAACTGGTGACCAAGGAAATCACCATTTACAGACAACTAGTTTACTGCTCCCTTCAGGGGAAGTTGCAGACTATTTAAAAAAAATAAAATAAAAAATTAAGACTGCCCAAGGTTAAGTCAGAAGGATCATTTGCCAAGTTACTTCAAGGGAAATTAAAATGGAAGTTTTTTATTTTAATGTCAATTCTCTAGGGAGTGAAGAAAGTTATTAATAAACTCAAGGTTCATCAGTGCCTTAAGGTCCTGGCTCATTTCAAGGGTGATGTAGAGCTTAATATGCAGTGGAGCTGTGCCTTTATCTTCTGCCCTTTGGCATCTGGATTTGTGGCAAGGGGGCAAAAAGTGTTTCCCAGACCTGTGGCATCCCATGGGCCTGTAATCCCATTGCCAGAGTTCCTCCCTCTGCTTTTCTTATGCAGCTGGACATGATCTAACCCTCAGCAGGAAACACCACCTCCCTTTTTTTTCCACTGTTTCAGGGGTTTCTAGCAGCAAACTGGAGAGAGTTAAGAAAGAAAAAGAAAAACACCCAAACCAGTAAAACAGCCCTTGCAAAAAAAAAACAAGTAACAGGTCAAATGCTTAACTTGAATATTAATTTCTGAATAGTCATGCCTGTAATATGTTTTTGTGCACAGCAAAAGTACTGGCAATATTCTAAATATATTTATGAAAGCCAACTTCTGCTTTAATTTTTCCAAGTTTTAGCTGTAACCTTTTATATTTAACAAAATCACAGATACAATCATTTCATAAGGAGTAAAATCAATTTTCATCAGTTCTGGTGGATTGTTTTCTAGATCTTGGCTGTACCCATCTGTGCAGAAGACTGAGGCTTTCTGGAGCATTCTCTGAAAAACAAATGCTTGTGTCCAAACTTGAAAATTAGCATGAAAGTGACATTTTATATTTGACCAGCAGCTAAAAAGCCTGTTATTTTCAGTGAGGTTACAAGCATCCTCAGTTGGGCAGCTCCGGCCTCCAGGGTCGCAGCTCGCCCAGGTCTTTAAAGCAGATCTGCAGCAGGCAGCGGTCTCACCAGCCGTGGGAACTGGCAGTGCTTCTGCTGGGAGCTCTGCAATAGGCAGCACGTCCTGGGCTGCCCTTCTCCTATCCTGCTCCCTCCACGTGCCCTTCAGAGAAGCAAGAAGCCTTTTCCAGGGGGTGCACAGGGTGAACAGACTTGCTGAAAACATGAGCTGATCATTTAGCAGGCAATATGGGGTTGTATGTTGCCTCTGATTTGTATTCAGCGCTAGTAAAATGCACTCAGCACCCAGTCTGCCCTCACAAGCCTTATTATGGCTAATGAAAAGGCATTTTCCTATCATTTTTCTCCCTGGAGCCCCATGATATTAGGACTTTTGTTTGCTGTGCAAATCCCAAATGCCCTGTGAGGGACCACAGGCTGGGGTGAGTGGAAGAAGTCAGGAGCATCAATATACCTAGACCCTCAGTGTGTGTATAAGATGGGTGTCTGTTTTTCAGCTGCAAGAAGCCTAGTATTCAAGATTCATGTGAAGTGTCATTTGCAACAGAATAAATATCTTCATGTCACATTTTACACCACAGAAATGTTTCTGACTTTACAGCCCTTGGTATCTGTAACTTGCTTGAAAGAATTGCTGACGTCTGCCCAAATGCCAGTATCTTCTCAGCCGTATGAACCTTAATATCATGGCTTAAGCTCTAGTCTTCAAACTGTGCAGCACAGCTAAAAGCAAGCTGTGTTTCCAGCACTGAGGGAGATCCTGACTTTTAACCCACTGGCTTTTTATTTATTTTTCCTTCTGTGCTTGCTATTGAATTGCAAAGTCAACTTAATTCCAGGGCTTCTAAATGGCATATGATTTCTACACGATGATGGCAAATCTCCTTTGGGCTGTTTATACCATCTGATACTGGTGACCTAAGCAGGGGTAGGTCAGGACAGCAGAAAGCAGGGCACTGGTGTTATCTTTCCTTGCTACCCTTTTTTTACCCATAGTAAAAAGGCGGGTCACAACATGGCTTTATCTCCACCTTCTTAATTTTTACATTCTCTTGGCTCGGTCTTCTTTCCTTTGAAACTCCCTGCTGCCAGACTCTCTCCTTTTCTACCCCAAGTAGATTTGCATTCAGTCTCAGGAACCTTTTGGTGGCTTTATCATTGCCTTCTTGGGTGGATGCTCCTGTATAAGGGTCTCGCTCCGTTTCTCTTCTGGCTGTGGGTAACTAATGGGGGATGTCCCATCCCACTGGGACTCCCAGCAGAGCTGCTTGTGACACCACAACCTGTTCAGTCAAAAAGATCCAAGTTCAGAAAATCAGTTTTTTAAAAGGATTAAAGCTGGCGTTGATTGTTTTGGCAGAACCGGTTTGGGGGTGGTTGTACTCCTAGTACTGACTTTGCTAGGTGACCTCTGGTGAGGTGAGGAGCAGCTGGGACTCCTTTATAGAGCAGAACCACCCCTTTGTAGCACCTAGCTGCAATGAGAATGGTGCCCGTTAACCTTGGGGTCTGCCCAAGTATCTTGTCACCACAGCACTGACATCTTCTCTGTGCTGCACCCCTTAGTGGAGGCTGTACATGGGGGAATTTGGGCTCCTGATCTCTAAGTTCTTCTCTTAGGTCCGACCTTCAGGTAAAAGGGAGGCTCAGCCTCAGCTCAGGCCGTTGACTTTGGCTGCTCTGATGGAGTTGACCCTGGGACCAGCTGGATCTGTCATAATGAGCATCAGTTGTGTCTTCAGAGGTTTATCAAACTTTGTTTTGGGGGTTCATACAGTCCTCTGAATGCTGTAACCGTTGCAATGAGAACTGTAGGGGGGTGTATGGCAGCCAGCTTTGCCTCTCCCCCCCGCCCCATCTCCAGCAGTGATGCAGCTGATGGGACCCGACCCTTGACACTGGGAATATGATGGAAATGGTGACTTTTCCTAATGAGAGGAGAAGGAGCTGACACCATTCACTGCAATTTATTCTGTTTTCCCCCAGTCTTCCCTCCTTTGTGGGCATAGTTTGAATCTTGAGGATTTAAGCACCTTTATACCCAGTAATTCACCTTGTTAAACTCCTAAGGGTTTGTAAGACTTCCTGGAAGTCTTCTGCAAACATGCTCACATGTTGTGAATGTCACTTATGCAAGGGCACTGACTGTGATTTATTAAGTATTAAAGATCATGTGCTAGAACAGGAGTTTGGGGTTTGGTGCTAACCAGTATGGACAAACTCACTCCAGAACCCTTTGCAAACCCTGGAGGAGAGGACAGAAATGGTCTGTGGGGCTTGGTCCTAGTGCCTAAGGTGTAATTCCCTTAGGGTCGTGCAAGGAATTGCTGCTGCTGTTCCCTCTCTTCCCACCCACTTTGTTCAGTGTCAAAAGTAAGATCTTAGAAAATGAAATTAATTTCATCTTGGTACAGCTATTAATGTTACACACTGCAGGAGAGCTCTTTAAGGAGGCCAATGACCTCCATCCATGTGGAATAAGTGCTGAATAATGGAGAGCTTTCATGTTTCCACAAAAAGAAAGTGGCTTTTTAAATCAACTGGAGATGTTTCAGACATGGAGGAGGGAAAAAACCAAACTGCATTAGGAAATGATGGGCAGAGTGTGCATGGAAACAGCGGCAGCTTCTGCCTTCTGGCAGGTGCTGCTGTTTGCAGAGGCCTCTCCTGAGCGTGTGAAACTGCACTGACCCCTCTCACCTGCTGTTACTGGTGGTACCTGGAGACCTTTGCAAGTGTGGTCCCTTCCCAGTGCGTTCAGCTTTTCTTCTCTCCAGACCAGTGACCTGACCTGCTTGGTTTCTGCATCGCCAGCCCCTTCCCCCAGGTTTCTCTCTCTTTTTTCCTTGAACTGATTCTCATTACATGCTTCTCTGATGGCCTCTGGCAACGTGATGCACTTCGGCAATTCATTTATGCAAAGAAATGCATCTTGAACAATTTATATATAGCATGTCCTCTGTCTCCCCACCTTCAAGTTCTTGCTTTGAGGAAGCCATCATGTCCTGGGAGCAAAGTTCTCGTTCCCCAGTGATCTCTTTCCTCACCTCCTCCACCCCATTCCCAGACCAGACCTCACTTTGAATGAGGCTGTTGAGAGTGGCCCACTCATAAAAAGGACCCTTCTTTTTCCCCCTTTTTGTTTTGTGGGGGTGTGGATGAGCTCTGCCACCCTGTTGATGAACAGGGTGCTCAAAGCTGGAGCTGCTCGGGAAGAATTTGGAGGATTCATTTCCTGCCTGACGCATCATCAGCTAAATAATCAGAAAGATCCATTTGTGCCTGCCTCTGTATCCCCCAGACACAGAGATATGAGGTGGAACTGGTCATCTTAAAGTGACTGCACAGAGCAACCAAAAGCCACTCAGAAAGGATGGAAATGGAAACTCCCACCCATCCCTTTTGATGCTGGGTTACTGACTATGAGACAAGTTTGATTTGGGATCCTTGGATTCAAACTTGGTGGCACCAGTTTGGCCTAAGCCTCTTCCCTATGTATATTGCAGTTGCTTTTTCTTTTCTTTTTTTTTTTTTTTTTTTTTTTAAGCTGTATTTTGGGTGGTGGGACTTGCCTTTAATGTAGGAAAAAATATAAAAGTCAACAAACAAAATGCAGTTGTACTGCTTCTGTGTGGCTTTTTTTGTAGTATTTGTATGCTTCTGGCAGCGTGACGAGAACAGTTTCATTAGCGCGTGGTTATGTTGAAAGAGGTCTGAGAATATAACAGGCTTCCTTGAAAAGAGTCGAGTGAAGGTACAAAAATGGGTTCTTACCTCAGGAGAAGAGATGGAGTTGATGTTTGGGCCTTGGATGACAGAAGCCATTAAAATTTTGGCTTCCGGACACAGTAGCAACAGCTACTCTGACTTTGCAGTACTTGACAAATAAGTATTATAGATCTCAGTGTTTCGGAGAACCACTTGTTACTGTATTGTCTTGCCTGGCACTGGGGGATCTGCTGTTCCCAGCACAGGGGGATGAGGATGTGGGACTGGGAGGGACTAGATGATCTCTGGAGGTCTCGTCCAACCCAATGTGATTCTGTGTGGAGTGGAGCAGGTGGTCCCTTTTGTGGGCAAGGATATCAGAGGTTAGAAGAAGACAGTGTGCTACGCCTGTTCTGGGTGGACGGAGACATATTTTGCGCCACCGGGAAGGTGGGTAGGAGCTGTTCCTTTCACTCTGCTCACTTGCAGCAGCAGAAAACCTGCTCTTGGCTCACGTCCCAGAAGTCACTGAACTTCTCTTTGCATCTGTTTCCACAATGTGCAAAAAGGAAAGGCAATAAATATTTATTATTCCGTAGCCTGGGTGCAGGTTTTATTCCTCTTACTATTCTTCCGCTGCTCCTGTGGCAGCTTATGATGTGGCTTTGGAGTGTCCCCAGCACAAGGAATACTTAAGGAAGGGTTTGCAGGGGGATCTTGAAGGGGCCCACTGCCACCCCAAGAAATGCTGTTCAACAAATCTTTCTAAAGCTTGTATCCTGGAAGCCTTGCCTCTGCCTTTCCGCTTTGCTTGTAATTACAGCAGGCAAAAGCAAGCTCTCCTCCAGCCCATCAGATGCTGAGCTGCCAGTTAACATTGCACGGCTGCCCAAAGTGCCTGGAAGAGGTTTCCAAGGTGCTGCACCCAGCGGTGCCCGTCCAGCTGTACCCCCCACGTCCTCCACTCCTAAAAATCCCTGTTCTTGGACAGCTTAAAGAGGCGGGGGGGGGACAGGGGCCCCCCCGCTGCCGAAACCAGTGCCTCCCAGTATGGCCCAGTAGGGCAAAGCCAGGGGTCGGTGCCCACCCCCAGCACCTCATCCTCCTCCGCGTAGGGCACCAATTTTTGCCGGGGGGGGCTAAAAAAAAAGGGGGGGGGGGCAAAAGGGTAGCCATAAACAAGTTTTGT
>JAOTQQ010000071.1:34770121-34830200 GCA_026546715.1 Gallinago undulata
GTGGGGGGGGGGGGGGGGGCAGGGCATAATGTTTTATGACTTAGATAATGAGTCATTCTTATGAAATTCATGGCACATTAGTAACATCGGCGTTCTCAGGAGGGAAAGCCAAGAGAAGTGAGACTTGTTATGCAGTATTGACCTTCTGCCTTTGTTTTTCCTGGGGTTAAAATACAGTTTCTTTACAGCATGTAGAAAATTAGAAACTGAAAGTCAAAAGCTTTCATTTTAAAAAAGAAAGGGCATTTTCTTTCGTTTGAGAGTCCATATGAGCTACTGTACACTGGTATTTTGTGGAAAAGCAATCTCAGATTCATGGTCCATCTTGCTTTTCCCTCTGGAAAACATCACCAGCAGGGAAGTAATTAGATGGTGATTTATTTTTTTTATTTCTTCCTTCAGACTGGGGGGAGTTTGTGTCCATCTTTCTGTGATGGAAAGGGCTGCTGAATTGCCCGTCCTTTCACATACACATCCGTGCCGTTTGTACTGGCAACAGTTCAGGGATTTCTATGCCAGATGAAACTTGGGAACAGCTGTAGCCCGAGTCTCTCGTGCCCTGCACCCTGTCTCGCATAGTAACCGGTAACAAATGTTCAAGTGTGGAAGAAGCAAGACGAGGTGGGGATGATCCTCTCCTGGGTATTTGCAACCAGCTTCTGACTGATTGTTCGGTGGTTTGGTTTGGAGGCTGCGTCTGGACAACGGCTGCTGTGTTTAGTGAGCCTGTGCTTAATGAATTTATCTCATCTCACTTCAAACTGTTTTATATTTTAGGCCTTGCAACATCTTGCAGCAGCGAGTTCCACAAATTAAATTCTTCTTTTCACATCACTTTTACATCTTCTGCCTGGGTACCCACAAGACCAGAGAGAATAGCTGGGGTTTTTTTTCACCTTTTCCGTGTAATTCAGTCATCTCTTGTCTTCATCTTGAATTCCCAATCCAGTGTCTCTCTCCTTCTGTTCCATTTTTCTAATTTCCTTGTCTATTCTTGTCTCTTCCCTATTCTTTTCCCATTTCTCCATATTTCCATATCTCCCTGTCCTGTTCTTTTCCCATTTCCTTATCTGGATGGCCAGATGTTCACATTTTATATAGGATACAGGTTTGCTTTGGAGTTAAACTGTGATATCGTGGTGTCTTCTTCCCTTGTCAATTCCCTTCCCAGTTCTGCAGAATACACTCTGAGAGGCTTTTTTGATATCAGGATGGAGTTGTTTGGGTTTTTTTTTCCACAACAGTATAAGTTACAGCCTGAATGTGGTCTAGCTTTAAAATAACTCGGCACTGAGCTATTAAAGCAGTGTACTTGTCCAGGGATCTTGACAGCCCCACGGTTGCATCCCGGGGTGGAGCTGGGTGACTTAATTCCAGGGATGTTTCTCCTTTTTTGCTTGGACTCAAGACCTTCTATAGCATGACTCATTTCTCACCGTGGTCATGATAAATAAATACGTAAGAGTTGCTAAACTGGAATGCAATTTTCTCAGGAAGTCTGCATCAAGTAGCTGAGAGCAGGATTTGCGAGCGATTGGGTTGGAATCCTTTGGGGTTTTGAACAAAGGAAGAGAGCGAGACAGAACACTGTAGGCACGGGTGCCTGTGGAGGTGTGTCTCTGAATGATGGTATTAAAGCATTGTACAGTATGAAATTTGTTATTATTTTGAAATCAATGCACTGAAAAAGCAGAGTCTCAAAACATAGCCTTACACCTGTGTTCCTGTAGCAGTAAATATTTTTGTAAAAATCAATGGAGGCAGCCTACTCAGCAGTGTAAATTCTGTGTAATTATTGAGCAGAGAATTATAGTTGTCATGTATTGATTCCCCCCTGCTTTGTTAGAGCTTCCTCCTTTCCACAGAGCTCAACTGCAGTCACCATGTCAGCATTAAAGGACTGAAGAGAAGACAGAGTGTGCCTGCTGTTAGTCAATACATGGGTAAGGGCATGCATGTAAAAACACACGTGTGTACATAGCTTGCTCCAAGAGCATCTGACTCGCGTAAGCAGAACTGCCGAAGGACTGAAATTTCCTCCTCTGACCTCAGAAAGCTCAGCTGCTCCAGCGGTTCGTGTGAGCTAATCTTCAGCTATTGCCTTGGGGACAGCCCTGGAGATGAGGGCTTGTGCAGTTCTCTCTTGCCTACCCCATTGAACACATTATAGCGATGTTTTTTCCTCAAAGTCATACTGGGATGCTTCCATGGGATGTTAATCTGCTGCTCCCTTGCACTGTACCGATGGTTGCAACGCAGAAGTGAGTAAAACAGAGGATGACAAGACCTGAAGGAGAATGTCCCCTGTGTGGTTGAGTTTGTTTTTGTTTTAAAGCCAAAGGATTATATGTGTGTCATCTTGGGATGGGTTGTTAACATCACAGAATCCCAACGTTTCCAGTGATCCATCCTGAGGAGCTACACAGGATTATTCTGCTTTAAAACAAGCAACCGCAGCTGCTCAGGGGAGCATTTTCCTTCGGCTGCATTATATGCCACAGCAATTTAAGTCCACTAAACCGAAATACTGGATAGGGGTTTGTGACAGAGTAGCCAAGTCATCCTTATTTTCAAATTCTCAGGAAAGACAGGTAATACTTTCTCAGAGAACACACCATCCTGAGATTGAGTTCGCATCTTGGTTTAACACCGCTCCTTCCAAATACCTTGGTAACACTGGTGGAGTTTCAAACTGGTGGGAACAGGGTGGTCAGGGATAAGGAAGGGCTGTGGCTGGGGATGTGTGTGGGACGGGCCACTCTTACTGAGTAGAAAGTAAATAATTCAAGGGTTAAGTAAAAAGAAGGGAGAGGGAAAAATCTGCAAAAGAAAATATGTCAAAGTTTTAGTTGATTTGGACGTTCTACGGTATTTGCAGCAAGGGTTTTTCTGGGGGTGGTTTCAAAATTAAATATAGTGAGAAAAGGTACAATCTCAGTTCATTGCACAGCAAGAAAGGTTGGGGTGTCTTTTGTCAGAGGGATGGAGGGGCTGCCTTGCGGCTGCCATTCCTTACACCTCCCTCAGCCTTTGCACTGATAGAAATTTAACCGTCTCCCAACCCTGTGGCTCTTGGGCTGGGGCCTGGGGAGGCTTTTCCTCCCAAAGCCCCCCTGCTTGGCTTAGTGCTTCCTCTTAATCCGATTGCATGGGTCTGTTGTGGCTGAGGAGATGGGGACCAAGAAGTCCTACTGATCCCTAGGGTCCCAAGCAGGTGTTGAGGTGGCTGCTCCAACCTTGTCCTGCTGGGATGCAGAGCCAGCGTGGGATCAGGATAGGGAAGGGGATGGTGCAGGAACTTTCTTGTATGCCACAGCTTAAAAAAAAAGGAGAAAGTTATCATCCGGCCTTAGATTTTTACCTACTGAAGAAATTCTTAAGTAGCTGCTGTCTCTATGGCGTTGAAGCAGGACTGGTTTGTAATTAATAAGATACGCAACTATTTTAGGGAAGCATTCCTCATACAGCCTGCCAGCACAGGGTGGGCTGCGGGCTCTACTGCCAGGATAAATGCAGAATATGCTCCGGACTGTGTTTCAAAAGAAAACCAACTCCTGCCCACAGCGTCTCATCCTGGAGTGTAGGATGAAGTGGTTATTGAGGCAGCTTCTGTCTGTGAAAAGTGGCCGGGGAAGCAGAACTCTTCTGTTGGGAATGAACGATGGCAGCAAACTTCCTAGGGTTCATTTCTGATTCATATGCGTTTTTCTGAACTGACTGAGAAAAGGAGAATCCTGCTTTATAGCATTGACTGCAGCTCTTAACTTTTCCATTATTTTTTTTTAATATAATTCTTGGATGTGTGGAGGATGTGTTTTTTTAAAAAAGAAATTACTTAGTTTCTTCTTTATTCCTGAGGGAGTGAAAGCAACCTTCTACAGGACTCAGTATTACTGTTTGAATACTGTGAGGTGTTTTGGGAAAGGAAAAAAGAGAAGCTTTCCTATGACTGCAGGAAACAAATTTTTGCATGTGTACAGAAAAGCACAGATAACTTCTTCCCTTCCTTCCTCGGATTTTGCCAAGGAAAAAATTGTATCAGTTGTCTCCCAGTTTCTCTTTTGCCGATGTGTTTGGGTGTAAGCCGACTGCAATAGAGAAAGCCAGGTCAAGGATAAAAATCCCATACTAATCCACTGTCTATTTAATTTCAGCTAAACCCTCCCGTCTTTCTGCCTTTTTTACCTCTGCGGGGTCAGCAGGGAGGCTGCTGCTTTACTCCATGGCATGCTTGGAGGCAACTGTCTTGTTCTTGTTTTTTTTAACCTGATACGTTACCCTGCATTTCTGTGACAATCTGGCCACAGCATCTCCCTGTAACCCTTGTTGCTGCTGGGCTCCTTCTGTCGGGTCGCTGCAGGTAACCGCAGTGCTGGTGCACAGGCAAATCAAAGCAACGTCTCCTGGGTGTTTTGGCTTTGGCTCCACAGTTGAGTCCCTTTCTCCTTCTGTCCCCTCTCCTCAGCCCCGAGTCTGCTTTGCACACCTATTGGGTATGGGTTCACCTGTGGCAAGACAATCACTAATTCCTTACGTTTGTTTATTTGCCATTCCTTTTTCTTCTTCCTTAAATGTTATTTAGAGCTCTTCATTCCAATTTTTGAAATTACAGCCCCTGCATAAGGTCCCACAGTTTCCAGTCTTGTCCTCTGCATTTGGTACAGGCTGGTGGGACTTAGCACCTAAAAATCATTTATGCCCTATGCCCCATTAATGCACCTTTTACTGACTACTGGAAAATATTATTTTAATGGTGTCTAAGTCACAAAACCTCTGCTGTTACTTGATCAGAAGACAGAAATAAAATGAGAGGTTTTTGTTTAACGTTACAGTATGCAAAGCAGGCTACTTATATGTCATTGAGCATTAAGAGTTACTGCAAGAAGTGTCTTTTTTTGGGTATGATACTTAAATGTGAATTAATTTAGCTTTCTGCTCTCAGAGCAGAACAAACTGAAACAGAGCTTTGCCACCAGGTAATATCTGAGGCTATATCCAAAGTATTCAGCCAGAAAACTTGAAACATACTGACGTATGTGTATGACTTCCCTGGAAAATGTAAAGAAAAGTCTGCTAATAACACATTTTGTACTCATTTACCAAGCACTCCTTCCCACGCAGACAGTCAGAATGAGCTGAAACAATAGGATCAGGTGAGTAGGAACAGGCTGGTAGGGAACAAGTTGATTCTCTATGGGCAGCAAGAAATAGGGAGGAAAAAATAAATAGCTGGATTAGTGAGTTTGGAGGACAGAAATTCCAATTCAGTAGAGGGAGAGGCAGGGAGTTGGGGAATGCAGGCTCTATCCCTGCCTCAGAGCTGCTTTCTAGATTTCAGGCTTCTGTAGCCACAGGGATCAGGAGAAACTTTGCTTCAGGTCTGTTAATTCTTGTATTTGGCAGGGCTTTTACAACTGCATAGGAATGGTGTGCAACCACAGGGCAGGTCTTCCTCCCTGCAGCCCTGCCAATTCGTCCCTCTTCCCGGGGAGCTTAACAGAACAGATCCAAGTCTTTCTTGCTTACACAGCAACAGGCAAAGGTTTCTCATTGGGATGCATCAGCTTTTGTAGTGACCGCAGGGAGGCTTTCCTCCTGCAGAGATCATGAAGCGCACGCTGCTTTCTCTCACCCCGAGGTTCTCATCCCTGCTTGCAGCAAGTAAACTGAGTCACGGAGATGCTGGGGGCTAGGCACGTGAAAATGCTCTCTGCATGTTAGCTGTTTAAAAGTGGCTGTTGCCTGAGCAACAGCTGAGATTTATGAAAATCTAGGTCTTACTCCATGTGCTTCTGACAGCAAATCTGTGTTTGTTACTTTGCATCTTGACTCTCAAGATAAGTGTCATTGTCACCCATTTAATATATCTAATCTGTTTATATTTCAGCAGTAAAAGCATGTAAGGGACTAGATTCTTGCTTAGTATAAATCAAGCAAGAATTATTTTACTCTTCTCCTCCCTGTCCCCACAATTGAAAATTCTGGCCTAACTCAGGCGCCTTTTGTACTTGAAATGAAAATGTGGATTTATTTGTTTTTCTGTGTTGAAAATGCTCAGCTTTTGGCTGTTTACCTGTGATTTCTCTGCAGCTCCCTGCCGTAGATCACACCAGTGCCCTTGTGCTATAATGCAAAGTCATGCTGGATAATCACGCATCAGCCTAGGAAACACGACTTGGCCCATGATCAAACCTGTTTCACAGATCAGTATACTCTGTACAAAAGGGTTTTGGCTCCTATAAATTAGCCTGTGCAGCTCCTGATGCACCGTTCCTTTTGGGTTTTTATATTTCCAGACATTAATGACTTTTGGACATGTCCCTTTTTCCTTTCTCTTTTGGAGGTCTTAAAAAAAAAAAAAAAGTATTCTTGCTTGCTCAAGTTTGTGCTTTTTAATAATGAATCCATTTTTCTAGCAGATGTGATGTTTATTAGGATTTATAAGAGCAAGATGATACCATGCTCAGCCCATACACTTAAGTGCCCTTGACAAATGTATTCAAAACAAACCAGACATGAAAACAGATCTAGTGACAACTTCTACTGTGAACAGCAATAGCAGAGTGACCTCCCCGGCACTGGGGAAGAAGCGACCACTGTCTGTCCTGAAGAGCACTGCTGGGTGAGAATCACACCTCCCGTCCCAGCCGTAATTGGTGTATCAACAGATTTGACCTTATGGATTTAAGGGATGAATTGTGGTGGTGCTTGTTAGAATAATATTGAGTATCTTCTAGAAGAAAGATCCTGGGATCCATCTCTTGCTCTTCTCTCTGAGCAGCTTCTTACCTATTGCACCACTATCAGATGCAAGCAGAATATACCTGTCTGTCATGAAGATGAGTACCAGCAATGGTTGGAGTGTTAATATTGAGCAGAAAACCTTGTCACCCTCTGGATGAAGGTGTGCATAACCTGCTCCTGCAGAAACTCGAATATCTAACCATACTTGGAAGTAATATAATAGTTTGGAGGAAGAGATCTCTATTACGTTTTTAGATGCTGCCCTCAACCTGACACTGCCCTCCCTAGGTAGTCACTGATAAAGCATTTCAAATCCTTAAAGAGTTTCTGTGAGCAATGAAACTAATGAAGCCTATTTTCCCATGGATTTGGGCCTCAGATCCATTGACTTTGTGTGCAGACTTAACATGTCCACTTGAATCCTTTCCTGTTGGGATGCTTTTATAAGGTTCCCAGTGTTTGGTAAAATAGGGTTCCTACTTTAATTTTTCTCTCTTGGAGTGAGAAGTTGAGCCTTTCCGCCTTGCCTGTGAAATGTGTAGGAACTTACTTGTATTTAGACTTCCACCTCTGTGTTGCGTTTGGTTAAAATTTCTGCGTTGAGATCCATATGGGCTTGAGCCCTGGACAGAATTTGAGGTATGATTCCTCTGCCTTTGCAGCCTGTGTGTCCTTGAGCATGCTAACTGAGGCTGCTGAGGTACCCATGATCTGTGCTTCCAATTTGACCAGATTTGCATGTGCACAAAAGCGTGTTTGTGTGGGTGTGTGTGTCTCCAACTTGGCTTTTCGCTCAAGCAGAAACGTGGGTTCATCCTGTTCACCTGCTCATTTGGAAATATCGGCTTCAACTTCTTCTGTGTATGTTAGCTTTCTCATCCATGAGATGGAAATGATAATACTCATTTGCTTACCTTGCAAATTTATTGAGAGGATTAATTGATGTTTGTACAGAGTTTTGAAACCTTATGCAAATATTAAGGTTATTGTTAATAGGCCCTTTGGAATAACAGAACTCTCAAATCAAAGAAGCAACAGTTTGAACTACCTTCATGTTTTGCTGCAGCCCGGGCTTCCAAGCTTGCACCAGGTGGGTGCATGGAGGTGGGATTTGTAGGGCTTCCTGTGTCCCTGCTCAAAGGTGCACACTATGGAAGAAGACTCCTCTCCCTTCAGATACCCTTCCCAGCCTGGTTCTCATGTCTGTTGCCCAGCTCGTCAGCTTGCAAACAGCTGAGCTTTAGGCATTTTAAGAAGCTTCGGAAGTGTTTTGAAAATTCTGTTACAAGATTGTCTTCAGTTTTCCTAAATGAAATCTCAGACTGTACATTTTAGGGAATTTTCTTTCCAAATATAGTTTCGTGGGGGTGAGTTGCCATTTCAGAATGCAAGTTTGTTTGAAACATCATAGACTTCTTTTTTTTTTCCTAGCTGTGGTAATTTCGATATGCCAACCTTGAACTACTGACAACGTACATCATTTTCTGTGTGATCTTTCTCAAACCCAAGTTGTGTTTATCAGCTTCCATGTCTGTATCTTGGTGTTGTCCTTTCCACGTGGGGGTTGTTCATCCTTTAGGAAGGGAACAAGTTAAGCAAATGATATCTCTTCTGAAAATTAGTTTCTTGTCTTGCAAAGTTTTAAGAACTAATCTGAAGACACGTTTCAAGACCCTGAAATCAGGCAGAGAACACATATGCTATATTTCTTCTACTTCCAAACATGCAGGGGGATTAATTTTTTCTAGTTTTCTGTCTTTCTCACTACTCTCGGCCTATTAAAATAGAAATTACTTCCACCCACCATGTTCTGGAAAAAACTGTTTGCTGTTCTAGCCATAAGGCTCTCATTAGAGTCAATGGGAGGTATATGACTAACCCTTAGTGTGCACCACTTTAGGAAAAAAAATGTAATTACTAACATGGCTTTTGTGTGGAAAATTTTTTTGGTGTAAAAAGAGGACTCGGTTTTCTCCTTGATCTATAACATATTTATGGGGGAGTGTGCGTGTTTCAGTATGCTTTGTATATCCTGGAAGGGATATACCCAGATCTCCTCTTAAAATAGTGATGGAGTTCAGCCAAAGTATGATGGCTCTGGAGCCTCCTGTTCAGTATGTTCAAAACAGAGCTCTCTCTGAGCAATACCTAGCACCTAAGGTGATTGGATTTTGGTTGCTTCCATGTCCTGCTTGAGCTTTCTCTGCTCTTCACTTGCTTTTTCCATTGGGGTTGTATTTACTGTCTCTGTCAGGTACATTCTCTCCAACTGCTGGGACAGAGGTGTCATCTCCTTTCTCTGCTGCTGTGTGTATTGGACCACTGTGGCTTTGTGTGCCTGATGCTTTCACATTTTCAGCCCTTAAGTCCCCATGGGGCAGCTTCCTTTCCTACCTACTCAAGACAGAGTAAAAACTTCCAAGCCAAAGCTGTTGCCTTGCACATAACGAATCTTGCCACATGGCTGAATCGGAGTAGCCTAAGTACTAAGGCCTAAAAAAGAAGTCAAGGGAGAAGATGGTGATTTTTGATCTTGTGCCATGAGATGGTTTGGTGCTCCACTAGGGACTCACCTGATAAAGGACATACAGTGGCTACAGTATTGAGATACATGCTTGGAAAGTCATCCTTGAGGCGCTGGTTAACTCATCCCCTGTTCAGAGTTGGCACCACTTGTGGGAAGAAACCCTTCCCTCATCTGCAAGGTGTGAATGCTGGCTGTAGTTTTCTGTGGTTTTGCAAGTTTTTGTCTCTTCGTTACCAGGGCAGACTGATACATGAGCAGCCTCTGCAGATGTTGGAATTTTAGCATTGCTGGCTTTTTCTGTTCTCTCATGGAAGCTAGTGGCTGACTGGCTTTTTAAATATCTCAGTTGTGCATCAATATCTGGCACTGTGGAGGGAAGAAATAAGCCTTTCTGTGAATGTGAAGTGTGCTGAACTAAAGCAAATGATCTTCAGAGTTTTTAATTACTAAACCATTCAAAACCTGCCACTTTTGAGAGAGATATTTTGACACCACTCGAAGGTTTTAACATCTGCTCTTTGTACAGAGCTGAGGCACTTGGTGGAGTCTGTTTAATTTCTCATTGTCAGATATTTTCCTTTGTGTTCCTATAACAACAATAATATAGTTTGCAGAATGGGAACACTGTCAGCAAAGACAGCTAGGTTTTTGTGGTGCAAAAATTAGTTGTTACTGAATATGAGCTCATGTTTGGGGAGTAGGGTTGGAGAAGAATTGCTTGGTTTATAGTCCAGTTGAGACACTCCTGCCTCCAAGACTTTGGATGAATGATTTCAATTATGCTTTCCCAGTTTATAAAACTTTACAGGGTGTTGTGGGCTTTGAGTAATATTTTCAAAGCGATAAAAGCAATGGTAGCTACTAGGATGGAAATTACTGTCAAACCACATAAACCTACCAATTACTCATCATGGGCTGTGGCTGGACATTTACTGGTTTTAGTGAAGTTTTTAATCGTGGTGGTGAAATGCTCTCATTTGGGATACTGTCAAATGTTTTAATGGTCATGGTAATCACTGGTACTCAGTTTATCCATGTGTTTTCTACTTGCAGTTAAGGCAAAAAAACATTAAAGTGATGTGACACATGGCACTTCATTGAAACCGGAAATGTGCTACTTAATGTGGTTTGGAAGAGTTGTAAAAGTAGGGGAAGGCCCCAGAAGTTCTCATTTGAGGTACGTGTTTCATACCTGATCGTTCCACTCATTTCATACAGGAAACCAGGACAAAGATGCTCTGCTTCCCACTGTGCTCTCTAAAAGTTAGAGCCCTGCCCTGGCCTGAGGAGAAGGTAGCAGCAGGTGCCTTTCCTCTTGTCATCTGCCCAAGAGGCTGGTTTCCGAATGCCAAGTGAGCTGGTAAGACAGCCCACCAACGGCAGTGGGCATCCCTTATGCCAAAGAGGCATATCTGTCATACTTACTGTTTTTAATTCTTTCTTTATAGCACTGGCACAGAGAATGAGATCAGATTCCTGCATCCTGCCTGGGCTTAATTAGCTACTCTGTAAAGCTGTATTACTGTAAGATGCTGTAGCTCTCCCAAAACGGTATGTTTTATAAATGTGTTTTTCCTTCCTTGGTTTCCTACAACTCTGCCTCCACCAGAGCTGCCAGCCAGATTGGTTTCACATGTAGGAGGGCCGGCTGGGCTGTGGGGTTGATTCGGGTCCTCAATACCAGGTGGGAGTCTGCCATGTGGGCTGGAGCCTCCCTGCAGCGTCATGGAGATCCTCAGAGAGGTGCCCTTTAAGTCTGCTATGGAAAGAGTGTGGGAAAGGATGCTGGTCAAGTGGGAGATGATATTCTTCAAAATTTTGTGGAGACAAGCTATGTCTAACTCCCCAGTCTGCTTTCTAGGAGGAAACTAAAGCCTTTGCTTTAGTCTGATTTTTGCATGTGTCCTCCTCCTGCTCTGTCGCTTTGAGAGTGGCTACTATTTGATTTTTGGTCTAATCTTTTCAGTTTAATGAGGACCAGGCTTGAAAAGAAGCTTGTAGCCTTCTTTCCCAGCTGTTGCACAGAAAACACGGCCCTTGCTCTTTGCTTCTTTCCCAGGCATTGCTCCTCCACTTGAGCTTTCGGAGAGGCTGCCAGCTTAACTCTGGCAGCAGTTTTAGTGAGTGTCATGACAAGGCTTCAGCACAACCGCTCGTCTCATTTCCTGCTGTAACAAGCCTGGAACAAAGCAAGTTTGCTTTTCCTGGGGATCTAGTGATAAATTAGCTGGGGGAGCAGGCTAATTGTCTGCACTTGTGGAAGAGGCAGCTGATAACCAGTATTTTATACCCCAAACTAACCAAACTCTCCCTGAAAATGCAAGTTCAATCAGAATATAAAGGTAATTTCTCTAACGATTAAAATTGAAGTTGAGGAAGATCTAAATTGGATTTTGTATATACAGCTAAAAACATTTTAGCTCTGCAAACAACCATGTTCCAGAATAGCAAAGGTGATGATGTGTTTCTTGCTTTTTTCCATTGCATACTCATTAAGATACCTCCATCCAGCTCTGGAGGTGGTGTGGGTACCACGCAAAGGGCCGAGAGCCTTCTGTGTAGGGGGAGGTGTGATGACTTCCCATACTGTGACAGCAACTTCCAAATGTTGTCCCTATTGTTAAGGTTAGAGTATGCAGCTCCTCAGGGTATTCGTTGCTGTCAGATATTCGTTGGGCTTCCCTGGATGCTGCAGTGGCATTGGCACGGGTTTGCAATCCAGCACTGCTTTTCGAAATGCTGTGCATGACACAGAGGGGATCCCTTGTTTTTAAAGCATAGCTGGGCTACTTCTCAGATGGTGGCTGCTCTGTTACTTTTCCCATTGTCCTCCCATCTTTGTCTCCTGGATTTGTTTTATAATTGATCTAAAGATTTTTTTGGTAAAAAGTGCTAACTGTTATTTTACTCTTTGGGTATACATAGAGCTTTATACAGGCTAGCCTGGATGCAGAGCAAAGGCTTTGTGGCTCTGGACAGGCTATTTTACCCTGTTACAGAGCCTCTGTTTACAGACAACATCAGTGCGCTGATTTCCAGAGATGATTTTTATCAAGCCTGGCCCTGATCTCAATTTTATAGAATGTTCCCTGTTTCCTGCCACTCATAGACAATAATCAAGTTTAGGCAGTAAGCTGGTGATTAGATTTAATTCAAGACTTGGTCAGGAAGGCTCCAGTTAGGATGGGCACGTGGGCATCTTGATGAATTTCCGTGGCAATCAAAGGCAGGCTGTGCAAAGCCAGGCAGGTATCGAAGCCCGCAGCAGAATGAGGTGGGCACTGAACAGTGCTCAAGTATTGGCGGCCCTTTAGGATCTGAGGCCCACAGAGTGAAATGATGGCCATGAGAGCCAGGCTACATCTGTTTGCACCTTTAGACGTCAACGGAAAAGTGTGCAAACATGTCAGTGAATGCAGTAACTTCTCAAATGTCATTTGGAAACATCCACTTGCAGGAAGTGAATGTGATGACTGGAGAAGTGCCACACAGCTTTGAAGTTCTCTTCCCCCTGATCTAGGGAAACACCTCTTGAAGTGCCTAACTAGGGGCTGGAAGGCACAGTCTGTGGATGGATGTGTGAAAACAAGAGGTATCCACCATTGCTGTAAGCTGTCAGCTCTTAAGCACTGTTGATGCTTCTTAACTGTAGAGAGACTGAAGAGGAGAAGGAGATCATCAAGGCTGGAGAAGAGCCTTGTTGACATAGCAGCTATGGGAGAGAGCTGCTAGGGTGGGAGGGATAACTCTTCAGAGATGGGCAAAACACAAGAGAGAAGGGAGCTCTTTGCACAGCTTCCTACCACGACATGCAGCCGTATACAGTCCTAGGCTTTCAGTTACAACTGTAAAAGAAAATCTTGTTCCTCTGGGTCTGTAGGTAGTCATGCTGTTTAACTAACCTTTCCTTTGAAGTCTTGGAAGACAGCAGTCTTTCTAAGAGGCTTTTACTTTTGATTAGGCACAGAGCTGAACTGAGTCAGTGCAGCTCCCAAGTGTATCCCAGGCAGAGATGTGACAGTGGGAGCCGAGCTGGCACGGGTGCTGGAACAATGCAGGGTTGCATAGCAATCCCTATAAGGACCCTATTGCAACAGTACAGTCCATGTTTGCACTGCCTGGTAGACCTAAAGCTTGAATCTGTAGTTCTGTTGCAAACTTGATTCATGTGCGTAAATCCCAGACCTCATATAGAGCAGACCTATCACGGTCTTCAGCCGTCCACACCTTCCCCTAGGAGGTTAGTGTAGAGGGATAAGCTGTGCTTATTGTGAGTCAGTTATTGCTTATAGTTAGTTTCATCAGAGCTTTTTTATCTTATATGGGAGCTAGATCCTGTGTTGGCTTCAATCAGAAGGAGAGCTGATATGGGCTAGGTTGAGATTCTTGAAGTGAGTATGTCCCAAGTTTATGAAGAATCCTCAAAGTCATGTCAGCAGGTCATTGTCCTGACTGTATGTTTGATCTGCAATTAATGTAACCATTAGAAATGGTCATTCTGCACAAAAATCTGGACTGATGAAGAGGCTTCATGTTCTCAGTGGTCAGGCACAAGGGTCGTGGTTCCTGGGCTGCTGTGCAGCTGCTGTGCCTCCCAATGCAAATTGCAGTTTGGTGACCTGTAAATGATGCGTATATGGTCGTCATAGTCAGAAATAGGTCGTGTGAAGGCAAGTGTTTGGGCCAACTTAAAATGCTACTTATTCTGGTTTGGGGGTTAAAAGCAAAGCAAACCAACCAACCAAACCCAACCCACATGCAATTGCTTGAGATAACTATTTCTACCCCCAGAGGGACACACTGCAAAGTACAGTAGGCTTTATCTTCTGGGGTGAGATCAGTTGTAACACATCAGCACTTAAATATAACTTTGGTTTTAGAAACATGCTTAGAAATATGTTCAACCGGTGTTACCTTTCTGGGCCATAAACCAGCTATCATCTGGCTTCAGAGGCCATCATATTTTCCAGCTGAGTCAGTGTATATAGAGTTTATTAATAAATCAGAAGGAGCAGAGTCACTGTGAGTGCCCCTTGGCAAACCACTTCACCTCTGGGGTGTCTCAGGTTTCCAAGCCCCCAAACTGGGAAATGATACAGGCTTCCCCTTGTGAAGATCCGCTACCGAGAGCCATCTGTTGTTAATAATGAGCTGCCTCTTCTCCCTTTGGCTTTTCAGACTCTGATCGGTGAAAATGTTTTCCTCAAAGCATTGCTTAGCCTTGGCTTTGAAGGTATAGTGATGATGGGTCCTTGTGCCTTCTCCAGCAGAAGTTTCTCTCCCATCTTGTGCAAGCTTAAACAGTGGTGTACTGGAGCTCTGCCAGGGGACGGGTAATTGAGTGCCAGCCCTATTTTAAGGAAAGAGGACAGAGGTGAAGCAATCACTAATTGAGACATAATAGTGTAAGGCTTTGTGTAGGTCATTCTGGTGATCAGACTGTTATTTGTGATTTCTCTGTATGTCTGTCTCTTCTTTGCCGGTGCATGAAACCTTAATTTTTTTTTTTTAAAGTGATTTCCAGCTTCAAGTATAAAAATGCCAGTTGCTCAAATTGTTTGTTTCAAAAGCGTCTTGTTACTGAAATCAACTTCAGGGATGCATTTTAAGATTTAGATGGCATCTCCAGATATATGCAAAGAGTTTCTGTGTTTCTGAAGAGATATATAAAAGCATCCTCTGTGAACCAAGAATACCATTTTTGTTCATTGATACTGTAGAAGGGGAGAGAACAGAAGAAAATTCATGCCCTGAACTCGAAGCCGAAAGGCAACTTATTTTCTTCATCTGAGGATAAGTATTTCCTTCTGTGTCCTAACAGAGACAGAGCTGCCCAACATCTGATAAAATGCCTTTTTAATTGGTTAGGTGTGTTGTACGCATTTAAAACCCTATTATAGGGCCCTCCCGATGTACTGCATCTGAAAGCCCTATTCACATGTATTTGCCTGGGGTCGATTTTGACTTACCTGGCTCTCCAAGCCCCTATTTTCTCTTCCTCTAAGCTGGTAATAAGATTTATTATCTTCTTGCTTATGACTCCTTCAAGGCTGCTGACAAAGGGACCTCAGCTGCTCTCTTGATATTGTCTGGGCAGATATCAGTTGAATTTGAAAGGGTGGATTAAATAAGTGCTTCGCTAATGTTGCCAGGCCTAACTTCATTATTGTGATCCTGCAAAGGAGGAGAGAAGAGGGGAGGGAATTGAGCTGTGTGAAGAAAACCGAGTGCCAGAACAGCGGAGCATTGTGCGTGCATATATTTGTGTACATAAACAAATATGTGTATGTAGGCATATGGTACCTAAATTTATAAGACCTTGCCTTCTTTCTTTCAGATCTATAAATTATTTATAGATCCAAGTAATATACAACACCTTCTGTTTTGAAAGAAAATACTCAAATTGAAGAGAGGAATAACTGTTCGCATACATTTTCCCACACATTTCTTCCAGGGTTTTATAGTGGATCTGTCTCTGTGCAGGTAGTTGAGCCTTGGCTTATCAGGGAGGTATCTGGGAGCCTTTTGTAGGGACTAGAAAAATACTTCTCTATTCTTTTGACTTCTGCTTCCCATGAGTCAAGGTTCCTTTGGCCTCTTCTGAGCTTTTTCTCCTGTCTGTAGCATGGGGATATTGTGCCTCTGGTGCAGAAGGCTTGGCTGCAACATTCTCAGCCTGATGCACTGAGTATGGCAGACACAGGGAAACAGAATTGTCTTCATAATCATGTCAATAGGTAATTATATACAAGTTCCTTTGCCTTGGTTTCCTCTGATGCACCTTATCTGTCTGGTCTGGTCAGACCAAAGTCTTAAGTGTAGGAATGATGCTGTTTTGACTGTATCAATTATCTAACACAGCAAGACTCTGCACTCTCCTGGGTCCTCTAAACATTAACAAAACAAATGCTCAGTGTTGAATGCTTTGAAAATCTCCGATGAAAGGCAAAGTATTACTAGGAAGAATTGGCATCTCCTTCCCCTATGCATTGATCCATGGGGGAAGCAGTCCCTTTGGAGGCTGGAGAATGGAGACAGCCTTGTGAATGTACTGATTTGTTCTGCATGATGATTTCTCTTGCAGTAATTGCACTGCCAGAGTGTTTATCAGCTAATGAAAACCTACTTCAATAACATCAAAAAACAAGGATAAGTGAGCCTTGGTTTTCTTTTTCTTTCTTTTTTTTTTTTTTTCCTCTCTGAGCATCCGTTATTCATGAGCCAGTTCTGTTCAGCACTCTGGCAGGTTGCAGAGGATAAGAAAACCTCATCCACCAGCCTAATGAAACCACATGTAGAAACGGGTATCTAGATAAGAAGAATCTTGCTTATCCAAGAGCAGATGGGGTGGAAGGAGAAACCACAGAGGAAGTTTAAACTAATTTGAACCAAGCTTCAGTTGCACAAACTTTGAATTAGCCTTTTCTCGGTGCTGTGCTAGGGTCTGTTGTGCAGACCAGGGCTCTCCTGCTCTCCAGCCCAGTTTTGTGGACATGTTGAGTCCACCTGGCAAAGCAGAGCTCCAGGATTGCTTCTGGAAAAGGAATGTTGGAAAAGTCCTGCTGAAATGCCAAAGTTCCTCACCATTGTGGGGAGGTGTGTGCTCAGAAGAGCATTCAAAAACCAACCATCTGGCCCTCTGTAAATTGTAGATATTCCTTGAGGCTGGAAAAAGAGAAGATAAAGGGGTGAGCGCAGGAAGGGTGCAAACTGTGTGCAAATTCAGCCCTGTGGGACAAGAGGGACTTGGACACTCAGGAAGTTTGGATGGTTTTTGCAGTCCTTGAGCGTGCGCTGACACTGTGCCATAAGCCGAGTCCCCACGCCGCATTGTGGCTAAACTGCACGTTCCCTAACCTCTGTTGTTAAGCTGCAGACTAATGATAGCGCTAGAGATCCAAGAGACTAATGACATTATTAAATAAAGAGGGTGTTCTGGATCCCAGAAACAGACAGAGCAGTTTAAACAACAAAAAGCAGGGCGATGCTCAGTAGGTTTTGTTGTCTGCTGGCTGGCTTTCCTTGGGGAATGGCAGAAGAGATGAGGCAGGGAGAGCTGTTTGTGTGAATCAGTGAGGCCACACTGGGCAGATAAATGTCCTGGATCTGGTTGGAGAGAGGCAGGTACCATAAGATTAAGAAGCTAAACGGCTCCCCTGCACAAACCATGTTGGCTGATAAGAAACTTCTTACTTGTGCAATTGAGTGGGTTAGGCAGTGCCACCCAGCAGCCTCGGTCTGTGCTTTGAGTGTTGGCATCCTCGTGCCGCAAGGAGAGCCTGAGCTTGTCGTAGCGGGTGAGGGAAGCAGGATGGAGTTCAAGCATACACCCCCCAGCCCCACAAAAGCTCCAGTGGGAGAAGACATTGAACCAAATGGATAAAGCAGGGAGTTGGGAAGAGGATCTGGATGGTGCTTCTGGTTGCCTTGCTTTCATCCTCCAAAATGAAGGTCTCACTTGATGGGAGATGAGAAGAATCCCACTGCTCTGCCCAGCTTCAGCATTTCCACCAGCCTTGCTTCTGCCCCAGCTCTGGAATACTTTGATGGGAGCAGCACCATTGTCTCCTCTCCCTTTTTGAGCCAGAATGAACCCCTAAAATCTTGGTGGTCTGGTCAAAAAGCAATTTCCAGGTACTCAACCAAGGATTATCTTTTGGAATATTTATTTACTTTTTATTTTTTCTTTTCGTTTGAAATTTGTAAGCAGAACATTGTGTCACACAGGAAAAGACGATATTGTTCATTTTGAAGGCATCTTGGGGAAAATACAGGGGCGATTAAAAATGGCAGTGGTTAGAAGAGAAGAGACTTGAAACTGTCCCTTTCAGTTTGTAATGTGAAAACCCAAGATTTTTTATGTGAAAATGGTTCCAAAAAATTGTTAACTGGGGCTTTACTAATATCACATGCTGAGCAAGGTTCAGAGCTGCGTTAAGAGTAGGTGTTATTGGGAATCCTGTTTTGTGCCTGTGTATCACGCCATTAGTGTTAAGAAATTGGTGTAAGGGGAGCAAGTCTGTGTTTAAAATGGTAGTCTTGAGTTAGAAGAAAAACTTATTGTGCTATGAGGAAAAGTTTTATTTGCTTTAGGAGAGTTTGTTTCCATGTAGAGCTAATTTGGAGGTGATACAGGCGGGTGGAAAAGGGAGTGGTTTGTCAGCCTATTTCCTCCTTTCCTGGGGGAAAATATGCTGTAAAACATCACTGCTAAGGCACTAGGAAATCCAAGCAAATTGGGAGGTGAGGTATTTAATCTTCTCTCTCAATTCTTTGCTCACCTCCTGTCTCCATGAGTGTTCAAATATTTGCCTACACTGGAAAACACAGATCAATAAATAACCGTGTTGTCAGAGATGTGATTTTGGTTTTGTACCTGTAGTTTTCCCAGCGCAGAGCTAAGGGCAACACTGTCTTATTTGCTATAGTTTATTTTGCTTACAAAAGCGAATAAGGTATTCAAATGCAATTCCCGTAGCAAGCACAACTGCACCCATATTGAGGCATGTGTCTGGGTGAGCAGGATGCCATTTTAACCACTGCAGGCTAGTAAAAGCAGCAAACTTCCCAGCATAGGCAAACCCTTAAATTGGATTGTCTGATCCATGAAATACTAGTGCTCTGTCCAAAATTTCCCTTGAAAGCCTTAAAACCCTGTACACATTTCATTGGGGTCTTACAGCGTGATGGTGGTGGATTAGTTTTTAAACTGTAGTTAAGGCTTCCTGACTTCTCTGGGAATCTAAGTACTTTTTCTGTGTTGATGCTGTCCTGTCAGTAATTGAACCCTCAGAGCATGGAGATGTTTCTTTTCTCATGAAAATGTAATGGAAATGTGTTGTTTAAACCAAAATTCACACTTCTGAATTTCTTGTCCTGAGTTGGGCAGCTTATGGCTGAGAGTCCTCTTCTTCCCTTGTGCTTCCTTCTTCCCTTCTTTATGCTCCTGGTTTGCATTTTCCTGTCCTATGATATTTGTGCAACTAAATGGAAGAACAAAGTGTCTAATTAAGATATTTAAAGAAATTTCATTAGGCCGAGGACCATTTGATCATTGCATGGTGTCAGGCAGGGCTGCTTACGTCTCATGGTGCAGCTGTGAAATGCCATCAGAGCAGCTTCCTCAAGCTTTGTCCCCTGGGAGTGCTTGGGGACAGGTTGTGACAAGAGAGGAGCAGTGGTGAGTACTGGCCAAGACACAACCACTGCCCTACCTGTGCTGACCGAGCTGCGTTGCTGCTCATGGTGCTCCTCTGATCTCATGAGGATTTCCAGCACGGTAAAAGTAATTTTTACAAAATAGCTTCATCTTCTTCATAGACCCCTTCTATTACTGCAACAGCTCCCAGGGGCAATAAACGCATCCAGTTTTACATGTTCTGAGCAATCAGCATTTTACCAGCATCTTTGGGATACAGCTCTACATCCTGATTTTCTTCATTAAAATGTTTCTCCATGTACGAGTCAAGAAGATGCTGTACAAACCCAACAGTTTTTTTTGTTCTTGCTCAGCAGTTGGGTTTTTTTTTTGTTCTTTTGGCACAAAAAGAGCGCTGTTGGGGCTGGGTGGTGGGGAAAGGGAGGATTTGTTCAGGTCTCTCTCTGTCACAAGATAAAACTAAATCCAAAGGGCCAAATCAGGGGGTCTCACGCATAATGTATAGTCTTCCAAGCTCTGGTGATGAAATTTATAGGGAGGAAAGGGGCTGAGGTGACAAACCCTTCAAGGTTGTGAACAAATACAAACAAGAAAACTTGCAGTATGTGGTGTCACAGAGAACTCATTTTAGCACACAAAATCAGGCAAAGACTTAGGATTAGGACCTGACTCAGCCTCATCTCCCTTGTAATCCCCCAAATCTCCAAGTTTTTAGGCCTTTCATTTAGCTGTAAGCAGCCTGCCTATGTGGTCACGCTGGTTGATGTAGGTCACCGTGTGGCACTGGACTTTAAAGCACCGCACGAGGGTCAGGGCATATCCCTGCCATGCGGGGAGGCCATGGGGTCTGGTGGCCCTGGTGTAGCTGAGGTCAGGCGCCAGCTTCATCTGTGGATAGAAAGGACTGGAAGTACCACTGTGCCAATACTGAGGAGCTGCTCAGGAAGTGGAAATTCTTACAGCAGATTTGGAGCTCGGATCTGGAGCTCGACCAGCAGGTCGAGAGAGGTTATTCTGCCCCTTTACGTGTCCAGTTCTAGGCTCCTCAGTTCAAGAAGGAAAGGGAACTGCTTCACTATGTGAATGAGAAAGGCGGTGTATTCCCCACTGACTCTCTGCAAGTCTCTTGAAATACTAGACTTACCTCTTAAAACAGTAATAATCATCCACATACACTGCAGTGGGTTATTGGGGACTGTTGAGGGTTAATTCTCTGGCTTTCACTTATGTGGCAGCCAAAATCTGCCTGCATCAAAGCAAGAGGGCGATCCTTGTTCTGTTCCCATCAGTGCCAAAGCTCCTGTAGGTGCCAGAGACAGAGAGCCTGGCCTTGGGGGTGAGATACAGCAGGACAAAGTGGTGATATTTGCAGTCTCCCACATCCTGTAGCATGGAGGGACTTGTTTTTGTGATCTTGTATGTACAGCTGTATAAGTTAGGTTGTTCTGATTGTGGAACATTCCACCAGTTACTGCTCAGGGTCACAGTTCCTAAAGCCTCAAACAGGGGTTTTCCTATGACCTCCAAAGAATTCAGTGTCGAGGTCATCAGAGACATCTGCCTCTGCCTGCTGGTGCAGGAGGCAGTTATTTTTAGCAGCCTGGATCACCCCATGCATGTGTGCACACACACACAGGCAAACCCTTCCCATCCGTAGGAGCCAGTCACCCAGCTTCTCACCGAGGTGTTTGGCAGAGGCTATAGAATACCAGCATGACTGGGGCAAGTTTCCAGGTGGTTTATTTGGGTCTAAACAGCAAGACAAACACTTTCTTTATAGGTGGATGAGAACTTTCCTTCCCCTCTCTTTCTCTCACTCATGGCCACCGCAGCAGCTGGGACCTGTGCATCGTTACTTAGCCACTTAGTCTGGCCAAAGATGTACCCATCAAAATGAAAACACACACATTTTTATTGATGTTCTTGGAAATCTAGGTGATTCCCCTGTATTTAAAGTATATTTATGCCACTAGAACTTTACTCTTAAACGTGAACTTGATTTGCTGGGTGTGTGTTTAGCAGCCTGCAGTTTTGAAGGTTTGTGGTCATAATTTAACGTTTGGTATTGCTCTGAACCTGTCCATTTGTGAAGAGGCTGTTAATAAGTTTACTGGTACACTTGTCACAGTTTTAAATTAAAATGAACATGTCCGCCATATTAAAATAAATTTATTATTCATAATGTTTTTTAGCTCTTAAAAAACAATAATGTATTTTCATTATTCTTTGTTTCTGTGGCTTTCAGTGCGTGTTTGTACTCCAGCTGTGGCTGCAGCAGCCAAAATACCACAGGAAAAGTCTATTATTCCCATACAGTGAAGTGCACTGCAGCAGTGCCTACAAACCTGAGCAGGGGTGAGAGCTTCGTTTTACTGCCCTACCTCCTTTTCATGTGGTTTGCTCCTGCTTTTGGCTTTGAAAAGGAAAAAAGAAATCTGCTCGTGGGTTTACAGAAAAGTGAAATTCTGCCTCATTTTTGAAGCCATAGCTGTCAAATCTGTTACAGTTATTGGGACTCCAGGGCTATTTTTCCTTATAGAGAGAGTTCCTGAAGTGCTCTTTGTCTGCTTCTAGTTTGAAAAGACTTTGTGACCTGCAAAGGGACCCTTTAAGTGTGATCAGTGTTACTGCTGTTGTGAAGGCTTGGCAGATGAATTTAGCCTGTTCTCCTGCCTGCAAAAAGCACTCTTTCTGTGAACAAAACATGGGACCCCGAGGTTGCCTATAATAATGCTGAGAGGTAGAAGAAGGTTTTGTCTGGGTGTAAATGGGAGAAGGAAAAGTCCTTTTTGGCAAGAGGTTGAAGTGCGAAGTGAGGCGTGGGATTTACTGGGCAAAGAGGAACTGGTTAATGCAAAGGTGTGTTAGCAGCTTGCAGCTAAGGCTGCAGACATCAGGGGCTGAGAGAAGTTTCCTACACAAGCAGAGGTCTTGTGGCAGTCACCCAAGGTTCCCTCAAACCCTGTCTGTGCTTTTGACTAGCCAGCCAGCATAAGGGATGCACACTTCCCCCGTATCTTTATGGTATTGCCAGGCTGGTGTCACCTGCTCTGCGAACTGTGAGATGCTGATACAAGCTGGATAACACTAATGCTTTGCATTAATTTGACCTCTTGGAGAAATCAATCCATCACACTAATTGGGTGCAGTGCTTTAGTGCCAGGTGGCTGTCTTGAGTCCAGAAAGTTGGAGCCACATATGTTCTGCACTGACTTCTAATAAAGAAGAGAATTAGTGCTGGACTCTCTTTTTATTATTATTTTTTTCCATTTGCAAAAGTGTAAGAGATTATACTTAGTCATTGCCTCTCTGACTTGCATCCTTTAGAAATCATACTTCAACGCTTACAGTTGAGTTTGATTTTGGGATGGAGATTTAGGCTGGTTTTTTATGGTCCATATCTCCAAAGAAAAGTTAAATTTGTGCCAGCTGCGAGCACTAATTAAGTGCCCTGATTTCCTTGTCTATTGAACAGCTGGAAAAAACAACATATATCTGTATCTTTGTGTATCAGCTTTATCCTCTTGTTGCGGAAAGAGCACTTGGGACAGAAAGAGGGATTTTGGGCTTGGGGGAGTGTAATAGTGTTTAAGAGCAGCCAGTCTGTTGGGCTGAGGCCTCCCAGTGAACTGCATCGTGCTCCCTCCATGGAAGGAAGGCGATGGACTGACTTTTTTTTCTGGCACTTAAGCAGTTTGTTGACAGTTACTTTTTCCCTTTCAAATTTCCTGAAAATTATTTTTTTTCTTAAATAAGTTTTTATTAGGAAAAAAATATTTTTTTAATAGAAAAACTGCATCTTCTTAACAGTAGGTTTGAGAAAATTTGGGCTAGCTTGGAGCCTGTGTGTTTTCAACCCACTGTGCTGTCCATCACAGTGTCAGACCACAGTTTGACCGTGACTGGGAGCAAGAAGAGGCCGCTCCACCATGGAGAGTATGTGGTGGCAGGAGAGGTGGTTGGATCGAACTGTTCCTGGAACCTGTTCTTTGTTTTACAGAGATGCTGCCTATTCATGTGTGACTTCCATACCTTCCCCTGTCCAATGAAACTCAGGAAGAGCCCACATATACCAGTGTGGGACATCTGTGAATGTATTGTACATGTCACTTGCAGGAATCCTGTTTCTTCTGAATATCAGACCCTTAAGCCAGCCCTTCCTTGGGATGTGAAAAGCAGTCAGGCAATTGGAAGCAGCTCGGTGTGTCTGAAAGATGAATCACCTCTCACATTATTTGGCCATCAGCATTTTAAACCTGACGGAAGAGTGTTGGAGCTGATTGCTGGGTCACAGCAGTCTCCGAGTAAATAAAAGCTAGGAATGTAATTTGTCTCTGCAAAGTCAAACATGTGATTAGAGGGAAATGACAAAGAAAAGAGCTTCTAACCACAGTGACTGCAGCCAGAATCCACTTCAATGTTTCATGTTGATATGCCTAAATTACTGGATTTTAAGGATCCTTGGACTGGGATCCAGACTGTTCTGCTGCTGTCTCATGTTTATGACCCTGTAGTTTAGTATCTTTGCACCTCTGTGTCTCGCCCTTTATACCTTTGTGCAAAATTAGTAATGCTTCTTTATCCCAAAAGGTGTTGAAAGGTTTTCTGAGGTTCTGTAATGCCAGTCAGGATCAGTATCAACAAACCTGTGGGTCAACACCATCAATATGATCTTTGGCACCCAGAGGAGCCTCAAAGTTCTTGCCTGTGCTGTCATGTTTCTGTGGCTGTATGTGGACCTCTCAATGATGGAAAACTCATGGGCGAAATGTTGAACAAATATAAAACAGCAGAATATGCTTGGCTCATACAAGTTGAGTGTCTGCCTCTTCAAATTCACATACTGACCAGGGCTGGGATTTTAAATGCTGGTGGTTCAGTGTGATGTTAACTCCTCATTGCGTTGCCCACTGTCCCATCTCACAGCAGGTGAAGTGAAACCCTGTTCTCTCCTGTCTGCACACACAGACTGTGTTACTCAGCAGTTAGAGAGATTTCCTATTTTGTCCAGTTGCTTTCTGAATCCATCTAAACTTTTTGTTCTAATCATAATGTAGTGAGTTCCACAGCTTAACGGGAAAAAGGATATTTTCTTCCATATGTTTAAGCTTTTGGGGAATACAGTAATAGAATAAATATTAGAATAAGCTGAATTGTTCATTGTGATCGATCTGCAAGAAGCAGGTAGCTCTGGTTGATGCTTTGGTACTTGTTCTTTCTTTTTTTAGCTGTCCAAGTGCCCTAAAATACATTTCCAGGTATATACCTAGCACTGCTTTTCTTGGGAAGGAATTACTTGTGTTGGCACAGTGATCTCTGTGAGGAGGGGTGACAGGCTGTGTGATCACAGGTGGGGTGCAGGTCATCTGCAAGGCTTCTGAGACACATTTCAGCTGATGCTAAGACTGTGACAATTGTCTTTGCTGTTCTCGCCTTCTGAATAACTATCTGGTTAGGGAATAAGCACGAGAAAAGAATAGATTTCTAGATCCTAGATTAAATTCAACAGATTCACTCAAAGACTACTGCTAATTGAGGGCACTGTGTTTCTGAAGGCACAATAGCTTATGTAAATGCAATGCTCCTGGAGAAAGGCCCACTTGAAAACAATCAAGTCCATTATTTTATAGCCTTCTATTGCATTGTCTTTACATTCCACGATCTTGACCTGGATGGATCAAGCTGAGCGTTTTTTGCAAGTGGCTACTTTAACTTTGCTTTTCTCTTATCTTTTATCTTTTTAACAAAAGGACATCAAGTGGAACCAGATAAATGAGAATTTGGAAATATTTTACAACCCTGTCCTCTCAAGGTTGAATGGAAAATTATTTCCAACGGTATATATGGTGATGGCCCGTCCAGTCCAGTTTTAAATGGCTGCTGTGCTAAGGTAGCCCTTGGGAAGTCTGGGCTGCAGTCTGATAGATTGTGACTGAGACAGTGCATTCGTGCTTGCCTTCCCCTGGGAGCTGAGGAAGGGGATTACTCAATTCCTCTGTTAATGTACAGAAGAAAATGTATGTTAATTTAAAACTATCATGTTAAAACAGTTGATATTAGTTTAGAGTGCTGGATTGACTGTCCTGAAGAGCATCCTTCTGCATCTAGAGGGCTGGGGCGGTGAGGAGAGTTCCCCAGGTGCAACTGCTGATGTTCCTCTGCATGGTCCTTCAGTGACCATCCCAGGGAGAGCTCAAGATTTGCAACTCTTCAGCCTTTTTGGCATTGACACCGAGCTTTCAACAAAAATCCCAGTTAAAGCCACTGTAGAAATGGCATGTGGACTGTGGAGAGCTGTTCATTGGGTGGTGGCAGGAGACCTTCATACGCATTTGTACATAAATCTCTTAACAGCTTTAGGATGATAATGATCACTCGTGGGTATTGGTGATCTGATGCTTAGGTGAAATCTGAAACCTTCCTTCTTTTGTGATTTTCTCATGCACTTAAAGCTTCCAACCTGCCTCTTCCACCCCATATTATGTATACTGAATGATGTTTGCTGAAGGACTCATTCTTGCTCCAATTACAAATTATTTGTTCTTTTCCAGTGAGGTTACACCAGATACTTCATACAATGGCTACAGTTAAGTGTTGAATCCTAGTGCTGTCTCATTAGAAAAACTTCAGCCAAGTGATTTCAAGGTGCAACTGAGCTAAGAATTACAGCATTACTCATGCATCACTTCAGATTTTTCTATCTGTTGTCATTGATTTTAATACTTGAATGCGTGCAAATTATCCTAAGTGGATTTAGCAAGTATCTTTGCTACTTTTTCATAAGGATATTTCTCGTGATGATATTATAGGCTGTATGTTGCAGTTTGCTTAACAAAGACAGTGTTGCAAGGTTGACACTCAGGCTTTCAGAATGATCAGTAAATTAGCTGAATTTCTGTGTTTCCTAGCTAAGGAAATAATATAACTTTCAACTTACCCACGTAGAAGATCTGTGATTTGAAGTTTACATCTTTCTCTAAATTCGTAGGTTTGTCTCTGGGGAGATAAAATGATCAAATCAAATGTGTCTCCTTTTCTCAGCCTTACAAAACCATCAGCTTAGCTATATTGAAAAAATTTTGCGTTACCAACAAAATTTCATGGTCAAAGTCAACTCTTGAAACATGAGATCAAGAGTGATTAAGCTCACTGTACTTGCTCCAGAGCACAAGATATCAGTTGCTGCAATTCCATCTGAAAGGACTTTATGGATCTCTGGTGTGTAAAATGATTTTTGTATTGTATCACGAACAGAGTCATCTTCAGGGAGGAATGAAAGTATATTGTTTCTGACATCTTTTTTTTTCTGACAGTTTTACACTTTGACATTTCTCTATCCCAACTTGTTTTCCTACTCACTGACCCAAAATATCATAATGGTCTGGTTCAAAGGCTGCAACTAGCCTCAAATTTTGTGCTCTGTTGAGCCTTCATTTCAGTTTAGTTTACTGAATTGTCAAGTATCTACCTATGAGAGCCAGAGAGAGATAGAAAGACACCACTAGAATTCTGATGACTGAAAAACCGTGATTGGGGCAGAAGGCAAGATTTCATACTGCTGCTATTGCATTATTCATGAGAAAATTAAACACAATGTTTTGACCTTGAAATCCTCTTTTTTTTTCTTTCTTTCTTTCTGCATTTAGGGTTAGATATATAGGCTGTAGCCATGGAGCTGTTGCTAGGATGCCAGGAACTTGGTAAATCTGTCTTTCCCGTGCAAAAACTTTGCATAATTTCTGAGCTGTCAGTTTTGCCGAGTTCCAGCGTCACCCACTGAACTTGGAGGTGTTGGTACAGCTCTGTCCAGCCTGTGTTGGCCCTTGAAGAAGTGTGAGAGTATTAACTCCTGCAGGGCATAACTGGCACTGCAGACAGTGGTCTGAACGTATGACTGAAGTATCTTTTTGTCATGGTCTTCTAGTTGTTTTAATGGACTTCCTCTAAAAGTGAGTTCGAGGTTCCAAGAGAGACCTGTAGCAGTAGAGACATTGAAATGTCATGCTTGCTTGTTACATTTTTTTCCCCCTGGAATTTGGCAGCATGGGGCTGTTCAGCCTGAAGAAGAGAATGCTCCAGGGAGACCTTATAGCCTTCTAGTACCTAAAGGGGCGACAGGAAAGATGGGGAGGGACTCTTTATTGAGGGAGTGAAGTGACAGGATGAGGGGTAATGGTTTTAAACTGAAAGAAGAGAGATGTAGATTAGATATAAGGAAGAAATTCTTTACTGTGAGGATGGTGAGACACTGGAACGGGATGCCCAGAGCAGTTGTGGATACCCCATCCCTGGAAGTGTTCAAGGCCAGGCTGGATGGCGCTTTGAGTAACCTGGTCTAATGGGAGGTGTCCCTGCCCAGGGCAGGGGGTTGGAACTAGCTGATCTTTAAGGTCCCTTCCAACCCAAACCATTCTATGATTCTATGTGTTTTTTCTTTCCGATGAAGCACATTTTTTTTCCAAGTGTTGGGGTGCAACATAGGGAATGGAGGTCTCTCCAGAGCCCTTACGGGTGGGTCATGGGTGAGCTCTGAGAGGAAGCTCTCCCCTTCCCACAGGTGGGTAGGGTCAGCCCAGCGTTAGAAGACATGTAGGCAGAAAGTGAGGAATCCTTGGAATGGTGGGAGGGAGGTTTCTCACCTCCCAGGCTCTGTATTGCTGCTGGCAGGGAAATGTGCTTTCAAAGCACAAGTTACAAAAGAAGAGCAAGAAAACAAGATGCAAATTAGAGAAGAAATAAACTTCAGAAGAGCTTCCTTCGTGGTTTATGACTCAGTTGTTCAGAGAGCAGACAGCGTAGCTTTTGATGCATCAAAGGCATGTCACTGTATCCTTTAATAAATTCCTCTCTTTCAGTGCCTTTGCACATACAAGGGAGGCCACAGATTTACACGGCACCAGAGCTGCCTGCCCAAACAACAGCCTGTTGCTATAGGTAAAGAAAACAAAATACAGAAACCTTCTTGCTGCTTTTTACACTCTACTAGAGATCAATGCCTCGTGGTCAGTTCTGTGTCAGTGGTGGATCTGATGAGATGCAATAGGTGTTTCTGCCTACAGGTACAGTACACCATGCCTGCTCTGTTTTTTCCACCTGGAAATACAAACACAGAGTCTCAGTTACACCTGTCTCAGGAACAAACAATTCCTTCCTTCAGCCACCTCAAATTCCTTCTGATTCTTTCAGTTTATTACATAGGATAGAGGAATTGCTAAATTTCCCCACCCACAGTAGTGTCAAGTTGATAGTTCTGCTGCTTTCCTGCAGAATGCCATCAGCAGTCTTGGTTGCAGATGTCTCCCTCAGGCCTCCACCACTCGCTGTGGCTGAATAACCTTTCAGCTTCTGAACAAAGTTGTACTGTCAATGACAAGGAACTGGACTCCCAGACTGGTAACCAGTAGGCTGGGACATGATGAGCAGCTTTATTGCTATGTAATATGTCAACTTTGCCAACGCTTTTCTTTCCAGTACTCTGTGATTAACCTGTGGACAAACTTCTGCATCTCTTGAAGTCTTCAAGTCAAGACCCGGCACCTTTCTGAGGGATGGTATTTAAACCCCAAGTGATTGCGATCTTGGTAACCAGGGTGATTGGATGAAGGTGTGGATGAAGCTATTGACTCCAAGCAAAGATTAGCTGATATAAGAATCTGTTCTGGCATTACATGCTGGGAAGTGCAATTCTGCAATATAAGAAGAGTTCATTTACCAACAGTTGGTTGTGACTGGATGTGTCTCAGGTTGCTCCCAGGCCCCTCTGCCCTGTAAAATGTTAAAGCTGAAAAGAAAAGCCCTGAGGCAGGTTGTAGCAAATGAACTTTTCCTGAGCTGTCTCCTAGAGCCCATGTGGGAGGCAGAAATAGTGCGAATGCATCTCTTGTCTGCCTGCAGAGTAAACCTCGGGTGCTGGTTACATGGCAGCTCCATCATACCGTACAGTTTATCATTGCGCATCGCTTGAAGGAGTCTGTTGAGAAAATTGAGGCTTTTTCAGGTATTGTTACTATGACATTTGAACCAGCCTGTCAACAGTCTGTGTGGCATTATAAATATCGCCAGCCCAGGATGTAGAAGAGAAAGAAATGCTTATTTTTATCTTTCCTTCTTATTCTGCCAAAGGCCAAGTCCTTTGACTTACAGAGTCCTTTGACACCTGTGAAATGAGTCTTTAGACATGCATTTTGGAAGTCACCCAATTCTGGTTACATTGACTTTGGCCTTTCAACCTTGTGTTTTGTGGAATCGCACCAGTCTTCCGGTCAGGGCTTTGGAGCCCACAAAGAGAAAGGCATTATCCTTTGGACAGTCCAAACTGAGGCGTCTTTTCCTTTTGAAAATCTGTAATGACCAGCATTTTTGTCAGATGGTGCTGCTTTGCTGTGTTGGCTTAAAAATAGATCGATACATTCAGTGCTCTTCCCTCATTATGCCCAAATCAAGGGAAAAACTGAACCCATAATTTTTACCAGCTGCTGTCAGAGTCCTGTGGCAGCCTGCCAGCGTCGTGGCTTGTTGGTTATTAAGGACAAATTAAAAACTAGAGGAATTCCACTAACTTAGCATTTTGGTCTGGTGGTCCTTGGCTTTTTATTGTCCCTGGGGCTTTGTTACCCTTGTTTTAACAGAAACCAATCTAGCTCTTGAAAGTGAATGGATCTTAAAGATCTTGACAGAGAAATCTGACTTTGGAGATGAGGAAATTGGAGCACAAAAGGGCAGATTTCCTTGCACAGGGATGCACCGTAGCCAGTGGCAGGGCTGGGAGCTGCAGCTCCATGGCTGGCCCCGGGCTGCATCCGCTGGATCGCATCGCCTCCTCCTTATCCCTGCCTAGCAGTGCAGTTTGGGCTTTCCTTGTCCCTGTGGAATAACAACTTTGATGCTATTCATTAACAGCGAGTTTAGCAGAGATGCTGGCAGAGCAGTAGAAGACGGCAGGAATTTGGAGAATCTTTCCATTTAATCCTGCTCGTCCCAGTATGATTTAGTTGAGGTACTGACATAGCAGGAACAGACTCGTGTAAACAATGTCACCAAGTGAACGCTCCCTCTGCTTTCTATAAATACTCCGTCCTGCGTTAGTGACTCTGCCCTGTAGACCTCCTGTCAGCCCGAGCCAGCTTTGTAAATGCTTTTAAGCACTATATGCATGTATTGTAAATGTTAGCTGTGTATTTTGGTGGCGTAACAGCTGGAGACCATTATGGTGTGACAACGCTGCTCTCCTACACTTCATACGAAATTCAGCTTGGTCGACCTACATTTATCTCAGCCTGCACGTGAACCTGCTCTGTAATCTCTCACTTCTGTTGTTGCAAATCTGAAACAGTGAATCAGGAAACAGAGGCTTGCCAAAATTGTTAAATAAGTGCAGCCCGTGTTATTTGGAGACTGCCACTGTGTTTTCTTGCTCACACCGTCCTGGAATGTGCCTCCTGGTAGGGGGAAGGGAGTGTTTGTGAATGTGATTCTCAGAGTGAGTCATTATGGTAAATACTTTTTTTAAAAAAAAATTCTGAGATAACATTAGATATTTCTGAAATAATAAGTTTGGACCAGGCAAAAAAACTGATATGGCTGCTGGTGCTAGCCAAGAAGGCTGATGCACATTTGACATGTGAGCAAGGTAAAAAGTATCCTATTAGGGAAGGCTATTTTTAGAAGTTACAAATCCTACCTCTTCCATGTACTGTCCTATTTTTAAGCAGGAGTGCTTCCTAGCTCTTAGCCGTGCTCCCAGCTGTGATCTACAGGAGCTTCTGTACAACATCATTTTGTTAAGAGCTTGTTGCCTATTATAGAACATGAACTTTGTGATAATTGCACTGGCTTAACCAGTGACAAAATGGGTATGTATTAGTTCCATCTTTCTTTCAGCATCCCTTAGTACCACTCTCGGAGGAGGCAGCAAACCTGTGAGCAGTGAGCAAATTTGGATTAGCAGGTAGTTAGACAGACAGGTCAGCCTGGCTGGAGCTGTGAGATGTTTAGGGAGTAATAGAAAGGATCAGATGCTGCACAACTCTCCCCTGCTTCTTCCCCTTCTCAAGAGCTTTCAGCCCCAGCAACACCCCTGAAAGCTCTTGATTCTTAGGACCAGGAGAGAGAATCCCACAGACTATAAGGACACATTTTCAGTAAGCAATGAAACAGCCCATGGCTACAGAGAGGTGCAATGGCAAGTGATACAAGTTCCTTGGCTGTTGGCAAGGGAAGGGAGGCAGTGCAAGAGAGTGGCAAAACCCATCCAATCTGTAGAAGGATCTCTGAGAAAAAGGGGGGCTTTTTGTACATAATAGCTCCTTTTTACACGTACAAGAGTTGCAGCACAATGATGCGCGTTTTTGCAGGCAGACAGATGTTGCCTATTGAGAATTGGGTCAGAAAAGGTTGCATCTGCAATGAATGTGTGATTAGTAATTACCCTGAATGGCCCTGTGTGAAAAACTTGCTGATTCCTGCAACTCACTATCTAGTAGATGCTATTTAATCCTACTTATAAGCCTTTGAAAGTCTGGCTAACAAAGTCTTTGCACATGTGACGTAATGAGCATCTTTATAGAGTTGGGATCTGAATAGACTTGATAAACGCAGAGTGGAGAGGGATGTGATGTACAAGCAGGTGAACGGTGCACGTAAGAGTTATCTGTGAGAAGGAGGTGGATAAGAATGAATGGAGTTTGGCTAGAAGTGGGAGAGGAGATTGTTATTCTCTGAGGGAGGGAGAGGATGGTTCAAACAGCACCCAAAGAACAGGCTGAAAAGGTGCTGTCACAAATTGAGTGATCTACCTGGACATTTATGGTTGAGGGGTTTCTGCAGCTGGTTTTCTCACTTTAAGTCCTTACCTGACTCATTTTTGCCATCTTTCCTGAGAGTGCATCTCAGTATGCTCACGCTCTGATGCTGGGGCTTGCTCAGCTTGAGCAGCTTATTGGACTATAAGTGTCTGTTCCCCATCAAGTCTACTCCTTGCCTGGGTTTTTCATTCAAATGCTCTTAAATCCCCAGGTAACAGCATGGTCCTGGAAAGCGAAGAGCAGGGTGTGGATGAAGAGGGAGACCAGGAAGGTGGCATTCAAGGGAACTTAGACCATTCTTCTGTGTGTAGTTTTGATCATATTGAAGGAGCAAATGTTGGGCTTAAGTACACTGCCTTTTCCTCACTTTACTGGTGGTAGTACCTATGTGTTATGTGGTTCATCACTAGATCTTCACCTTGGTTTAACAGTGAGGGAGACTAAGGCACAGAGAGCTGAAGCATTGTGTCTCATGTCACAGGTAAGCAATGGGCAGGGCACAGTAGAAGCCTCTCCTGAACTGATGCTGTGAGCTGGCTTGCCCTGCCTCAGTCTGTCACTACCCGAGAGAGGGCAATGCCTACACAGAAAAGAAATGCTTCTTTTAGCCTTGTGACCAATGGCATAAGCAAACAGCTTGGCCAGGCTTCAGAGCATTGGCATCTCCCAGCCCTCAGAGGTGGGGGTCCCCCGCTCTCTCCGGAGAGGGAGTTTGACAACAGCAGCACAAAGTCTCACAAAGTTACTTAACGGATTTTACGCCCATAAAGGAACTTGTGTTGAGCCTGGAGCATTGTTTGCATTGAACCTGATTGCTGGCATTGCTCCCCTGGTGCTGCGTGTCTGGCCAGTGGCTTGGGACGAGGGCAGGGAGGGCTGGCAAATGTCAGCTTTTCCGTATGGTTATTCCAGCTCAGTAGGAGTGCACGTGTGTGTGTTGTCCCATCTCCTGCCTTTTTTTAATCTCGTATTCTACATTGCCTATTACAATGATATACAAGCACCCAACAAATGATTTTAACAAGGCAAATATGCAGTAGCAGTAAGTGCTTTGGCTGAGCAGGAGATAGCCAAACAAGGTCTAGTGATTGGAAGCCAAAGTTGGGCATGTTCAGGTAGGAGATAAGGGATGCATTTTTTCATACGGAGGTTAATTAGCCATTGAAACAATTTACTGAACAATTTTCCATCATAGGAAATCTCTCGGTCCATGCTTAGATGTTCATCTAAAAGAAGTGCCACAGCTCAAACAGATTCTCATGGGTGACGTAGAAATTGCAAGGTGGGGGTCTCGGTGTTTGTGCAGGCTGTCTGGTGTACCTTCATAATGATGTCTTTTGGCTTCACGTGAATTCCCCCACAGGTGCTATCAACTCTTTTTTGAATAGCTGTGCGCTTTTTTTTTCATAAGCAAAAGGTAATAGTCTAAGAAAGTCTTTTAGGGGGAAGGAGCGAGGAAGGAGGCAGTAGATGCAGCTTTTAACTTTGCACTCCCTCAGGTTCAGGCAAGAACTGCCCCATCAGTTGGCTGGGTGCTGTTTTGCTTTTTCTGATGTGTTTGATACCCCTCCTTCATTGCAGCTTGGCTGGATCTTTCCCTTCTGTCCTCCTCCCTGCCCTTTCTCTTGGGTTTGCACAGATAAATTGCATCCACGCTCTGTGGAGAAGAGAAGGAAAGGGAGGGTATTCCCTCCACTGTGGGTGAATCTCTCTCAAATCTGATTTAGCTTTTAGGTCCTCTGTGTGAAATTGTCCTCGGGAGAAGTGCTCTGATCATGCAATGGGCATGAAAAACTTTCAAATGGCATATCAGGCAATTTGGACCATGGTGTTTTTTTTTTTTTTAAACATAGAGTCTTTTTGAGGGTGAGAATGCCAAAGTGATATGCGTTTTTTGCTCCATTCACTTTTGCTTTTCTGTTGCTGCACGGCTTGGGAATACAATATGCTACTCTGTGGTGGCAGAGGCTGTTCTCACAGTGTTCCCATCACATTCAGAAATAGGAAGAACAAGATGTACCATGAACAAGATTATTTTTGTGAGACTCCACTCCGGCTTTGCAATTCCAAGAGCTTCAAAGATATGTCTGATCTTTGGCATGTTTATGTACATCACGCAAACTTTAAAGCTCTGCCCGTCACTGGCTGTGGAATCCTGCACTCTGTTCCCCACCTTCTTGTTCCAAAGGTGATTTACTCCTTCCACCAGAAAGCTTGGACTGATGGTCTCCACTTAAGTTGGGAAGAAGGGTGGCCTTGAGACATTTTTCAACTGGAGGGACAGTCTCTATGTCTGGCACTTTTTTCAGAGATGGAAGGCTGACTGTGGAGCTTGTGGAAAGAGGTGGGCATTGCTAGAGGATGGTGTGTGTCTTGTGGACTGACTTGCCTCTGAGAGTGTTTATCAGTGCTTGGAGGATGGACTATCTATAAATTAGATGCATCTCTTCTGTGTCTAAATAGGAGGGGTACATCTGAGCTGGAGAGAGATAACATATTTGGCCAATTTGTGGGTCAGTTGTATCTGTGAGTTCAATGCAAACAAGTTTCCTTTAGCAGCAAAAAATACAGAAGTGCTGTGGTGTTCTTTGTTTTCTAAAGCTCTGAGAAAGAGGTTACTGCGTATTGGTATCATCAGTCAGGAGCCGTGGCTGTTGTCCTTTGCATGGGGCAGTCGTGTTAGTGATACACTTGAATGATATATCTCAACGGGAGACCTGGACTCAATGTGATGGGGAAGATGGCCTCTTCTATTTGATTGTTAATTATCTGCCTTTAATATAGTTCAGGCACTTGAAGCTTTATTTTTAGAGACTGATTCCTTTTTGTAATTAGGTATAATGGCTGAAATAGCTGTTCTTTAATGACTCAGTTCTCATCAGAACTGACACCGCAGCCGAAAGAAATGTTCTTATCCTCCCTGGTGTTCCTGCATTCCTTTTTCTTAAAGCCTGGGGTCAACAGAGAGATGAGCTTGATCTGAAAGTTGGGGAGCTTTAAGGAGCTGGAGCCACACTTCTGCTGGGCTCCGCATTTCTGTGCCAGGCCAAGGTGAGAGCAGAGCCTTGACCTGGTCTCAGCAGCCCAGATGCATGGTCAGCGTCTTCAGGAGAGATTTCCCTTTGGCCGTCCCCTCCAAGCAAAGCACGTGTTATTACTGCGCAGTTGCATTGTGGTAATAATCCCCGTAATTAACACATTGCAGAACTCAAAAGATGAAGCTTCAGAAGGGGTTTGTCAGCCCAAATGTTTTCTGACTCTGTTGACCTAGTCCGTAAGTAGGAACCTGGCCTCCCATGTTACAAAACATTGCAAATAATGATGCCAACAGCTAAGCTCTATCAGCTGCCTCTTCTTATAAAAGATTTGTTGTATAATGGCGTTTCGGGTGTTATTTTGCTGTGATTTAAGGGTCTGGGCCTGCCCACTGATTTAAATATTTTCCAAGAGCATTATGAACCTGGATATTGGGTCAGATTTCTGGCTTGCGAACCTTACAGTTCAGTAACTCACAGGCTCTTTTTAATAAAAGCCCTCAGGAGAAGAGATGTGCCAGGGTGCAGTGAAATATATGCTCTGTTCACAAAGGCGGCAGCAGCTGCATCAGATGATTAATATTTTGTACATCCTGACACTGAAATGCAGGGTTTGGCTGGAGGATCCAGGTATTGTTGTGTCACAACCATATTTTATTACATTTTAAGCTACAGCAACTGAAACAGCATGGTTGCTTCCACATGATAAATAATGGAAATAAAAGCTGATTAAATAACAGCCCTCCAAAAGGGAAGGTGCTGCTAGGAGCTTTCAGCTTTCTGATCTTCTGATTTGCTTTGTCTTTGCTTTTTTTTTCTCGAGGTAGTTTATGGTATACGGTAAAATCTTCCTTGGGAACGCAATTATATAACTTTCAGCAGTGTTAATGTGTGATGAAATGAACACCGAGCCGTTCAATTAACACTGTGCTATTACTTACACTGGGATGCACAGACATATTAATGGCATCTGCACTGATATTGGTTGATCGTAAAAATACTGCCATTGTCAGCGATGGAAATTGCTGGGTGGATGTGAAGAAGGGTTGACACGAGGTACAATAAAATCCCGGTGGTGCTGGTGCTCAGCTAGCGGTGTTCCCTTGCCGTCAGGGGACCTGCTCGGCATTTGCAGTTCTGCAAATACCATCTCAGATGGGTACTTTCCATGTTGCTGAGTAGATATTTAAGCAACTACCAAGTTCTTCTGATTTTTTTCCCTTTTTTTTTTTTTTTTGTCTTAAAGAGGGGTCAAAGCCATCATCTCTCCAGTCCAGTGCTCCATCTGTAAAGGCTGCACTACTGAGGCTTCAGAGGAAGCACAGGGAGAGCTTGACATTTGTATTAGAGCTGTATGGGTAAAGAAAAAACTTTGTTTCAGCAGGATAAATGGAAGGGTACCTCAAACTGCCTCCAAATTTCCATGTGTGTGAGGAAAGAGATGAGATCTGTGTTAAATATACATGGGATAGCTTATCCTTGATACTTGGTTCCCTACAACACACAAGGGCTTATGGATAGCTTGAGTGAAATAACCCTTTCATATTTTTTTATTTAACATTAAATTCTAATAGAAATTTTGTCACATCCTCAAGTTCCTTCTTTCTGAGAACAAGGAACAAATCGTCCTTCTGCATTTAACTACAAAATCCTGACACCGGAGATGTCTGAAACCCCATCACAAAGGTCTTGTGTGGTCATAAAATATAACCCACGAAATAATATGCTCCCAAAGGCTGTTGGTTGTGCAGGCTGAAATGCATGCTTGGCAGATCTAACTGCTCTTACACAGCTTTTTGAAAAAACACCAGCAGCACTAGGAGATGAACAAAAAGGTAGACTCTCTCCAAACCTCCAGCTGCACACGGCATGTTTGCGTAACTCCCACCAGCAGTTTATGTTCGCAGATTTATGGAGCCGGCTTAGATTTATGGCAGAGAAATGGAACATGAAGGCCCTGGGGGACGGAGCCGGTTCCTGCCCCAGAGCAAAGTCCTGCCCTTATCAGGCAGGTGCCTGGCAGCAGGAGAGCAGCTCTGGCTCATTTGCTGGCGGCTCCGTTTGGTGACTCCTTGAAGCAAGAGGACGGGCAAGCACCCCTGGGCTACTGTGGGTGCAGTCCTAGAGGGAGGACTGGTTCCTACAGGGGATCCCTCTGCTCCTCTTGCGACCTCACCTGCCTGTGATCCTTACAGTCTTGTAGGAAAAGCAAAAAGAGAGAGGTTTGCAAAAGAGAGAGGTGAGTTAACATGGTGTCCAACGTGGTGGCTTTCATCCTGTTTGATCTATTGTAGGGGAGATGTTTGCTTATCTCTGGTAATGATTGGACTGGCCCCAAAGCATCGGTTAACACCTGCAAGTGATTAGTGTTGATATTCATCATCTCAGTTTCACCAGTAATATCTTTTAACCCATGCAGTACATGGATGCTGAGCATGGTGCTTTCTCATCAGTGCAGCACAAGCTGCTCACCACATAAAACAGAGGCCCCACACTAGGAAACCAGTCACCAGCAGTTCAGAAAACGTCAGGGTTGCATTGACTTTATCTCTGTGTTTGATGTCTGGGTTTAAAAGACACTCTTCAAGTACTTCAGGCTTTACAAGGGCTTGGATGGTCTATGTGATGTCCTGCTACATCTGAGCCCTGCAGCGTTGGAGATGGACCAAGCAGCGTTACGAGCCAATCGCATCCTTTACACTGAGTTTGGTTTAGTGCCTGCAACTTTGCCAACTTTCAAAACTTAACCCCAAGTTTTCCATGCAAAGTATCTACCTCAGGATTAGGAAGAAAAATAATTTTCAGTACAAACAGCTGTGGCTCAGCGGTTTTGGTTGAACACATTTGGTTGAACTTACATTCCTTGCAATCTGGGGAGAGATAACTTTGTAGTCTTAGATGAGCCTTTTGTCATCACTGAGTGTGCTTAACTTTGAGATCTGAAAGGTGGTTTCTTTTTCATTTTGTGCTGAACCTCTGAAAGATTTTCTTTTATGTATGCTTGGTGGAGATCTGGTTAATGCACCTTCTCCAGACTCTTCATCTGCACTTGCTGTGGCTGCAGGAGCTGACTGAGAGGTTTCTTCCATCTTTCTCAATAGCTGAGGGACCAGGAGTTGAGACAAAACCCCATCTGCTCCTTGTGCAATTTCTTTAGATTGTATTTTGCATTTCAACCTAAAAATCACTCATTCTCCAGATCTTCCTGCATGTTGGGATCAGCTCTTCAAGTGCTGCTTTTTGATCCCAAACCTATCTTCTTTAGAATCAGATTTGCCTGACATAACCTAGTTCTGACTAAGCCAGAATTTTTTTGTCATTAAGAACAGAGAAAGATGGATTTATTGTTTTTCCTGGTAATATAATGAACTGCAAACTGACGTGTGCATCTGGGCATTGTCTCTGCAATACTGTATTTTTTAACTCCAGAACCACCTTGGCGTCATGCCCATGTAATTAAGTCAAAACGAGTAAGCAACACGTGCTTTGACTGTGCCATGTGGCTCCCTATTGTATGTGTTACAATGGAGCTTCTCAGAACATGCGGGTTAATTAACATCTTTTAGGGACCTGAATAATAGATAATGGTGCACAGGGCTTTAACGGGTTGGGCTCTAATCAGTTTATTAGAAGACAGATGAAGACAACACAGCAGGGCTGTATTATTCTTGCCTCTAGCCCTGGAAATTAAATTGTATAGCGTTTATTTGAAATTAACCAAATGCGATCTGTTTAAAAATGTACTAGGACCCATTTTGTTCAGGTCTATACTTTACTTGTTTGTTTGTTTTCACTGCTTCTGGAGGGGAAAGACAGCCACGTCCAGCCCCTTCCAGCGCCTTGGAGCACTCATCAGTATTACTTTCTAAAATTCCCCCTTAGCTTAATTAACATTACAGCCTGTACCCAAGCAGCATTAATTAATCAGTTGCAAATGGCAATTTTGAAGATGGCAGTAGTGACTACTGTTCGCAATCCGCAATCAGCTTGCGCTGCCCACACGAGGGGGACGACACGGAGGAGCTGGGAGTAAGCAGCATCCTTTTTGCTCATTTATTTCTTTTTTTTTTTTTTAATGTCAGAGGTGGAAAACCTGCTTTATTCCATGGTTGCACATCTGTGTCTCCACGGGGAAGAATCCAGCTGAGGGAAAGGACAGGCTGTGGCGGTTCGATACTCTTGCATGTTGATGAGTGAATCTCCTTTTCTTCTTCCCCTGCTGCCTCGCAGCATGCTCTGCACAAACCAGAGGGCTGCCACGGTGCCCGCTCTCCCACATCTGTAAAGCATTTCACAAACAGCTGGAGGCACCTGAGCATTGACCTACACCACTTGTCATTTTAAGACAGAGACTGCTCTGCAGTGTGGTAGCTGAACTGCTTTTAAACTTGCCTGAAGCATGCAGGAACCTCACAAGTCCAGAGTCAGGTTTTACCATTTATTTTGCTTTGAAGATCAGTTTTGTGACCCTTTGCAGGGATGCAAGTGCTGGCAGGCTGGACGCCAGCCAGAGTGACTGTGCTGTAGTCACATCTTTGTCATAGCCCTGTCTGCGGTGGCAATATCCCAAACCTGTGCCCTTGTCGCCCTATCATTGAGTTGACTTGCAGAACCTGTGAAGTACCTGGAGGTACCCAACGTGTCCTCATCTACAGGGTATCCAGTGACAGCACTGAAACATGAATCTTTATACTCCTAGGAGTAAGAAGCAAAAATGCTCTTTCCCTGCAGTGCTTTGAAGGGCTTTATTAGTTGGCAGTCCATTTTTTAGACCTTTTTTTTGTGGTACAGAGTCTCTGTGGCTGCCCCCTCTCTCCATCACTGCTTGACCAGCTGACAGCCTGGCCGGCTGACGCCTTAGATGGCAAACTCAAAGCTTCCACTCAAAATCCTGGTGCTTGCTGGCTTTATCAGAATGCAGCAGCCTCCGTTCTTGAAGGGTTTTAGTGTGTTGAGTGGAAGTGAGATGCTTCGGTCATGACAGTGCGGTGAAACAGGAGCTTTCATCGAGGAGAGAGAGAAGTGAGCGTGGCCAGAGGGTAAGGAATTCTGTGTGATGGGGACAGACAGACTCTCAGCTTGGCTTCTGCTTTCCTGACCTTGCAGGAGAGGCAAAGGGGAGATGCAGCACAGCTAAGAAGGACAGTAATGTGGTACCCGGCACAAAGTGCATGGGATAAGATGTTTGGTGATGGAGCGCTGAGGAGAGCCCGGGAAGCTTGACTCATATCGGCTCCTCTGCCATTTGCCAGCAGTGGGAACTGATGCAGGTGTATTTGGCTTGGTTTCTTCTGTCTTCAGAGGGAAGAAAGGCAATTTTTTTGTTGTTGTTGTGAAATACTTGGAGATCAAGGGCTGCGGAACACGCAGTCCCTGAAATGTGTGTTATTACTAAACTGAGGCCACAAAGATGTGACCTTTTCTAGCCTCTGCTGGGTCAGCTGCAGTTTATTCCTTTGGCTGGTGTTTAGGAGATGCTGACCCTTCAGCCCAGCAGGCAGAGTTGCTCATCTCATCCCTCCCTAAACCGAAACGAGCCAGGTGGCCATGAGTGGTATAAACAGGTCTCTTGCTAATCTTGACTTGACTTGAACGGGGTGGAATGCCTTGGCACCAACGGCTCAGCCAGCTCGCCTGCCCTTTCTGCTTCCAGAAGAAATAATGAGAAGCAAAAAGGGATCACGGCTACACTTGAAAGGGAACATTTGTCTGTGGCTCAAGTCTTGCAGTAGCATTTGTTACTGCTGTTGGGCAGACTCGGTGGGGTGGACATGGAGAGCCACCCACCAAACTGTCCTTAAGTAGGCAGGGAAGTTTCAATGCAACTCGTACGCTATAAATACGACTTCAGGGAGCTGAAAGCAGAATATGGAACTGTCTGTTCTCTTCTTTATTCATGCCAGCTCTACGTTTTCTTACAATGACAGGTAAAGGGACAGGAATTTGTATTCCCTCTGCCCACACAGATTACAAGGCGCCAATAGACAGCGCAGAGTCACTTTTCTGAAATGACAGTACCTTGTTCACATATATTAACTTCTTTTGCCTTCTGCCTCTGGATTATTCACCAACCAGACACTATGCTGCCTAAATACCAATAGTGAGTAATGAGGATTAGGTGCTACCTCTAATTCCATCGTTATGAATATTTCAGAACTTCCTGTTCAGGCTTAACTGCTATTTTGGTGCAAAAAAAGGCAAGTCTTGGGAGTTGAGCTGCTGTTGGCCGTGACATCACAGTGTTGTGATTTGGGTCTGGCGTGACACATATTCCAGAGAGCTAAGCTCACTCAAGCCTCTTATGTAGATGTGTCTGAGAACCTTAGAGAGAGAAGCTCTTGTTAGTGAAAGGGGTAGATTTTTAGTGTGCAACAAATGTGATTTTTCTGACTGCTGCTGCTACTTTTTCTTTTTTCCAGCTTGCTTCCTGAACTGTAAAATTCAGATACTGAGCCAGCATATGAGTTGGGGAGAAGTTTGGGAACGTGTGGCTTGATTCCAATTTGGGAATAGTCACATGTGAAATTTGGGACCAGAGAGGGAGTGGTGCAGGTACTCCTCTAGCAAGGGAAGGGATTGAAATGTTGTCTCCTAGGGGCAGGTGAGGAATGAATACTCTATTAGGCTAATAATGGTAACACTGCCTTTTTTCCTTTGGCAGGTTGCAAAGTACACGTTTGGCGTGAGGGAGGTTAGGTATTTTTGATCAAGGTATTGAAACAAAAAAAATTAATTTTAAAGAAAATCCTCACTGGGATTTTTTTCTGGAAGTGTTAGGTCAAGAACATATAGGAGGTTTGGAGGTGGAGTTGCTCGGTTTTGAAGGGTTTTTCAGATCTCATAATCACCTGTGACAAAAGTTGTGACAACAGTGAAATGAAAGCAAGCTCCCCCATGCCAAGGGATGGGTTTTCAGTGCCCATGTCCAGGGGCAGGTGAGGAGATCCATATGTAGTGTATCTGTGGTATGCAGAAGGTCTCTCACCAAGCTCCTTTTTCCTCTTTTAAACAGATAAAAATCTTTCTCTCTCTCTCTCTCTTACACTTCTATGCAAGCCCAGAATTATTTCCAGTGCCCATATTAAAGCACTAGAAAGGTTTGTGGAAAGGTTTGTCTCCTCCGTGCACCAAGAGGTGACCTGTTTTCCTCCGCTTATCTTCTCTTGCTGTGACAGGACCACAACCGCTTTCCTCTGCAGATTGTGCTGGAGGAGAAACGGCACAAAGAGGTGGTTTGGGGCTTTGCTCGCCGCCTGTCATCGCTGAACGGGGCGGTTGCAGCAGGGTTCTTATCAAGCAGGGTGTAGAAAGCAGGATCAGCGCTCGCGAGCGGTCAAAAGGCCGGATTAAACACACCTTTTGCAGCAGCGCCTGTGTAGTGTTGTCACTTCGGGATAGATGAAGGGCCCTTTATAAACAGCATCATAGATCTGTGTGTCCCCAGAAGGGTTTTATACTTTCAGACTGTGTCACTCGGCACCTTTTTCTGTACTACAGCAGATGTACTGCATTACTGCTGTTGAAAGGAATAGTAGTTTTTATATACATCATCAAGTACACCTTTTTCCTGGTTTGCATAGTAAAATTGTGCATGTGAACATTTGAAAATTACCACCTTACAAAAGCCAGGAAAAGCAGTCCTACACTGACCATGGGGATAAAGTAGATGTGACCCAGCATGGCTTTGCCCTGATACTGCCAGACAGGGATATGCTTTCCTGTAGTCAGGAGCTAGATGGACTCTAATCTGTTTGGACTCCAAAAATTGCATATTGCCAAGCTGTCCTTTGTGACACACGCTTCAATTATCATTCCAAATGGCTACTGTCCCCTATTAGTATTATGTGGTTAATGGTCATTCAGCAGGAAAGAAAACTTTTCTCTTTCCTAAGTGGAAAGGTATAATAATTTGCCCAAAGGCTTCAATTAGTGCACTGGAGACCAATCAGTCTATGATATCGGTGCCCAGGTAATTTCTTTTAGATACATTCCCTGCTACGGTCTTTTGCATAATCTTGCCAAAATGCAGTGGTGAAATGATTAGAACTTTCTGCTACAGGCTCCATGTTTGAAGATGTTCATAAAGGTCTCTTTCAGATCAGAAACCCCCTGGGTCATCCCTGCACCTTTCTGCTGGGAAAACAGGAGACACTGGGTTTGCACAGTAAAGTTGTTGGGTTGTGTCTACTGGACACTCCTCACTCTGGCAATTTTCTATTGAGGGTGTTTTGCAGGACAAATTTGCATCAAATTTGTCCAAATATACACCAAGAGATTGTCAACATTATGTCATTTGGATGGGAGCAAAAGATTTTTTTAATGTAATCTAATAATGAGATGAAACAACTCTAGGTAGCTATTTTTTTACTCTCTCAATGCATAACTTCGATGAAGCATTTTGGGAATTTTTCTTTTGGCAAAAGAAAAATCACAAAGTCTGATAATTTGTCTCAACGTTGGACTAAAAGAAGTATTTCCACAAGGATGGAAAAATCTTTTCTTTTTACTGAACTGCTTTGCCAAAGTTCCCAGTGAGAAACTTAAGCCTCTAAAGCTGAGCGTTGGGTGCTTTACTTTTCCTGGCTACGTGGTGTGCAGTTAGGAACGTCCATGGTGTCTGTAGATGTTTATCTCCGTGGAGTGCTAACCTCACCAAATCATGGATTTGACCATGTAAAGGAAAAAAAAGCAATAAGAAGAATTAACTTTAAATGTTTCATTGAGAAAAGGAGTGCAAACAGGACAATGTAAAAAACCAAGTCCCTTTTTCCTCCCCACTGTCCGGCAGACGTGATCACAGTAAATACCAAACGCTTTCTGTGTCCACTCTGGATCGTTTTAAACATATTGCTAGCTTTAAAAATAAAACCTTCTGGGAGATGATAAAAGAACAGAATGAAAGCGAAGGCAGAATGCTCCCCCGAGATGCCCATTTCATATTTTACCACATTTGATCCTTTACTACAAAACTAAGTTTGCAATTTTTATACATTGTATCACCGGCAGGATGTGGATTTGGTGACATATGGCAGAGTATCACGGTAATTTTTATCAAGATCCTGTGGATAACTTTCTTGAGGTTTGCTCAGAGGGAAGCTATGAGCCAGTCCTCGCAGACTGCAGCTGGATGCTGGGAGGATGCTGTGAAAAGCCTGGCTGGAGAAACCCTGGTGGCTCTGAGGTAATGCAAGAGGTGTCAGGGAGCTTGATACAGCCTGGACAAAATTCTCCAGTGACCAAGTTTACAAAGAAATCTGCCATTTGAGTGCTCCTAAATCAGGAGATGTGAAGGTTTTTTTGCTGCATTTTAGCTTCTGCACAGATGTCAGCAACGTTGTCAGTCATATTTCCTTTGAAATTTGGTACCTGTAGAGAATGGAAATTCATGTTGAGTGTAATTGTGATTACTGGCTTGGGGACTTCTGCTTTGTGAAGGTGCCAGGCGTCCATGTCCTCTGTGCCTGTGATGTGTGCCAAGCCCTTGACTCTCTTCTGTGCTTGTTGACTGAAGATAAAATTAAGACTTGATTAAAAAGAGAAGGGCATGCAGTTCAATGGGTATCCACACAAATTATAAGAAAGGATCCATCAGAGTGGACTGTAAAGGACCTACTGTGGAATCTGGGCATTTCTTGATAGCAGTGCTGGAGAAGGGAGGTGTAGGAGTAGGATCCTGGTTCCCTAAAACCATGGGAATATCCTTGGTCACATCCCTTAGCCTCTTGGTGCCTCAGTCCCCTGTCTTCTCTGATTTAGTGAAGAAAATACCTGAAGTGTGTGATACAGACTGACGAGAGCTTCTTACTTCCCTTCAGTAAGAGAGTGTGAGTTTTTCATGCAAGAATTGATGCCTCTGCATCAGAAACCATCATTTCTTTTTTGGAAACTTAGAGATGGTAAAAATTATTGGGTGGAAATTAGAGGACGGAGGAAATGAGAGGCTTTCTTTGGACTCTAAGACCTGTTCTCCTGCCAAGGCGAGCTTGCTACATCCTACCAACCCACAGATGAACTTCTGAATGTGCTTTGAGATCTCTTTGTGATACCACATAATAAGCATCTACAATACCTATAAATACAGACAACATTTGTGTCCAGGCTGTTGCTACTCAACTTTTGGAGCTAGCATAGAGCTATTGCTGCAGTCCATGACCACATATTCATGCCAGTCATAAGAATTTAGTATATTTAAGACCCCTACTCTCATACACCTGCAGAAACCCAGCGCTTTCAAGCCAGTCTCATTCCTCAGAGCCAGCTAGAGCACAACAAGAAAATGGGAGCTTGATATTTGGTAAGTGAAAAAGACCCTGGATTTTTACAAAAACTTTTATTTCTGTTTTTGGCTACCATTAGCATCAGGTTTGCTCATATTGTATCAAAGCTGCTTGGTCCCAGCTGATGTGGGAACAGTGGGGACAAGGCTGGTGCAGTGTGAATATTCACAAAGGCAAGTTCCTTTGTACAAAATCTCTACGGTTTCAGACCTTTCAGATTTCTGCCTTTGTTGCTTATGGTATTTCCCCGTTCTCCTTTCAAGCCTATTTCTCCCTGAAGGCAGACTGGTAACATAACCAGAAATGGTGGTTCTTGCAGTGGGTTTCAACAGCCCATTAATAACTAATCAAGGCTGGAATCATAGCAGGTGGTTAAAAAGGGCCTGTTGGTCATCATTTCGAGCTCTGGCAGAAAGCCTGCCCTGGAAAATGTAATTACTGTCCAAAAGAATGCAACAAACTCTGCCAAAAATAATAAAAGTAGATCATCATCCAAAACCACACCAGCTGAAACATGTGGCGGTTTGTGTGGGGCAGCCAAGCGAGACCCTGCAGGGCCTGGCGCTCACCAGAGCAGTGTTCAGCGGTGGCTCTGTGTCCAGCCAGCCCTGGAGTTCTCCTGGAATGGGTCCTCATTCCTCTGCCTGGAGGAAAACGTGGCGAACTTTGAAATTTTCCACAAGAGAATATTTTGAGAACAACAACATGCCTGAGAGATCAGTGGTTCTATTACCCCTTCATTTTTTTAATACGGCTATATGTCATGCAGTATGAAAATTTATCACATAAAAGTGAGAGTGGGTTTTTTTAAACTCTAAAATAGTAATGGATTCCATTTTTGAAATTCTGAGATGGAGAATTTTCAATATCCTGGCCTTTTTTCCCCCCTCCCAAAAATGAAAATAAGGATAAGCAGTCAAAGTCTTACAAAGCCTCCTGACTTCATCTGCTGCATTTTTCCAGTGGCACACTGGTCCACCAAATGGTTTCTGACCAGTTTCACGTACCAGGAATTTGCAATAAAAAATAAACCTTATGAAATGACAACATAAGAAGCAGGCGACTCAATTTGCTTGTTTGGAAATTGCCGTTTGCAGCCTCCTGTCACGTGCTCTATAGGATTCCTCCCTGTCACAGTTCTTTCAGCTGGATTATTTTAAAAGCATGACTATCTTAACTTGGATTGCTTTGCAGGACTGGGCTTGGAAATGCCAGCCCTGGCAGTTTGGCTGGCAGGACTTGCAGCATATGGGTGGTAACAAGGACTATAAACCTCTTAATCCAGCTCAGGTCCAGCTGGAATAGTTAATTTGTCTGAAACTGGTTTCATTTTCTGAGTGCTAACCTACAGGGTCTTAAGGGGTTAACTTCTTCCAGAAGGTGATTCCTGGAAACAGTCAGAGAAATGAGAGAGTCCACATGAATTCATTAATAGAGCCACACTGGAGAAGAGCAGGAGCCAGCGACTCCTGTACCAGGGTGACTTTTAGGAATACCGCTCTGGACATTTGCAATGACTTGGTTGGGTGCAACCATCCTGGTCTAACCAGGATGAAGCAATACTTACAAAGAAAAGCAGCTTGAAGCCAAAGGTTTGGGAATTAAGGGGCTTGTACTAAATTAAAAAGTTGATAGGTTTTTTTTTTTAAACCAAACCAACCAACAAAAGGACCTGAACAAACCTTCACCTCCACCAGCTTCAAAACATGAACCCCGTCAGAAGTAGCAAATCCGGAGGTGGACGTCTCTGAATTGAGTGTTTATCACTAAGCCCTTACTCCCAGGAGAGTGACCTTGCAGAGTCACACCAGCCCCTGAAAGGTCGCTGAGCTTCCAGGAAGAGATGCAGGAACAATTTTGGAAGTCCTATTTGCATAACAAGAGGCGATTTTGCACCTTCCTGTGGTCATCCAACTTGCCCCACTGGGGTTGCTTCCCACTAAACTCCTTTAAATGGGCCATTCTGATGTGTTTGATTTTAAATGGGATATTCAGGTGCTTGTAATTCATTTCCCAATTTAAAAGGCAATCCCAATCTACTGTGGGAGAGAATTGTCTTCTTCTAGAGCCTCTGTCCTATCTCTCTCCTGTAGAGCTGGAAAAGGGCTTTGTTTTCATCTTTCAGCTGTGGTTGTGGATGCTTAATTAAGGGAGACAAGCCCATAATGATAGTAGCAGCTGTTCTTTCCCCTGGGGAGAAAGAGACTCTTCAGGGACAGGGTCCTCCTTAGCACAAAGGAAAATATTTTCTTGAAAGCAGCACTGGAGAGGCTGGCAGCTCCCCATGGCTTCTGACTTTGTAAGGAACCTCAGCAACACATCCATGCGGCCTTAGTTTTGGGAAGTGGAAGGTAAGGCTGGGAACTGGGGATGCTGAATAACATACTTTATCAGGAACATAGTCCTCTGGATCCAGCCTCTGTGGTTTGTGCTTATAACACCACCCACTGCTAGAAATTATATTGGAAGTAATCTTAGACTGGGGGATTATCCTGTCCAGCCAGGCTCCCAATCCTCCAGAACAGAGTGGCATCTGGCATCCCTCAGCCTTCACCGCATGGGGTGAGTGGGGGGGATATTTAGAGGGGGTTGTCAGGCTGGGCCGTCCCCACTGCCTGCTCTGAAATGTTTTGTGGGAACGTAGTGCTGTCCCACTCATAAATGGCGCGTGTTAAGACTTCCCAAATTTCTCTTTCTATATAGTTTGCTTAGAGCCCATTGAGAAGTAAGACTGTCGTGAACCGAAGCATGTCCAGAGCCACCACCACACCGTGCCCACAGTGATCTCCACAGATGCCATGGGGAGACCTCAGGGTTCTCTTGCCACCATCATGACAAAGCAGGTGGAGCTGCAGCCTGTGCAGGGCCAAGGGCTGAGCAACCCCTGCAGTGAGGGACCTCAAAAGGAGGAGATGGGTGGAAAGAGGCGTAAAGGTCTCAGCATCAAGCCATGACTGCTCGCAGATAAAAGTCTGGCAGGCCCCAGCTAGCACCCAAAACATCTGACCATCCTCCGCAAGAAGCAAACAGGAGATTTCATCCAAAGCCAGTTAAAGTCAGTGGAAGAGTTCCCATAAACAGGGAGATTTGGGTCAGTGCAAAGAATGACCATTGTCAGGAGCAAATACTTTTTTCTAATGGCATTTGCAATACGAGGAAGCGGAACAACAGAAGTTTTGTTTTTCATTTCCTTTCCTTCCTGACAACTTGGCCATTGCTAGTCTAGATTAAATCTGTTCAGCAGAGGGAAGCACGGCGCTTTCCTAAATGGCTGTTACAGATAACTGTTATCAGCACTACAGTACTACATTCCCAGCCACTTCTCTGACATCATCGGTGATTCCCAGGCCTCTCCTCGCTTCAGGAATTTAGGATGGCCTTACTCAGTACTCGGTTCCGTGAGTCATCCTCCACCCTGCAGCATAGTCTCTACCTGAGCAGCAGCCAGGCCAGGGGAGATTTGAAGAGACATCATTAAAAATGTGAATGCTGCTCTTGCTAAAAGTGAGACTTTCACTGACGGCTTTTGGGAGGACAAGGGGTTGCCCAGACAGTTCCTGGGGGAATTGTTGCTTTTTGGCCACTCTCTTCCTGCTTTCCTTTGCAGGGGAGTGAACCATGTGTTATGTTGCTCTTTATTGTCCCGAGTTTTTCCTCCCAGGCTTTTGGGAAAAAAAAACCAAACAACAAAGAACATGAAACAAAGGGGAAAAATAATTTGCAACAAGCTAGTGTTCCCAGGGAGCTGTTGGCTGAGCTGGCAGCCCTGGAGCAGGAGTGATGGGGACTGCGGGGCAATGGCCGGTTTTCCTTGGCATGGGAATGCCTGAGTAGCTGAAATACAAACTTTCCGCCTTTTGGAGAGCTGGACGCTGTGGCAGGTACCGCATTCAGGATGGATAACTACATGTGTACGTGTGTGCAACAGCTTGGTCAGCCTGGGGAGTGGGGGATTTGAGGATGTTGGGTTACGTAGCACTGCACCGGACTGAATGAGTGGGTGTCCTCTGATCTCGGAAAACTATTTCTCTGGCTGATGCTCAGAGGGGAGGCCTTGAAATCCCAGGGGGTGTTGGCACAAGGAAGAAATGGCGAAGTTTCTTAATAATAAGTTAGAGGCATTGAAAGGACTTGAAATGCAGCAGCAGTCCTCTGCTGCTGTCAGGCGAGAGGTAGGAAGAGGGAGTTGGGAGGTTTTGCAGACATGAGCCTTTCAAACGGTGAGGCTGGAGTGGAGGAGCTGAACTTTTCCTCCTGACTGCATCGTGTCTTAGAAAAGCAGCAAGCTGTCTGTATTGACAAAAAATGTCAGTTGGAAATGGGACTCACTGTTTTCTTGTTTAGGGTACGTGGGATGGGAAGGGATACCCCCAAGACTGAGGTTAAAGCAAGAGGGAGGCAGTCTTGGCAGCCTTATCCTCAAACGAATGTGTTACGTCTGTGCTCAACTTAGTGCACAGTTTTAAAAAATAAATAAATAAAAAAGGAAGGCTGCATTGCACCAACCTCCAAACTGACAAATGCTGAAATTCAAATTTATCAGGCTCTGAGATTTGGCCTGTGTGCGTGAATAGCTCATTGTAGTCTCATCATATGTTCTGTGGGGTGTTTTTCCCTAGTGTATTCTAGCGTAGAAGGAGGATGAGAGGTGCTGGCTGTTACAAAAATCAAGTGATGGAGATAAAAATGTTCAAGACCCTCAGAAGACACTCATGTCCTCATTTGACAGACACAGGTTGTGGTTGCAGGTGGGTTAGACAGCTTGCCTGCGCAGGGGAGAAGGGGATGGGAAGGACATTGTGTAGTTGCCTAATGTATCCCTATACTCTTGTTTGGGATCCAAACCACACAGTGTTAAACAAGAAATGGGTCAGCAAACTCAGAGGGTTTTTACCATCCTGTAAAGAGGGAAAAGTGCCCTGGAAGTGCATTTCCATCCTGACCTGGCACAATTCCTGGGAAATAAAGCAAGGAAATCTGGCTGTCTCTTGTTAAAGCTGTACTGCAGATTGGGTAAAACAGGTGTTTGTGTTTAACGGCTGGGAGGAGATGAACACAGCTTGAAGGCATAGGACTTAAACCCTCTAAAAAAGTGTCTTTGGCATTTGAGCATGCTTTTTTTTTCCTGTCAAGCTTTGGTGGCACGGAGCATGGAGAAAATTCGCTTGAAAGGTAGAAATTGCTAGTTCAAGCCCACAGCTACGGCTGGCGTATTTGCACCGTGCATCGAAGGTGTGGAATTTGTGCCTCGTGGGCTTGTGCGTCAGGGGTATATAGCCTGCCCTGGATTTGCTATAGTTAGGTACGTTCTTACACCCGCTTCTTGAACAGAGTTGGCTTCTTCTGATGTGATAACAAGCAAATTTCAAAGACAAGAACGTGAGCCAGCAGAGTAGGAGGAGCAAGTGACTTGTCCTTCTGTTTCAGGGATGCTAAAGAGGTGCTCAGCAATGACTTTTTGTGATACGCTTGACTGGACAGGGCATGGGTTTGGGGGTTGGTTTATTTGCTTCTTGCAGAAGGTGACAGAAAACTGGACTATTAAACTCTACTTCAAAAAGTTTACTCAACCCAGTTCCCTGTCTCTAATCTTTTCCAGTGTGTGTCCTAACTATCTCTAAATCCTTTGGAGGAAGAGAATTTTTTTTAATTTTTTTTTGAGCATTATGTAATATGTATACCTTCAGGGATGCTGCTTTATATAAATAACCACCATGAACATAAGCATTTTGACAGAGGGCAATGGAGACGGCATTGTACAGTGCAGGGAAATCTGTTAAATGACCACGTGGTGCGTGTGTTTTTGTAGACAGAGTGTCTGACCTGGGTGCTTGCGTGGACTGATGTGGTTCTGCAGGTTGTTTATAGGTAGAGTGTATGTAAATATTAGGAGACAGGGCATCAGAGTGATTGCACCTTAAGTAGGAAAACACCGCTACAACAATACCACCGCGTTCATAATCCTCCACGAGTGTTTGCTGCTTCAGTTAAATATGCAGAGACTGATGGAGATTGCTAGTGGATTAGTGTCTCGTATGACTGGTGCCAGGGATTGATTAGCATAAGCAAATTTCTTCTCCAGCTTCCCATCAGTAAGGAGAGGAAGGCAGCAAGCAGCCCCTCCACTGCCTGGATGGATACTGGGATGCGGAGGAGGAAAAGTGTTCAGGAGTGGGGAAAACTATGCTCCCAGTGTCAGCAGGTGGGACCAAAGTAATCCCAAGACATTTGTAGTCAGAGCAGCGTCGTAGTTGACCTCGCAGAGCTCACAGATTGGCTACTTTAATTTTTGTTTTGCTTGCAAATGCAATTTTGAGGATTTTGGAGCTTTCATCATTGCGTGATTTGTTTCCCTGCAATCTTGTTGGTGATCCTTTTTCAGCAGCTGAGTATAAAGCAGTGACCTGAAGGCCAACATAAATAGGGTTCTGGGCTGGGTTTTTGGTTGTTTTTTGCATTTGATGGGGTTTGTGTGTGTTTGTTTGTCTTTTTTCCTGGGTTTTCTTCATTTCTGTGCTTGTCAGAATGAGGGCACAAGTCAGCTAGTGGGTGTGCTTTTGAGCTGTCAGAATGCACTTAGTCATTATGGAAAATTCATGGCTGGACACTGAGCCCGTGCTCCTAATGCAAAAGTCCCATCACTTCTTGTGCCTCTCTGCAAACATTATGTGTGTGCATCAGGATCCCCTGGGACTGTCAGTTGTTGGTATAACACTGATCGTTTCAAATGCAGCCTTGATAGTGCTGGGGACAGGGATTTGCTGATAAAACAAACTTAAGGCTTGGTAATAATTGAAAATGCAGGGTAGTTCACCAGGCAAAATACCTGCTTATAGGAATCAGATTTTATCTCAAAGTCATAAAATTTAAAGGGACCAATGGTAGCCTGGGGAGGAACCTCCATGTAACATACCTTCAAGTCATAGCAACCTCTTCAGGGTTGAACATTTGAATGCTAAATATAGGCCAGAACAAAGAACTGTGCTGAGAAGAAGTTAAGTCATCCTTTCCAGTAGGCAGGATGAAGGCCACCTCCATGACCTCTCTCTGCAGCCCTGGAATAATCACATCAGAAGATTGTTATATCTATAACATGGGTTCATTTTTTTCCTGCCTCTTGTTAAGTAAATGAAGCCCCCAACCAGCTTTAGATAGAGCTATTAAGTCTTATTAAACACAGGGGTAAATAAGTCATTCTGCAGCATTTCCATACACTGGTGAGTAGCTTGCATTAAAAAAATAAATCTTCATGATTTTACAGGCTGCAGAAAGTGATTTGGTGAATTGATGGGAACATTTGATAGGAGAAGAGGGGAAGAAGCTGATGGGGAGATGTCCAAGGCTGCTTGATTTCAAACTAGGTAATAATGTATTTCACTGGCTAGAGGCACAAATACTGAACCCCTCTATGGGTTTCCCATCACAAGTGGTCCCATGGAAATGTAAGAAGTCAGATTCAATCCAACACTTCTGCTTTCTGGGCTTGCTGCTTGCTGGAGCTGTTTCACTGGCCCAAAGCACCTGCAGGTCAAACGGTAAGAAATAGGACATCTCAGGACAGCACTGCTGGTTGTTTTTCCAGGAGTTGTATTCCACACAAATACAGGCTACAAGCTTTTATGGTGGAATCAATGAGAAGAGCTCAGAACCAAAATTCAGATGCTTGTTCTAATGCATTTTGTGACCCTTGATTACTAAAGCACTGCATAGTGTTTGTGCATTTTGCAACACTTGCCAAGGAGGGACTAGACTTTTTTTTTTAAAAAAGTGCAAAAAAGTTGAGGCAAATGATCCTTGGGAAGGTCATGACTGAGCAAGGACTTCAGTCTCTCACTAGCTTGGGGAGTGCCAGGACACCCTTCCCAGTCTCTTGCATCACTTGAGCAACCCTAAAATCATGTCCCCATCTGAGGGGACTGCTTGCTTTGAGCTCCTGAAGCCTGGGGACAAAACTAACAAATAACGTGTGCGCTACTGTGCAGATGGCACAACCCCTCCCCACCTCATCTCATACTGGTAGAGGGCTGCGACCGCTTTGATCCCCATCAGAACAAAGACTCAACATTAAAGTGAATTATCCCAAAGTTGCTCCTCATTAATGGACAGCTGCAGGCACTTCGAAACATCTGTCGGGATTGAACATTCCCTTCGCTTCAGCGGTTGCACCGAGGCAGCAGAACAAATCAAAACATGCCGTCCTCAGACCGACACCACCTATTTGAGTTTCCTACAGTCCATCGTGGTGGTGCAAAGAAGCAGGAGCGATAAGGGAGCGGGAGGTGGTGATGGGCAGCTGGTTATGTAGACGAGGAGTCAAGCAGCAGGAAAACTGATGTCTTTCCGCAGTAAATGAGGATGGCTGTCCCCAGGAAAACTGGGAAGGAAAGACTGGGGGCTGAGCGGTGTTGCTGGGATCTGTGGGAATGCAGGCATCCCTGCGCCCGCCTGGGAACGGGGCGGCTTGTGGGCACCCTGTCTGCTGGGGAGGATGGGCAGCGCCGGATGATTCTGGTGGGTTTTGCCGCGGGAAGAAGCCATCTGGCTAGGAAACAGCCTCCCCCTACCCTTACTGTGTGTTTTTGAGGTTATGTCAACTCATAGAAATCAGAGAAAACCCACTGAAGCGACACCGGCTGTGAGTGCAGAAGCCTTTATCCCAAGCCCTCACGGGCCAGTACCTTGTGTGCAGGAGAGTACAGCATCTCCAGTCTGTGCTGCTGCGCCTCTGAGTCCTGCAGGCTGTACTGGGGTGGTGTTTCTTTAAGGGAAGGTTGCAGAGCACACGAATTACAGTATTCCAGTAATCCCTTGGCATCGGCCTGCCCAGCCCTCAACGCAGCAGGAAATGTGGGACAAGCAGGGTTTTGAGATTATCTCGTGCTCTGCAAAGCCAGTTCCCTTTGTGCTTTTAGAAAGAGCTCATTCCAGCAGCAGGCAAAGGGGCTGGGGAGGATATCCCAATGGGATGCTGTCCCATGTCCGCAGCAGCATCCCCAGGGCTATGGCAGTGGGCAGTGTGTGTGTGTGCTCTGCCCTCCTCCCTGTACCCCATGGAGGCATCTCCTGACAGTCGCTGAACCACCTCTTCACTGTCATCCTTGGCAGAGATTGCATTTCTCTCCCTGATCCATTCCTTCATGGGGATGTAGTTCTTTCATGAGATGATGCTGCAAGCTTTGCAAACGGGGGGAGTTTCCCACCTCTTCCAAACTGATCGGCTTTTTACCCACCAAAGCTGTCCCTTGGGGGAAGAGGCATTGCTTTGGCCATGTGTTTTGCTGGAATTGGGCTGTTCCTTAGGAGCTCAGTGCACAACCTCCTACATCCATAATTTCATGCAAATGCCAAGGCAGGAGCAGCCTGGATCATGGGAACCGTGAGCCCAGCAGATTCAGCCACAGCTAAATAAACCGGGATACTCTGCTATGCAAAGTGTTTGCTCAGGGTTGCTCCTAGAAGGGTAACCCGAGCTGATGTGGAAAATAGTAAGCAGTATTTTTCAGAAACCTCTGGATCATTTAAGCAAACTTGCAGTGTGATTGCAGGTCCATGAGGCAATTCGAACGTGCTTTCCAGGGGAGCAGAGGGTTGCTTTGCAGGGGAGCTTTGTATCTGAACTTTTGCAAAGTGCACCAGAAACAAATCTCCTCCTTCTTCGCATTGAATAACTTCTCACTGTGGGGACAGCTGGAACATGACTTCTTTTGCTGATGCTGGCTCTTGGGACAGGCAGCAGGAGTGTTTTGATAGGGGGACTTTGTGAAGAAGTGAGCAGGGACCACGGGGACTGTAATTCAGCTCCATACCCAGCTCCATCCTGCAGCTGGAAACACTGGGGAAACATTGACGTTTCTCAGTGTAACCTCCCATCCTTTTTTCTCTCCCTCAGCTCTCCAGAGTGAGTGTTCCTCAATCACATCTCAGTCTGCCTCTTGGTAAGGTCAGGAAGGTTGGTAACCCTTGGGCTTGGGGTGTGCTTGCAGTGGTGACTGGAGCTCAGGAAGGTGTGCTCAAGGCAGACTTTAAAGCAGCTAGCATAAATGACAATATCAGTTCAGTCCTGGCAGCAGGATGCCTTCGTGGAGCTGCAAGTTGGGTCCGCAGTGGTAGGTGGATTCTTGGGTACCAAGCTGAGATGCCCATCATATCACTTATCTCCAAAAACTGGGCTTTAAGTTGAATGTTAGACCCAACACACAGAGCAAAGGCATGACGAAGGCCACCATGCTGGTAATTTGGAAGTGGCACCAGCTCTTGGCTGGGAGATTTGATGTTTGGAGTAGTTTGATATTGAGGCAGACAAGAACAGAAGCCTTCAATGACTTTGGGGATAAACTCTTGGTTTAGCACCTTCTCCTGTATTCCTAAGCCATTTCCTCTGAAGCCAAAGAGCTTGATTCAGGTGTGTTCCTGAAGCAGGCCTTAACTTGTGTTGAAACATTGTGAGGAGTAAGTCATAAAGATGTATCCTGCTGTTATGCGTTATTGTATAGTCTATTATTGGGCAAAATAAATGGCAGATGCTGGTAATGCCTCATATCAGGAGGAATGTGCAATAGGACAGGCTGACAGCTTAATATGTCTTTATCATTTTCGCATTTCTCCACGTTATGGGGCACTTCTGACATTCCTGCCACTATTCACTAAATCCCCTTACAAAGTGCATTAGTTCCTTTATAAAGCAAAAGAAAACCCAGAATTGTGACTATTTTGCTTCAGGGTTCCGTGTAAAGAAATGAGGCCTGTAGGTAGAAGAGGATAGACATAGGAGATGCTGCATCAGAAGGTTATTGGGAAAGTAGAAAAGGGGATGTGATGGGAAATGTGTGACTAAAGTAAGAGGAATGGCTTCTGGTCTGATCCCTGTGTCCTATCCTGCCGGGCGAGATGCTCTTTTCCTCCTGCTGTCTCACCTACCCATCTCACCTTCACCTGGTGCCTGTTGGCAGCTCTCCAAAATAAATTTCCTTGTGTCCCCAGATCCTGCTGGGGCTGAGGCTTTGAAACAAAGTGACTTGGTGTTCTTCAGCTGCCTGCATTATTATTTTTTTTTCCTCAACCCGTGTCTGTGTGCTGAACCTGCTTTTATTCCCCGGCGAGCTGTACCTGCAATGCCTCCTCGCTGCACCCTGGCCAGGTTGCATCTCTCTCCATGTCTTATTTCCAACCAGGAGGGTTTCTGCTGCGAGTTACTGCCCCCACTTAATTCCTTACAGAGATCGAGTCGTGTCACGCTGCAAACACCACCAGTTTGCTCGTGTTTCAGGATCTTGTTGCTGCTGGAAAGGAGCTTGGATCGCCAAGGGACAGCTCTTTATTACTGAAATATTGGCATCCTTTATCCCTGTCTTTGCAACTTATTTCTTGTGCACTTTGCATGACTGACTGAGCATCCCTGCGCTGCAGTCCTTCCACTGATGTGGTGGTACCTGCTGCTGTCCCTGCCCTCTGCTCTAATAGAAAACTCCATTATCAGTCCTGGGCCTTACTAGTGATAAAATCCCATCACAAAATGTCAGATCTAATACTCCTCTCTGTCCCAATCCTTTCCTCAGCCCCTGCAAAATGTCTGGTGGTTGTTGACAGGACAAAGTGGGATTTGGCAAATTGTTCCATTTGAAAAGATGAGAAGGAAAATATTTCTGATTTCTCAGTCCAGCCTGGCTTGCTTCTTTCTTCTTTTTTTTTAATTTCCCCTGCCTTTTTGGGTCCAAGGAGAGTTGTGATGGAGATAGAGCAGGAAAGCAGAAAATGATTAGCTGGTTTCAAAATCAAATGTAATTGTGCTTTAAAAGAGCCCAAACTAACACGAAGTGAGTTATCAAACTAAATGTTTGATTTGTCCCAAAGCAAAGTCATTTTGTTTCTTAATTCACAGCTCTTGACTTCCAATAAGTGTTGTAATTTGGAAAGTATCAAAAAAAAAACATTCTAAGAGTGAAAATAAAAAACATTTCAAATGGCCTAACAGAGAAATCTTTCTACTACTTTTCACTGGTCTGTGTAGGGCTAAGTACACGAGGGAAAAGAAAAGCCCCACTTCTCCTTGAAATGTTGGCTGCGGGATGAGGCACAGACCCCTGTGAGAAGGGTCAGCCGGCCTTAGAGCAAGAGCATTTGATTGCAGGGCAGTAGTGGATGTTTTCCCTTCCTTCTCACAAGGAAGATGTTTGTTACTCAATGTGCTGCTCTTATCAATAGAAAGAACTTTTTAGCTGAGCGAAGAGGCTGCAGTACCCTGTCCTGATCACCAGTTATGTTGCTGTCAATGGGAGTTTCACAAGAGACTGATGATGGTTAGACCTTTGATCTTTTTGCTCCTGGTATTAGTGCCCTCTGGCTCTACCAAATTGGGCCGATGTAAAAATTAGAGGGAAACCTGGGAAAAGACCTAACAAGCAGTGTTAAAGCCATCCACAAGTTTAGCACATCTTTATTCTTAGTAGCAGCAACCCCAGAACTAAGAAAAGGGTTTTTGCTGGACCTCCCTTCTCTTCTAAGCAGCAGCTCTGTGGTTGCACGATGAGGTGGATGATGTGGAAAGTGTTTTCTTAATAATGAGGGCAATTAGCAATCGTGCAGAATTTCTTGAAAGCGGAAGGATGTCTTAAGCTAATTCTAACCTGCGTAATTTCCCCTTGAGCGCTCGGTTCCACATAAACGTTCAACCACTGGCAGTATCCCAGTCACTTCATAGCCTAATTCTTGTGACCAGTGGTGTGCTTCACTGGTCCTTGAGCATGGTCTGGCTCTGTACATGCCCTAGATTATCCAAAACCTGCTTGATTTGTGAGATAAAAGTGTAAAATACTATTACTGCAACAGTAGGATTTTGTTGCAATCTCGAAAAAAGATAACAAAAAGGACACAGGGTGAGCCAGTTGTTTTCTTGATTTTAGGACAAACTATAGAAAAAGTAAAAATACAATTAACATGAGGGTTTCTTAAACTACCCTAGAGGTGAACAATAATTTAATATCTTATCGTAAGATCTTAGATACCTATTTCCCTGTTCAGTGGATGCTCTATCCCACATTGCCCTCTAGTGAGGACATTTCAGAGTGAATGATGCCTTCCAGCTTGCAGCCACCAGGGTATGAAATGGGGTATTTTAATAGCTGAGGGCACGGGTTGTTTCTGAAGTGGAGGTTTGCCTTGTGATGAGAATAGTATGAGGAGGGGCAGCATCTACCTGCCGCAGGTGCCTGTGTGTGGATCTACTCTGGCCACAGCTTTCATGGCAAGTGCTTTTTGTGTGAGCTAACTGCCTCCACAGGCATCTCTCTGCTTCTGGTGGATCACTAGCCAAAGGTCCCTGCTGTCTTCTGCTTTGGAAAAAGGTCAGAGTGTTCCCTGGGTTCTTTTGGTGAAGGACGATCTTTTTCCACGTTCTTTCTTACCCTTTGCTCCATGGAACTCACTTCATTTCTGTGGTGTTGCCCATATACACGTGGTCTCTCAACCCTGACTGGTTTGGACATGGGACAAACTTCTGTCCCCTTTCAACCCGACAGTGGTACATCGAGACATGTTGCCTGGAGGGTTAGAACTGGTCCTTGTCCTTCTGCCTGCTTAGGTGCATGAAGCTGCATCGGTGCCAAATGACAATTTTGGTGTGATCCCAGTTCTCCAGAGCTGTTCAACACTTCCAGAAAATCCTCAACCAGCAATAGGTTCAGAGAAAAAAAAAGGAAAGCAAGTATCCTCTGATTGTGAAGAGCAGGTCATGCATGATTCATCCTGTCCTCAAAGTCTCAAACCAGTCCTGTGGTGCCCAGAGCTGCAGAGCTTGCCCTCTCCTGGGTTGTAGGTGCCTTGGATCAGCTGTCTGTGGCCACACAGACCTTTTGCTTGCACACACAGGTCCCACACAGTCAACGGCATAGCAGTTCAGCAGCCCCTTGGCTCCTTGGTGCCTCTGGGAACCTGTCACAGCCCAGGGTGCTTTGGTGCCTGCAGCAACCTTCCCTCAGAGAGGGTCGTCCCCATGGATGAGAGGTAGCTCAGGTAGCTCAGGTAACTCTGGAGGAGCAGGTTTTTCCACTGGTGCCCTCTGCAGGGCTGGGTACCAGGATCAGGACTGAGGATCCAGGATTGGGAGAGATGAGAGGCTCAGATCTGCCTGGGTTTTCCTTCTCCTTACTGCTTCTAGGGTGGGAGAGTAAGAGCAGAGCAATGTCCAGAGTCCTGCTGAAATCCAAGGGTTCCTCATCCAGAACATGGGCTCAATTTGTCACTGCCCCAGGCACTGCTGCAAGCGACATGAGGCCCAGTGTGTCCTTATGTGCTTGACCATAGTTACATAGAAATGTATAATTAATATTCAGTCATCAAATACTAACCTGGTCTTTGATTGTTCATCAGAGTAATAGCCATGGCTATTTCCCAGGTGGCCAAGAAAGCCAATAGCATCCTGGTTTGTATCGGAAATAGTGTGGCCAGCAGAAGTAGGGAGGGGATTGTCCCCCTGTACTCAGCACTGGTGAGGCCACACCTGGAGCATTGTGTCCAGTTCTGGGCACCTCAATACAAGA
>JAOTQQ010000071.1:34830300-34895700 GCA_026546715.1 Gallinago undulata
TTTAGACTGAACATTAGGAAAGAATTTTTCACAGAAAGAGTGGTCGGGCATTGGAACAGGCTGCCCAGGGAGGTGGTAGAGTCACCATCCTTGGATGTGTTTAAGAGTCGTGAGTAGGGCAGATGGTTAGACTCGATGATCCCAAGGGTCTTTTCCAACCTAAATGATTCTATGATTCCATGATTCTATGGCCATTCCTCTGCTAGATGCTGTCTGTTTAAGCTCCTCTCGTAAAAACTCAACAGTTTTAGAACTGTTTGTTCTAAAAGCTGTGATTTCCCACGTGGAACCACCCAAAGGGCACAGCCTGGTTGCATGAGTGGGTGAAGGCATCTCCCTGCCATCATTGCGATCCTCCCAGGGGTTGTGGGACATGATGGTGTTCGGGGAGCCGGGGTGGGCTGCACTGTCACCCAGTCACTCCACAGCGCGCTCATGGGTTCAATGACAGACACGAATGCCATCTAGTGACCAAAAAAAAATACGCTGTGGGTGTTTTATAAAATGCCACTGGAAGTTTTATAGCCCTAAGTGAGGCAGGCCGTGGGGCTGGGAAGGAGGGAGATGGTGCGGGCTGTGCTGGGAAAAGAAAGCCCTTTTCCCTGCTCTCCCAAGCTAATTCTTCCCTCATTTCACATCCCACGAAGTGCTTCTGCCGGTGACCAGGGACTGGCATCTCCCATGTGAGGCTTCGTAGATCCCTGGGGGAGCAAGGCACGGGCTTCCTAAGCAGCTCTGTTGATTGAGGAGCACAAATTCCCTGAGTTCCTGCTGGATCATGGAGCAGAAACCCAATGCCTGGGAACAAGGGGACTGCAGGAGGGGAGATGGCTTGCTCCGCTACTGGCATGGACAATCACGGGCAGAGACCCTGGGGACTGATGTAGCTGGCAGCACGGGGTGTGACACGGTGCCAATGCTGCAGCTTTGAGTGGAGCTGAGACAGGGTGAGGGCTGGCAGCTTCTGCCACTGTCCTGACAGCGGTGACTTGTTACCACAGCTCATGCAACACTTTTTTCCTCCCACCACTTTTGTTTCACCCTCTTGCTTCTGTAGGTGATAGCCATGAAGACATTAACGCCCTGAGTTCCTGTGCGAGTGGCTGGCTGGAGACACCTTTGCTCTGTACCTTAATTAATCCAACCAAGTCACACTGCCACAAACCTGGAGGAATTAGTTTGCCCTCTGCATTTTAAAAATAAAGGTGAAGTTGTTTCTGCCCATACCCCCTTATTCTGTGTGGCTAAGCTGTCATCGGCAGGTGCAGATTGCTTCGTGTAGGGCTGATGGTCACCTGGGAATATTTTGCAGCTTTGATTGTTTCTCCAACTCCTGAGAAATGCAGAGAGGGAGAGAACTTGGGAATTAAAAGCTTCCAGTTAAGGAGCTTGAGGACTGAGATAGGTGTGATGAAGTGCATTACAAATGTACCGAGATGCCAGGCAGCAGCTCCAGAGAGATTTGGAGTGAGATGTGGGATGTACCCCACTGTTGAAGCAAAAAGCACCCAGACGCGAATAAACTCCTTCATGGGACATTTTTGAAGTGCAGAGACATTGAGACCGGTGCTGGCACATCCCTGGCCGAGGGTCCCAAAGAGCCACCCCCTCACCACACACATGGATCTGTCACCAACGCTTGGACCCAGACCTCAGCTCTGTGGTGCTCAGACCTGCTCATGCTTTTTTTGGAAAGCTGTTTACAAGGGCCTGTGAGAATTCTTGTTGTTTTTCTATCCCAAATGTGAAGGTACCAAATATGTTCCTATTGTCTAACTTACAAATGTTATGTGTTATCTTTGCTGCTTCTTTTTCTGGATTATCCTTGTGTCCCCCTGCCTTTCTGCCCTGGATAATTGGGAGTTGGCAGCGTGCCTGTAGAGTGCCTGTTTCAGGGCCAAAATGGGAATGAGAATAAACGCTTCTAAATATTGTGTTGAAACAGATAAGTAATTTACTTACAATAGCTCTTTGCCTGGCATTACACTGGCAATTTCATGCAGGTTTTGCAGGAGGAGTGAGCAGTTGTGAGAAGCTGGGAGAGCTGTGTCCCCTGGGGAATATTTGCTGGGTGGGTATGATGGGGAGTAGGGCTTCACGCATTCGGAAGAGCTCTCCTACTTGTGTAAAGGGACTTTATCCAGCAGTCTGTGACAACTTTGCATTTTATAGATTTGCTGGTCATAAATTCTGCAAATATGCCAGGAATTTAGCTGGAGGTGGCAAAGGTAGAGACTACCCCTGTGGGTAGAAGGCAGGTCCGCTTTACCTTATGCTTTTGAGTAAGACATCTTTTAGAGCAGCCAGCCGACCAAAGCACAGTGTGTGTCCACACCGTCTTCTCAGCTCAATAGAAATCCTTCAGCGTTATCACAGCTCCATCTATTCTTTTTCCTGAACAGACACGGAAAAGCAAAAAGCATTTAGGGTGCTCTTTTGCCTGAAGCACTCCACACAGAGACATATTCCTATCTATTTGGCATCAGTAGGATAATAGCATCTTGCAGGAGACAAGCAGAACAACTTGGAATGAATAACGTGAGCCTGGTACTAATTTTCTGTTTTCTCTCTCCTTGTAGGGATCCTGTTTACGATGCTGGTATTTGGACCAGCCTGTGGATTTATCTTGGGCTCCTTCTGTACCAAAATCTATGTGGATGCTGTCTTCATTGACACAAGTAAGGAGAACTGGGTTTGGTTTCCAATCACATTAATGTTCTACCAGTGGGGCAAAAACGTTGATGCTCACAAGCTGGAAACTGCTTCTCATTTCATCTTGAATGCCTTTTGCATATGTGGATGTCACTTTGAGAGGGGTTTTATGACTGAGATTCAAAGTTTTCAACTCTGTCCCAACAGATAACAGTTTGATAGTGGCTAAAATGTCTTTCCTTCTGTGGGCTTTTCTACTGCAAGATGAGTTTCAGCCCAGCTCTTAGAGGGCAACTTGAAATATCACTGTGGCAGGGCACACCAGCTAGCCATGGACATAGGGGCTGTTTTTCCATTGGGTTCTCACAGGCTCCTATGCCAGGTGAGCTGTGTTCAGAGTATAGGATGAAATCTGGAGAGCTGCTATCCCTAGGACCTATGGGGACCATCCAAGCTCACTGATGAAGGCACACCAGTCAGACCCATATGACCCTGTTTGGATGGACAGGTTCAGTCCCACAGCATTATTGCTTTTTCCCAAAGCAGTGCTAATTATTTCTCACCTTTATTCGGCACCGGGGTTAAAGCAAATTGTTTGCAGATTGTCTTTTTGTTTATTAAGAAAAAATGGCAAATTCTGCTTTTATTGCTGCCTGCACTATGTGCTCTTTGCCATTAGAGGGCAATGTGTAACAGGCTGTTCTCCACGGCTATAGACTGCAAACCGATGTTTCATTCTTTTCCCTCAGTTGTTCAGATGCATTTTCTACAGTTTTCAGCTCCATCTGATCCCACGGGCTCTCATCCTGCTGCGGGGATGTTGTCCCCTTTGAGGGCTCGTTGCAGTTCTGTGATGTTGCAAATAGATCTTCACAGGATGCGTTTGGATGGAGTTGAACCTTGCAGGAACAGAGTCAGGCAAATCTGGAGAAGTGTAGCTGCCCTTTTTTGGTTTTACATGCACTTGGCAGCTGTAGAAATCTAAATAATATCAAATGAGCAGAAAAGAAGTATCTTTTTGATGTCTATGGCTTGGTCAAACACCACCATGGTGTCTTTTCATTCCTTGGCTTTAGCAAAGATATGTCAAAGGCTCACTTGGTCCTGTAGGCAGAGGAGCTTGCTTGAACCCTGTTAAATATTTGACCATTAAGTATAATTCACTCTGAAATATGAACGTGCGGGGTATTAAAAGCTTGAAAATGGGTTTGAAAACAATTGGATGAGTTTATAGAAGACATGAACAAGACACCAAATCTAGCTTAGAAATCCCCTGAGCCATAAATTTCCAGAATTAAAAGGAATAATGTCAGGAACATGATGACTTTATTCTTGTGTACTTTTTGGACATCTGCAACTGGTTACTATCAGATGCAAGATGCTGGCCTAGCTAAAAAAAGTTAAATTGATAACGATCTGACCATTCTTAATATAAGACATGGCTCCATATTTACATCTCAAAAAGCCCCAGACAAATACGAACCCACGGAGGAGAACGGTGGAGCATTATTGCTGAGAAGCTTGGAGGGGCTGTGGCTCAGCAGGTTGGAGGGAGGGTATAGTTCTTTACGGCTGCAGGTCAAGCTGGCTTTGGCCATGGTCCATCACTGTCATACAAAGGCTGGGGCACGCATGGCCTCTGTCTATTTTGTGTGGGAAAGCATTTCCATGTTGCATCTGGCTCTGCCTCGCAGCTCCAGGTGGCATAAGGAGACCAAGCTCCAGGGGTGAGCCCTGTCCTGCTCCCCATTTTGGGCAGGAGGTGCAGGGTGCCAGGGCGTGCTGCTGCACTGCCCTCCATACAGGACTTATTTTAGGAAGGGGATATGAGGAAGACCTTGGCTCACGTGGCTCCTCACTTGGCTGTGTTCCCAAGAGCCTGAAAAAAAAAATGCACTTCAGGCAGGAAGAAATAACAGGAAAAGAATCCAATCCCTCCAAAACACTGTTTTTCAAACTTTATATATATTTAAGAGCTGCATGTTATTTTCCCTAAGGAGAAGAGTTTCTTTCCATCTCTGCTTGAGAGACAACTTGATTGCCTCACTTGAGACAGATTTTTCAGAGTGGCAGTAACCAGACAGGCATCATGAATGGACGAGCTTGTTACTCCTGCCACACGGACCCTGGTCTCCCTCAGGACTCAGCTCTGTGCTGGGCACCCTTTGCCAGCTCTTGTGAGGTGACTGATAGGAACACAGTTTCTTCTCTCCTGCTGCTTATTTTTATTTCCCCCAAAGGTCTCCAGAGCCTCCTTTTTCCTTATATCTACTGAATGATGGCCTACAGGTTACTCTTGCCTTTTAGTTTGCTTTTCTTCATTTTTTCTGGTGACTTCTCTGCCTTCCTGAGCCCATTTGATACGGTGAGTGGGGTTTTTTTTCCCATATTTAGGACTCTTTCACCCTCAACATGGTCACAGTTGCTCATAAAGCCCAAATGCCCATCTCTCCTTTGCTGAAAAGGGCTGTGGAGAAAATAAGGGAGAGCTTTGATCTCCTGGAAACAAAAGGTAAACCAAGATGGAGATGCAATGTCCTTGTCTGTGCCGCTGCTTCTCCATGCACATCTTTGTGCTAGTAGGTACGTCAGCTGTGTGGGCACTTATGGCACACTGGGATAGTGATGTCCAAAACCCTCGTACCAGCACATGGGACACAGACCGGTACATGACATCTTCAAAGAGCTGGGAAATCCAAAGATACTGGAGAGAAGCTCAGATTACGGGCTGTTGCAGAAGCCACACGTACCATCTGGATAGGTGAGGTGATGGGTTACTTGTCCTAAGGACCTCTTGGATGTGGAGGTCGTTCCATACTAGTGGCTCACATGGTATGGGTGTGGGATGCGCTGTGGGTCTCCACCTTGTGTCTGAGAGCCCCTCACCAGCCAACACAATCCCCAACAACCTACAGGATCATTAAGTCTATTGCCTTCCCCTCCCCACAGCTGAACCACTTGTGACTTGAGTGTGTGTGTGTGTGTGTGTGCCCTTGCAGGTAAGCTGGACATCACCCCGGACGACCCTCGGTGGATCGGCGCGTGGTGGGGAGGCTTCCTGCTGTGTGGTGCCTTACTCTTCTTCTCGTCCCTGCCAATGTTTGGGTTCCCGCAGTCCTTGCCCCCGCGGCCGGAGCACGCTGGGGAGAGTGAGCAGGCCATGCTTCCCGAGAGGGACTACGAGAGACCCAAGCCCAGCAACGGGGTCCTGCGGCACGCACTGGAGGGGGAGAGCAGCACAACCTGCTTCCAGCAGCTGCGAGGTGACACACTGGCTCTTGTCACATCTTTTGTGCAAGTCAGCAAGAGATTAACAGCTGGTTGGACTTATAATTGGTCTCTGATTTGGGCCATCTACCTCTTCCCCCAAAAGAATCCCCCAAACCCCTCAGTATCCTGAAAATTCAGTCCCCAGCTTCTAATTATCTCTGGCATTGTCCTCATTTTAAAGAGAGACTTTGTTCCACTTGAAAGGTTTGGGGTTTTTTTAAAGTACAAAGCTTCATAAACGCACGGTAGTCCTGTAGAGTTGATTAAAAAAAAAAGGAGAACATAGTTGCCAAAGTAATTTGTGAACTTCTCTCCAGTCTACTCTGTCCTCCTCCCCTCTGCCTCCCAAAATGGAGAGAGAGCCAGCAAGGGCAGTTAAAAGGAATGGGGAGCTCCTGGCATCTGAGCTGCAGCTTCGTGCTATCCCAGATACAAAGCAGCGAGGCTGGGCGATGCTGCAGCTCTTAATCTGGGATGGGGGAGAGGTAGATACCAACCCAGAATAGCAGCCATGGGGCAGGGCAGAATGTGGGTTGTAGCAAATTAGACTAGAAAACTCCACATCGTGTCCAGTAGTGATGGAAATGGACCTGGCTGTAATTAAGGTCAGTTAAGGATCCAGCATTTTGTGGGAGAGTGTGGGCAGATGTCCTTTCCATAGGCTGCACTAGAAAATCGACTTCATCTCAGATGGTGCTCCTGGAGCACTGGTGGGGGCTTCCCACCCTCTGTCGCTGTGTCAGCATGGGTTTTATTACTGCCTAATGCATTTTGATAAATGAGGACAAAATCAGTTACTCCCTGTTCAGTCACCTTAATTGGGAATTGAATGAGGTGCAGGTGGAAAGAAAAAAGAGACTTGGAGGAAAAAAGTGTTTTCTTAAATACAAAAATGCCTTCAGTAGTTGATGTGGTTGTTCATTAAGGAAAGGTTGAAGACGTGAAATTTGGACTTGAAGAGGAAATTCAAAAGTGAGGTAAAGGGATAGATTGTTTGAAAACTTGTCAATAAAATTAATTTCTTCATCCTTGTTGCAAGGATTTTCTCAAGTCTGAGGAATGGGCTTTTCCCGTGGTATGTCCATCTGTACCATTCTGTGGCTTTCGTCATGGACTCATCAGAGCACCTGCTTCTGGCCACTGAGTTTTTGCAATAGACACTGGAAATTTTTGCAGGTTTTCATATAGAAAAATGAAAGAACATGATATATCCCTGCTGCATGGAGAGGCAGCAGTTCTGCCTGAGGGCAGTGCTGAGCAATCTGAAATTCTTGCACTCAGGAGGTCATAGGGGGGTTCCTAGAGCATCTGTTGCTCATAGAAGTAGAGAAATTGCCACGTCCATATTGCCTCAAAGTATTGATTACATCAGGAAGCACCACGGTCTTCCACGTTAGACTTCTCATTGCAGGTAACCCCATTTCAGATCAGTCAGTATTCCAGAGGTCTCTTTCTAGATGGACTTTGAAATACAATTTACATCACATCAAATAAGACAGGGAATGACCTTTTTAGTTATGCCTTTGAGGCTGTCACAGACGACACGGTGTTGGTAGCTGACATCTCCTTTGAAGTCCCTCGCCATTATTGTCACAGTCAGAACGTGGTCAAGAGTCATCTTTGCTCAGGTGCCTGCCTGGAGGAGATTTTTGGACATGTACACAAGGGAAGGCAAGCGTGCCTCACAAGAGGTGTTTAAGGTGGTGGGTTGATCTTGCTGCATATATATGTTTTCCAGCAGCAGAAAAATATATATGCATTCCTACGTGGCAGGACCTTGTATCCTTAATCTGTTTGTTGATTGTGTAAAGTTTCCGGCTGAACTGAGTCACCTTTTTGGCCGTTGAAGGGGTTTAATTATTTTTATTTTTATTTGATTGTTGTCAAGCCTTGCAGTGACTGTTGCGGGTGAGCGGACGTGGCAGGGGAGGAAGCGGGATGGTGTCAGCTGGAGACACGCTCCCAGCTGGGTCCTGGCTGTCAGTGGTGACATGGCACGGCTGTCACAGGGGAGGATGCTCGAGACACTACAAGATCTGCTGAAAGGCAGTGAGATGTGGGGCTGGGTGAGATTCCTTGGCTTTCCCTAGCCCTAGCATACAGAAAAGCTAGGACTAATATAAAAGCAACCTGCTCAAAGTGTCAAAAGGTCTTTTAGATCTCTGTCAAGGTCTAATGAGGAGGGAGGGCCCAGCTTTTGGGAAGCCATGGCATGGCTTGGCTTCCCAAAATGGAGCCATATTTTCATGCCAGGAAAAGAAGCATCCTTAGGTGGAGAGGAGAGGCAATCAAAGGCAGCAGAGGCAGCGAGTGGCTGCCACGGTGGCTCCGCTCAGGGGCATGGTGGCTCCGTCCAGAAGGCTTTGGGACAATCCTGGAAGGTGCCTACCATTGCTAAACTGGCATATGAGTGCTGCACCGCTTTACCTGATTCGTATTTCAGTTACGCAATGCAAATCCATTTGGGAGCGCAGGGAAGTGAAAGATTAATAACAGGGAGAGGACGGATAAATGCTGCCATTGCTCTTTGCTCTCAGCTGGCAGCCTGGCAGGGTTGTTCCAGCCCTGCAATCTCCATACGGTCTGTGAAAGTGCCTCCAGGCGTGGGCTGTGGCTGTCCTCGCTGTCCCCAGGACACAGCTTTGCTTTCCTACCTCTGGTCTGCCTTGGGCACCTCTGCTGTTGGGGACCAGGGACGATGCTCGGCTGTGTGGGGGCACTGTGCCCTCTGCTCCTCTCTGTTCGGCAGCTGCCCTCCCGCTCGGTGTTAACACGCTGCCTCTAACCCACCACCTGCTCCAGGATGTGCTTGGAAATATTTTGTTAAAATAATTCTTTTTATCGTACAGACGTGTCACTTCTACTGAATTGAGTGGTCAGTTCTGATGAAATTTAGTTTCAAAATGCTTCCTCGGCTTTATCTTTAACACCCCTGAAACATTCTGCTCTAAATGCATTTTGTTTTGCAATGATTTAAACCAGAAATTCATTGCATTCTGCCTGTCTAGTGAGAGAGATTAAAAACCTAAAAGGATTGAAATTGATATGGAATCCTTCAGGTTTGGAGAGAGAAGCTCATTCACGAAGAATTAAAAGAAAACTCACGGTGGAATTAAATGAATTTCAAAACTGCAAATTCCCTAGGTTTGGAAACATTTTGGTTTCTGTCCAGCTTAATTTCCAAGAGCATAGGAGAGCTGGGATGTACAGCTGACAGCTGTCTTGTCTTTTGTTCAGTTCCTTCCTGCTCTGTGTACCAATCTGCTGAATACCTAGAGAGGGAGCTGCTCTGAATCCTGGATTTCTCTCCCCAAAAGTGCTGTCTGGGAGCAGACACGTAGTGCTGGGCCAGAATCTCCCAGCTGTGCAGGGGAGTCCCGGGCCATGGAGAGCCTGTAGTCTTTGGTGGGAGTTCATAGGATTGAGCGGGATTAAGGCTCACACAAGTAGTTTTAAACTCCTGACTCTAACAAGTGATAGCCACAGCCCTTTGGAGAGAAGCCAGAGTGGTGAGTCTTTGGCCCGGATGTAGATGGGTACCAAGACCTTAATGCCTTTTTGGATTTGGGGTTTGGCTCCCTATCATCATTTAAAAGGCTTGCTGAGAAATCCTCATCGTAGGTAAGGGGATGGCGAGTGGTCATAAAAGTCCTACATCAGGTCCTGTCAGTCTCCGAGTTTCCTTTGGCTTGGATTTCTTGCGGCTGCGGGCTTTGTTGGCAGGTTCTTCTTGGCTGTTCTGAAGCCAGCACCCTTGATATCAGAAGCTTTGATTAATTCAGAAAGGCCTTCAGCCTTCGGGCTTTGGGGAAGGAGCTGAGCAGCAGCTGAGGTCAGGCAGAGCGTGTCTGTCTCCGAAAAGATAGTGTGCCTTGCCATCACCTCCATGACAAGGGTGAGGGAATTTTTTGTCCCCCTCTGAAGTTGAGAAAAGATGGTTGCTGGAGGCAAGATGATATGCTAGAAGGACCTGTTTTCTGTGAATGAGAATATTACTGTTGCTTTAAGGTTGTATCTGTCAAGAAGCCTTTTTCACATAGGTGTCATCCTTTTCCTTCATATCCTCTGTGATACTAATTTTGCCAAAGCCACGTGGACTTTGGCACATTAAACTCACCTGAGATATCTTCAGCACCTCTTGCCTTACTCCATCTTCTCTTTTGTAGGAGCTGCCTCTTTCCAGGTGGTATTTTCTTCTTGCTGCCTGTACTATTGATCCCCTATTCCTCAAGCCAGGTGGAGATTTTGCCTTTTGTTTTCTATTCAGATCTGAGGCTTGCTGCCTCTGTTGCTATTAGAAAGTAGTATTTTGGCTCGACGCTACATTTCTCCTTTCCCTCACCACACTGTTCTAGGTGGACTGGGCTGTAAACCTCCCCCTAAATTTATTACTTTGCTTTCTGTATTCCTCATCTTTACTGCAAATTGAAAACATGTCTCTGTAGGGTGCTCCAACTGGAAAAAGGGGCCTTGGTGATTGTAATGTTCCAAACAATTCATTTCAAGCACCAACGTGATGATTATAGTTTGTCGTTTCTAGAGAGTAGTTAAACCTCATGTAATGAGGTTGCCAATTATCCCCGGTACTCCCCGATGTTTAGTGACAAATCAAAGCTATTTGGTGTACCTAAGTGTGTTTGCTTGTCAAGCCCGTGGCCTGTCACCCACAGCTGGTGTCCCAGCAGGAGATAGGGACGGTGTTTGATGCCTTGGCATGGGTGTTGCTTGGGGTGTTAAAAGGTGGTAAGTTGAGGGATTGGCAAGGGGAGAGCTTTGGGACATCCTGCCAGGCCCCTTCCAACCTATGGATGATCCTGTGGCCAATGGTGCATGTGAATGGTCTGAAGAGTTGGGTTTTAAGTTTTAAGAGTTAAGTTTTAAGTATGTTTTTAAGTACGTACAAATCGCATGAAATTTAACCAAGCCAAGTGCAGGGTCCTGCACATGGGACGTGGCAATCCCAAGCACAAATACAGGTCGGGTGGAGAATGGCTGGAAAGCAGCCCTGAGGAGAAGGACTTGGGGGTGTTGGTGGATGAGAAGCTTAACATGACCTGGCATTGTGCACTGGCAGCCCGGAAAGCCAACCACATCCTGGGCTGCATCAAGAGAAATGTGGCCAGCAGATCACGGGAGGAGATTCTGCCCCTCTACATGTGCTCGTGAGACCCCACCTGGAGTACTGTGTCCAACTCTGTAGTCCTCAACACAGGAAGGACATGGACCTGTTGGAACGGGTCCAGCGGAATGGCCACAAGGATGATCAGAAGGATGGAGCACCTCCCCTCTGAGGACAGGCTGAGGGAGCTGGGGTTGTTCAGCCTGGAGGAGAGGAGGCTCCAGGGAGACCTCATAGCAGCCTATATATATATATATCTGAAGGGAGCCTACAGAAGAGCTGAAGAGGGACTCTTTATGAGGAAGTGTAGCGACAGGACAAGGGACAACAGTTTTAAATTGGAAGAGAGGAGATTTAGATTAAATACTAGAGAAAGAAGTTCTTTACAGTGAGGGTGGTGAGACACTGGAACAGGTTACCCGGGGAAGTTGTGGCTGCCCCATCCCTGGAGGTGTTCAAGGCCAGGCTGGATGGGGCTTTGAGCAACCTGCTCTAGTGGGAGGTGCCCCTGCCCATGGCAGGGGGTTGGAACTCGATGATCTCTAAGGCCCTTCCCAACCCAAACCATTCTATGATTCTATGATACTCCAGCATTGGAGAGGAGTGAAAAGAGGCTGAGGTTTCTTGTTCTCAGTGTATCTTGACCTGGCAATGAGAATCATCTTTCTGCCATTTTTTCTGTAGCATATTGGGTGCATTGGGATAAGGGTGTGAAATGAACTGGTCCTTCTGAGTGTGAGAGGGTCAGTCTTTCTGTGCCATGCCTGATACAGTTTGTGGGTTCTCCAAGTAGATTTTTGAGACTCTTGAATCCAGACGAGCTTTCCCTTTTCCCATTTGACGAATGGGTTTCAACCTTAGATTTATAGCTCCAAAGTGCTATAAAGGTAGCTGAGGAAAGGTAGGCTGAGGGCTCTCCACACCAGGAGAGAAAACCTTACTGGTGTGCTTTGTCCACTGGCTGTACAAGGTCAAGTAGTAGGAATTTAATTAAGCAGGTCTGAACCCCGATCAAAACGTTCATCATCTCTAATTACAATAGACTGTGGGTGCCACGTCTGTGACAAAACAGGTTTGCTCCTGTAGCAAACTTCTGGTGAGGTGTGATACAGCTCAGCAGTGAAACCCATTAAAGTAGGAGACACTAAGATCACATCAGACCTGAAGGTAATAGATAATCATTACTAAAATATTCTGAGGATTCATTCTTGTCCCATCTGTTGAAAAGACAAGGTGTTCAACTAACCTTTGGGCCAAGAAGGTGCAGAATAATGTTTATCATGACTTTTGCTGGGATTGGCTCCAGTGAAGAAGCACTGTGTTTAATTCTTGTGTTCCCCAGGGTTTTACTGTCCCCCATCAGACATTTTCTATTCCCCCTTCATACCCAGCACCGTATGCCAGGCAGCTGAAAGCACGTCACTCTAGTCTACCAAGAGATTTTTAAACTTCACTGCTGACTTTTAATCTTTTTCCCAGAGGTATTTCACCCCAAGAAGTGAGACAGATAAGGCAGCAGCAGGTGTCAAATGATTCATCTTAACGGGTACCAGTAGCAAGATGAAAGGATATTCACTTCTATGGGGAGCCTCCTGTCATTTCCCTTAGAAAATGCAAGGGAACAAGCCGAGAAGATGGTGGAGGCTCCCAGGCATTGCCTGCATTGCCCCTATACTCTTTGCTCTGGGTTTTATGTTACACCCTCCAGCTGGTACTGAGCTCTGTTGCAGCAGACTGTGGTCAAACATGCAGTGGAGGACAGGATCTGTCCCAGGAAACTCACACCCGGATGCACAGGGAGGAGAAGCAATGTTGAAGTGTTGGGACTTGTACCCCAACATTGCCAGGCAAAGCAGTCACGAGGGCCTCCTCGCTTGTGCAATTACTCTTCAAAATTTTTTGCTGTCTATCTCCAAGTACAAAGGATGGCTTCTGACCTTGGTAATCCAGGATGGTTGGATACCGGCCTTGCCAGCTTCACAAATAAATGTCTGTGATCTTTAACTCCTTCCTGCAGAAGACAGGCTATCATTATTATGATTTGGTTGATAAAGTTAGAGGTAGACCTTTGTGTCTTTGCATTTGAATTGGCACAAAGCTACATCTGGAGGAATCCATTAATCTCAAACAAACTGAACTCCAGAGGCACAACAGGCATTAATACCTTAAATATGGCTTTCCAAGCTTAGTGCTGCCAAGTCCACCTTTGCATTTTCCCTTCTTTTCCTGGCAAGAAGGGGAAATTCTGTAGGTGGCCACCAAAGAACTGAAGGAGGCAGCAGGTGGCTTCTGAGATCTATCCACATTGAATCCCCTCACCCCCATTCCTCCTCGAAGTATTTTTTTTTCCTCTTCTTTTTTTTTCCCCTGTTCTACTGAAAAATACTATGCCTCCTGCACCTTCATTATCCAGCAAATCCTCAGGAAGCAAGAATTTTATACAGCGTGAAAAAACGTTTGTGATATAAAGAGACCAGAAACTGCAGAGTGGCCCCTTCCAAAAAGCTTAGATCAAACCTAATTATAACATACACACCCCCAAAAGAAAGAACTAAAGGGACCCAAGCAGAACCTTGACAAAGAGCTGTGCATTCACTTGCTGAGGTTACTGCAATTAGATTTTGAACCAAAAAAAGTCCTAAGGGAAAACGGAAGCCAACACCAGAGAAATCTGTCATCTGCCAGGCCCTAGTACACCATAGGGGATGTGGGGGATGGATTTTCAAAATGCAAATAGGGGTCCATTGAGGCTTCACTACACTTCAGCAAGGTAATTTTCAAACTTAATGATTTTCACATTTAATTCAGGGAGAAATTAGTCATCAGGTATTGAGACAAAGCAAGGCTCTCTTCTGTACTGGGATGCTCTCCTCTTCATGCTGTGTTATCTCGGCAATAATTAAAATGTTCGCTGAAGTAGAAAATGTGCTATCTGATTCATTAGCCAGATTTCCCTTTGTACGGTCACTCTTGTTTGCTTATCGGAAATAGAGATGGGCTTGAAGAAGAGGCCTCTGGCCACTAATGATTTGGGAAGGAGGAGCTAAGGGATCATGAAACCAAAGCGAGTGTGTACTCGGCGTGTCCTCTTCCACCCTTGCAGCCACCAAAGGAAGGTCAGCATGGAAGGCGTTGCTTGGCTGGTGAAGCTCTGGGTTATGGGAAGGCATAGGCTAACGTGCCTGACCTAGGCATGATGTCCCTTGTGCCCATGGATGGCCGTGGCCCCAGGCTAAGCAGGAGAATTTCAGCTTGCACCCAGATTGTGCTGCAAGGTGTCCCTCACAAGTGAGCCTGTGTTACATGGAAATAAGGAAATGAAGCAAATCTGGATGGCAAGAGAAGGAGAGGCCAATTGGGAGCTCGGTTAGCTTGTGTCTGAAAGCTTGTAAGAATTTGTGTGGTGCTGAGTGCAGTACTCATGGCAGCCATCGGCTGGCTCAGTGTTGTTGATGGGGAGCAGGTAGGAAAAGGGAGAAGGAAAAGAAGAATACTAGGATTTGATTGACATTCCTATGGGGGAAACAAAAGCAATACTGGAAAATTCTCATTCTTCAAAATTTCAAAATCATCTGTAAGATGTAGACATAACAACGGGTGACTTCTTTTTGCACCCTCCTGGTATCTGAGTCTTTAGATTACGCTATTCTGGTATTTCATTTTGTTTTGTTGTTGCCACATTTCAACCAGCTTCTCTGTGCAGAGCAGAAAACTACTCCTGATTCAAAGTGAGTTTGTCCTGCAGGAGAGCAGCAAGGCACCTCCAGCACCTCGAGTAGAGCCTACACAAAAACATCTCTTCTTTTTCTTCTCTTCTAGTGATCCCCAAAGTAACTAAGCACTTGCTCTCCAATCCCGTCTTCACCTGTATCATCCTGGCGGCCTGCATGGAGATCGCGGTGGTGGCTGGCTTCGCCGCCTTCCTGGGAAAGTACCTGGAGCAGCAGTTCAACCTCACCACCTCATCTGCCAACCAGCTCCTGGGTGAGTAACCACAGGCACCACCAAACCTCCAGTGTCCAAGGGCATTTAAAAGTGTTCAGCATGGCTGGTAACCGCAACCAGTCACACTGGCTAGGGTGCCCAAGAAGTGACTTGCCCAACATCTAGAAGTGTGTCTGTGAGTGGGAGGGCTGGATTCCAGCTCTGTCTTGGCTGCAAAGCCCGGAGCAGACCTCCGTCATCCTTCCTCCTTGACTGGGCTCTCCACTGCAGCCTGCTGCAATCACTTCCCAAGCCTGTTGTGTGACAAGTGGTGTGATACAGCCAGGGTGTGAAAGTCTGTGATGGCCCTGAAGTACAGCAGAAATCCCATCTAGACTGGGCCATTTGGTTGCCCAGGACTGCAGTTGCTCACCGAGTGACAGGGACTACCCATCAAACTGCTTGTCTCGTGGTTCAGGTATCCTAGAGTTCTACAGCCCATTACCATTTGGGTTAGGAAACCCAATTTCTCCTGCTAGTCCCTCCTTTCCCCTTGGACTGGAGATGATGGGCTTGCAATCAGCAGTTCAGGTACCCGAGCTAGTGCAGCTTGTTTGTCTTTCAAATGCCCCTTCTCTCTAACTGTCCTGTGCTGCTGCGATTTCCCATATATATATATATTTCTCAACGTTCATTAATTCCTTCCCTATCAGGACACTGACTCAGAGGCAGGATCTCCATTTATTTTCTCCTGGTCCCCATTCCCAAGCATACCCAGCAATTTGTTTGACAGATATTCTCTCGGCAGCACCCAATTAAGGTACCTGCAAGTTGATCTTGTATGATCTGCAACCACAGCTCTCCAGATGGGCAGCTGGCAGTAATCTGTCATAAATTGGGACGCATGAAATGGGTGCCTCTTAATATCAAAATCAGGAGCTTGCAAGCTGCTCTCCTGACAGTTATTTATTTTCCCATTGGAAATCTTCTGGTATCTTCTGGCTTTTGCCTGGTTTTCTGAAAGAAACAATCCCCTGCAGTCAGTGTTGCCTCCCCCACAGGAACTCACTGGTGAATTTTAATAGGATTTGACAGATGGACAGAGGTCTCAAAGATCATAGAATCATAGAATTGTCTAGGTTGGAAGGGACTTTTAGATGTTAGGCTCTTCCATCTTTCCTGAAAATGAAGAGCTTGGCAAAAGAACGCAACTTCGCTGTTGACCCACTGGGAGAAGTAAAACCACTAAGCTGTTTGGTGGGAGATGCTGGCCAGTCAGCATAGGAGTACAGCTGGATGGTCAGCAAAGAGGGAATCACTCGTGAGACAGGGCACGTCCTGCTTCTGACCTAGCAATGGGAAAGGACACTTTGATACATTTGTGGTCATCACGACAACTTGTTTAATTTAAACAAAGTTGCTATCAGATTTCCCACATGGCATTTATGGGAGTCCAGAAATGGCAGGATGTGGATGCACTTCTAAGCTTAGCCCAGATCTGGGAGTATAACTAGCAGCCAAGGGACAGAAGTGAACCCAGACAAGCTTAGTGTGATAATGCCTTCTGTGCCTGGAAAGTGAGTCACTTCTGGCAGTGATTTTGCATCTTGGTTTTGGAAGATTCTTTAAGGGACACTTCTTGTTTTCAAATGCCACTATTGCCTACTCTCTGAAGATCAGACTGCTGTGAAGTATACCAAGCAGGGCTCATCCAAAGCCTCTAGACATCTCAGAAAATTTATGACTTTATTTGTCTGCCAACTGTTGCAGGAAGAATTAGTGGTACCACTGCTTGGGTTAGAGCAGGCCAGTCTCAGCAATTTTGTCATCCCCCTCCAATATGGACAAGAACTGGAAGAAGATCCCAGTTGCTCTGTGCAAGGCAGCATATCTCTCCATTTGCATCCGTTCCTCACTTTTTGGGCAACCTCAGTTTGGTGCTACTCCAACGGTTGGACTTCAGAAGGTTTCCCCATGCCTGTGCACACATCTCTGTCCTGGAAAGTAAAAAGCTCTCATAGTGTGGTTCACTAAGCCTCGCTCACGCTTCTTGCTAACCAGTTTTTCTTCTTGCAGGGATGACAGCAATCCCATGCGCCTGTCTGGGCATATTCCTGGGTGGCCTCTTGGTGAAGAAGCTCAGCCTGTCTGCTCTGGGAGCCATCAGGATGGCCATGCTGGTGAACCTGGTGTCCACAGCTTGCTACGTGTCTTTCCTGTTCCTGGGATGCGACACAGGACCTGTGGCAGGGGTTACTGTTCCCTATGGAAACAAGTGAGTCCCCAGAGAGTTTCAGAGACCCCAGAGTGTCTCACGCAGCCTTACCAACATAAATGCTATATTATTGTCCTTAACAGCAGCCTTCAGGCAGCGCCGGCCCTTAGGCAACCGTATAGAGCAAGCATATAGAAGGCGATGTCGTATAGGGCTCTTAGTTTGGGATGTGTTCGTGCCACTCATCGCTGTGAGAGCTGACAATGGAGTTTTACTAAAATTGGTCAAACTGAATTGAAAGGTGCCAGACCTGATTCTGCAGCCATGGCTTCTTACGTAGCATTGGGTCCTCTATGCCATCTGGTTTCTCCTGGCAGTGAGGAACAAGCACTGCTTTGTACATTTATTTAAGTGCCTGAGGGGAATTTGTAGAACCAGGTTTTAAATGCCTGGAAATTCAGATACGGTGAGGGGAGAGTATGCGTGGCTCTGGGCCCGTTTTGATGGGAGAAATGAGGCGTGCGATGCCCTGTAGCATTCGCAGGGCTTGGAGAGAGTTGCTCTGTATCATCTTTTCTGGTGCTCCTCAGTATTCAGTAGTGACTCTTTTGAAGATGACAGCTCTCAGCTCCTCACTGTAACTGTGCTAGGAAAAAACAGCTGAATTTTCCCTTTGAATTTCCTTAGGGAAACAAGGCAGCCCAAGCCTCACACTAAATTCCCCATTGCAGAAGGATAACAGCCCATGACATTTCTGTCCCCAAGGAGAAGCTGTAGCCTGGATTTCTTCAATCTGGGACCCAGATAGCCTGCCCGCTACTTATTGTGATTTGTTTGCCTTAAGTAACACCCTCCAAAGCCATCTTTGTGTGGCACTGATTGGAAAACCTGGCAGTTACACTGACGGCTGATGTCATTTCTCTTTCTCTTGCAGCTCAACTCCAACCTCATCTCTGGACCCGTATTCCCCCTGCAATAACAACTGTGAATGCCAAACTGATTCCTTCACTCCAGTCTGTGGGGCAGACGGGGTCACGTACTTATCTGCCTGCTTTGCTGGCTGCAGCAGCACGGTGAGTGGGCTTTCACCTGGAGCAAGGATTCTGTGGGAGTGAGTGAGGGGGGTTAGTGTGTAGCTGGTAGAGCAGCTTGTTTACAGTCGGCAATGGTTACACCCCCAAAAGCTAACCTTGTGCCTTAGATGGGGCTGAGCCGCTGTGGTTTTTTACTCTGTGGCGTAAATGCCTGCTGATTCTGGCAGCAGTCTGGCAGGGTCACCCACAGAGCAGAGTGGGATTTCCCATCCTTGTCTTTCTCCTCTGCATGGAAGCAAGGAACACGAGAGGAGATCGGCATGGTTGTCTGCTGGTAGAACCCAGATCCTCCACGAGAGCTTGCTAGCCCAGGCTGTGGGACCAACTTCTCTCTTCTCCTGCAGCTCCTCATCTCCCCACTTCTCCACCTGCCCGTGTTTGCTCTGCCCAATCCTTTTGCTCTTTTTTCTCTTTTGTTTTTCTTGAATCTGGTTCCTGGTTTTATTCACCCTTGTTTAAGCTTTCCTTCCACTCTTGCTCCTCTCTCTTTCCCTGCTTTGCTCTGAGGCAGCAATGAGAGTGGTTGTAAAGGGAGCAGAAACTCCATCCAAAGACATTCTTCATTTTTCTGTTCTCCATATCTAAGAGTTTTATTTCCTTTAGAAAACTCTTTAAGACCAAGCCACCTCTGTGTAAAGAGATGTGGGGAATTTTTAACAATATCTTAAAAGCCTGCTTTTCCATTTTTTGCTCCTGAAATGCTAATGTCTTCTGTGCCTGCCGCTCCTGTGGGTGGGAACTGGTGGGATTCCTGTGATTCTATCTCCCTACCCAGGGCCACGCCAGGCAATGTGACTGCTGCCACACTGCCTTTGTGGAGCCCATGGGAGGTCAGCCTAGTTGCAGTGAATGTTTATCCATTTTGAGGAGATATCAGACCTCCCTTCCTGCCCTAAAGAGTCAAACCATCTTGAGTGCCAGTGAGCAGAGGTGCAAGCTCACTGCTCCCAAGTGCAGCCTCACAGCCCAGGTGACCTGGGAGCTCGTCCTCCTTAAACCTCTTCTTTCCTCAGTTCCCACTCCAGTCTCAGAAATGTAGCTATCCTTTTTAAATACCATGGTTTCAAGGTGTTTTCAGCAACCCCACAAGGGATTCCAAGAGTATGTGGGACATGCAAAGGTTTTACCTCCTGCCCTCTTCGTCCTCCTCCTCATCCCAACTAGACACAACACCTGAGGCAGCACATGATCATTTTAACAAGAAGCCAGCTTGTTCAGGGCATGCAGAACAGTGTCTCACCAGTCCACTGAGCCCTTAGCAAGAACACAGCCATGTGGTCCGTGGCTGGATTGCGGGGGCAACCTCCTCCCTGTGTGGTTCAGGGCAAAGCTCTGGCTCCTCTGGAGGGAGCTCAGTAATGAAAATTCAGCTCTTCCCTTCGGTCTGCAACTGCCTGACCTCGTGCTCTGCAAGAGCAAACTGGTGAGGAAAACTTCATTCTCCTTTGCCCTCTCTCTTATTGTGACATTCTTTCTTAGAGTTCATCATCTCGGGGTTCTTTTCCTTGTTTTGTTTTGTGGGTTTTTTTGCAGTAACGTTTTGAACACAAATTAGTGAAGCAATAGCATCCACTGGAAAGGGCGTTATCAAGAATTATGGACCAGTTTGGCCATGCAATGGCCCTGAGGCAAAGCCAAATTGCCAAACCAGGTTTTAAACCCATAATCCAGGTAATGACCTGTCTAGAGGGTCTTGTGAATGTTATATGCTTGTGATGAGCCAGGGGTTGCTTTTTACTGGGACATAAAATTCTCTGAATGCTTTATTTAACTTTATTGCATTGAATGTTTCTGACTGCCTCTCTCCGCTTTTCCTCTGTGAACAATTTCTAAAAGCAACGTGTAGCTCAGTCAGTTTTTTTTCTTTTTCATTTTTTCTCTGTTACTGAGCTGGTTGCAGACCTGAGCCTCTCCAAAAAGCTGTCAGAGTATCAGTGCTGACAGGCAGAACTCTGGCACCCTCAGGAATTTCTCTTTCAAGCCATTCCTGGGAGTGACCCTTGTGTATGAAGCCTTTGACCATGAATCTTGTTTGTTTGATGCCAGTGCTTCTCTCACCCTTTTGGCTGGAGACACACGAATTCCAGGCTGGCATTTCTATGCTGGCATCTCACAGCTTTGCACTGAGGTACCAACCTGTCCCTTCCTTGTCAGAGCCAGGGTTTAAAAAAAGTGAGTAATTAAAACCATGGATAATTTGCATAGATAATTACCCCAAACTCAGGATGCTGTTAAAGGTGCAAACTCTGCATCTGTGCCGCTTCACAGTTTGGGTGTGAAAGCTGCTGGGCAGCGGAAGGCTGTGATAAATGTGTGGTTGCATGCAGTGGGGTTGCAGTCAAGGGAATCTAGAGCAATTTAGCATGGGTAGCAAAGTTTGCCTCTCCACAGGACAAAGGTAAAACTCCATCTTTGATGTTTCCTTGTTTGATGTCTGTGAGTTGTATAGTGTGTCAGTAATAAAAGATCAAAGATCTCCCAGGTAAGGATGAGGTACAGCTCTAAGCAAGCAGACGTAGCTGGTACAAACTACTCACACTGTTTTGGGCTAGCACCTTGGTGCAAAATGGTCAAAAAAGTGGATTGAGGGACAAATTTTCAGGCAATGGAGGTGGGCACCTGCCTTGTGGTTTGTAAAAATTCATGGGAGGACACCAATGGGAGAAGCTGCCCATCCCTTACTAGAAACAGGTACTTTCTCTCCATTGATGAGAGCCCATGGGAAATAAGCAGCCAGTTCTGTGTGTTTGCTGTGATGGGAATTTTCTCCCAGGATATTTCAGTGCAGGTGTGTACTTTCCCAGACTTAGATGGGTTTTAATCCTGAGGCTGTGTCCAGGCTGGTTGCTAGCAACGCACTGCAGTAAGAGCCAGGAACTACAAATTCCCGTTGTCTTTGCAAACACCACTGCAGTGGTGCTAATTGTCACCATCTCAAAGCCTTCAGGTGTCAGCTTCTAACTCACAGCGCAGGAATTTGTTATGTTAATTATTGTTTGCCAGCCAGAAAGGCACCTGCACATCTATTCCAGCTCTCCTGGTGTTCTGCACTGCGGTCTCTCTTGCCCTCTGCACTTACTTGGAAGAAAATCATTTGACTCCTATGCAGAAGAAAGAGATTGGTGTCAAAAGGGCTGGAGTAGTATCCCTGTGGATCCTTATCTTTGGAGGTGGTGAACCAGAAAGTGTGCTTTTGTATGGTCCTAAGGGGACCCCAGCAAAAAAGCAAAGGAATTTCTAGTTGAACGTGGTAGAGGGGAAGGGGAGGAGATTTAGCTGTTTTTCAATATGTTTTATTTTATGGCATTACTCCTCTTATAAACATGTGACCTGCAAACCCAGCGGGCTGATGAAGACAAGCCATGAATCATTTATGATTGTTTCGTTCTGTATTCGTTAAGGGATTTCTTGGTAGTATTGTGTGCCTTAATTGCACTTACATCCCCTACTCAGAAATTCAGGAGGGCGAGTTGGCAAATAAGGAAAAAAAAAAAAAATTCCTAAATCTGTGACTGGCAAACAAAGCTTCTTTTCACATCCTGCACTTGCTGGAGAGATCAAAGGAAAATGCAGTCATTTCGCCCTCCTTCTGATCACATATTGATAAAGTTTATCTCGCCTGACTTCAGCTTTTAGCTCGACACAAATCCCTCTGAACCAGATGTCGTTTATTATCCCTGTAGAGCACTTGAGTCCAGCGGTGTCTGTGCTGGCAGTTCAGCTGTGATATTTCAGCTCTTTGGGGAGCCACGGCACCCATCGTGGGTGGCTCCTTCCCAGGATTCCAAGTGCTGGAAGCAGGCACTGAACCCACAGCCAACAACAGGGCTGCAGATTTGCCTGCTTTTAATGTACTTCAGTTTAATTGCAACAGCCAAGAGGATGGAGGTAAATAACAAAGTAATTAGAGCCGTAATTTGAGGATCTTCCTTGTCACAGGGACACAGATCGTTTCTTTATTCTCCTCCAAAGGGGTATAACTTGGTAATAATTTTGTCGCAGTGACATTTATGGGAGAGACTTGAAAGGAGAAGAAGAAAAGAAACAAGCCAAGGGACGGCTTTCCCTTGCTGGTAACATGCATCAGAGCTGACGTGCTTCTGAAATCCTTTCCAAACCCCCCTCAAACAAGCACTTAGGAGCTACTTAACTGACCATTAGAGGATTCAGAATTGCTGTCAGCAAGCCCTCGTCACAGAGGGCACATGCTGGGGACCAGAGCTCTCGCTTCCCCTGAACCTCTGTGCTCCTCCACAGAACCTCAGTGGCTGTTCCTGCCTCACCTCGGTCCCTGCCGTAAATGCCACCGTCGTTCCCGGCAAATGCCCCAGTCCCGGCTGTGAAGAGGCCTTCTTGACATTCCTCTGCGTGATGTGTGTCTGCAGCATGATCGGGGCCATGGCGCAGACGCCGTCAGTCATCATACTCATCAGGTGGGACTGCGGACGGGAGGGTGCGATGAGCTCGCTGGGGGCTGCTCTTGGGGTGGGAGCTGGGCTGGAAGGGGGAGCCAAGGGTCCTGCACAGCTCCTGGCATCTGCCTTTTTGGCTGCATGTTCCCTTATCAATGACTTTGGCTTAAGCAGAGGTTCAGTGCATCAGAAAACCCTCCTTTGACAAAGCACTCCCTGGTGGAGATACTTGAAAGAGCTGCCCATATTTTCTGAAGATTTTGAACCTCTTCAGCAAATGAGGAGCTACAGGCACAGGCTTTCTTGTATGGTCCTGCCTTTACATGCAGGCAAGGATTTGAAAGCTCAAGCAGTCCTGCCTGAATTCTGGCCCCATTGTTTCAAGTGTTAATTAAGTCGTTTTCTCTCTAAGCCACTATTTCTCTTGGTAGTACCTGGTTCATCCGTGGCACAACCTCACCGAGTTCAGTGCCCACAGTACTGACCCACCAGAGAGAATACAGGAATTGCTCAAGTACAGCTTTGGTAAAATGGGAGTGAGGAGTGACTGGGCTTGCAAAGAGAGAAGATCCCTGCTGGAATTAGCGTGGGAAGGGGAATGCAGATGTCCAGTTTCCAGTCCAGGTAGTAAGGATGTTACAGTTGTATCAGGAAAGGGGCAGAGTTGCAGCCCCATGTTCTTGGCACATAATGGTATCTTTCTGAGCCATTAGAGGTGGTCTGGAGATCATAGAGACCATGGAAGAATGAAAGGCTGCAGCAAAGGGTAGCTTTGGTGAATAACTCCCCCTGGCTGGAGTTTAACTTCTCTCACCCTGGACCAAGTCCAAGAACAGAAAGAACCTGAAAGTCTGAAGGACATCTCTGAGTTGAACCAATATGAATAGGCGGGCAAAAGTAGCTTATTCAAATAACTGACCTTGTGTTATTTCCAGGCACGTGGAACACTTCACCTTATGATATACATATATATCTAAGCCCACATTTATCCAGAATTACTTATCTGTCCGGGCTGTCACTTACTGAGAATAATAACCAGAGGCATAAATAGCAGATCCATTCTGCTGCCTGGAAAATTCCAATAAAATTCAATCAATAAGGTCTGTTTTAGAAACACACTCTTGAGTGGATCTTGGACAGAACAGCTCTATGAGGGCATGTCTCCCTGCAGGATACAAAATGAGATATTCCACCTACTAGTTCGTTTCTCTCTTTGCATCTACAGTAGCTGAAGGGAAATCAAATTTCTCATGATAAATATTGTGGCAAAAGTAATTTGAAGTTTGAAGAGTTCTTTGTTCAAGGGAGCTGCCAGCACCTGTAGGATCCTGAATGGAGACGTCTTGGTGTCGACTTCAAATGAGATAAGCCAGTCGCCAGCCTGGAAGAAGAATACAAGGGAATAAGAAAAGCGAAGACAATATTAAAAATATTCAGCTCACAGTTGTAGGAAATAAACAATTCACACATCCAAATTAGTAACTACACTGCCCTCAGAATCACTGATAGCTACTAAAATGTAGAGGGAAGAGCGCTTTGCCATAGACTACCTCATGCTCTCTTGCAACTGCCATCTTGGATTGATAGAAGAAGGTTTTGGCATGTGAGGGTGTCCCTGGTGTCCATGGAAGTGACAAAGTGTCATTGGCAGCTTCTGTGGTTAATTGAAAAATGGACTTCAGCGTCTACAAATTAGGTGTCATGTCATTTGTTCGTTGCTGGAGTCAGTGTGAAAAGGAGATGTCTCCAGGTGGTAACTTTTACTCCGCCCTAAACTACAGGGATTGACTTTGGTTTTAAATACAGTAAAGTGGACAGAAGGACACCACCACAGATTAAAAAGTCACTGTGAATATTTCACATGATAAACTATTTTGCCATATAATAAACTTTAATACTTCTCCTGTTTCCTTCATTTCCCACACAACTGTAGAGTCCTATTTGAGCCAAGTCATTAACCACTGGAACATTTTTCCAAGGATAGATACTTCCTGGCTTTATATTGAGCATGGGAGTTTGCCTGAAAACTACTGAAATTCATTCAGGGGTCACAGGCTTCATGCAGGAGTCAGGGTATGGTGTTATGTGACCTGTGTAATGTGTGAGATGGAGCAGGTGATCAGAACGGTCTTCTCTGAACTTATTCTGGCTGTTTTACCAGTATTGTCTGCTGCCCCACCAACGTGTTTATACAGAGGACCACCACTGCCACCATGGATGCCACTCTCAGTGCTGCCTGCAGACCTCTGCAAGGAGCTAAAGGAAGAGGCAGCTTAGGCCTTTAAAGTTCCCCTGTGTGATGGATCTATTCATGTGGGGATCACTGTCCTGCTTTCCCAGCCTTCATATACTGTGGGAAATAAAATGCTATTATAAGACTTAGGACCAAATTAATGATTTCTGAAATTCCAAAGGCTTTGCTGAGCCTACCCCAAGAGGATGACTTTAGCCAGCAGCATCCTTGAGCTAAGCAAATTAGAAAGCCATGAATTATTTTTTAAAGCACCTTTAAAGGCTAACACTGATGCGATAGAGTGGGTTGTGTTTGTAGCAATACGCAGTGCAACCTTTGCCTTTCCAGCATAAAAAATAAAACTAAAAAATTGCATGCTAAAGTCAGGCCCGTGAAAACTAGTCTTCTTGAGCACATCCTCACTGGGAAGCCTGATTTAACAGCCTGACTGAACCTTTTGGTCCATCATCCTCCCTCCCCTCTCTTGTTCCCAGGAGCCTGGGAAGTTTCAGAGCCACAAGTTCTCTCTCCCTCCAATTGGCAACATCTGGAGCTTTGAAAGCATGGTGGAGAGCTTGTAAATGATGATGTACTGGAATGGGAATTTCATTTTTCCCCATCCGACGACAAGATTAGCTGTTGTTATTAATGGCTTAGCTAAATTCCTGAACCTATCACCGATGCAATTACTTTTGGGGCTGTAGGCAGTTCAGGAAAAGGGAGAAGAAAAACCCCATTAATGACTTTTTGAAGAGGTGGTGGTGGCATCGTGGCTGACAGCACAGAATGGCCACAGGGTGTGTTAATCAAAGCAGAACAACAGGAATCGATTTCACTCTCTCCCTCCCTCCTCCCTGCAGAACCGTGAGCCCCGAACTCAAGTCTTACGCTTTGGGGGTGCTTTTCCTGCTTCTCCGTTTGCTAGGTAGGTACAAAAATTTCATGTCCTTCTATCCCATCCTTTCCTCCCTCACATAAAAATCTATTTTTTTAACATGAAAAAGTTGATTTCTGATGTAGTGCTGTGTTTGTCATGAGTGGGGTCTGACACAATGGGGTCTGATCCCTCTCGATGAAGGATATCACGTCAAGGCTCCTGAAGGCACTTTTCCTGCCATTTGAATTGTGCTAATGGAAGGAAATGCGGTGTTGCATGAGAAATGACCGTTTCTGCCATGGTTGCACACAACCAGTTACTCTTCCATAGCTGTTATTAACACGTCAGTAGCTTGCAAAATTACTGCTGTATTGCATACTGCTGAAGAAGAGGGATATGTATTTTCATCCTCCTTTGAGGGACAGGACCTGTGTTACGTGGTGTGTTTGTCCTTTCCTTCAGGTCCCTTAGAAAGGAAAATAGTAAAATGAGACAGGCTGAGTCCTTGTATCACCCTGTGGGTTAATATATACTAAAATGCATATTCTGGACCAGTATGTGCTTCTCATGTATGAATTAAAAGAAATGGAGTAGATTGTTGTTCACCCGCTCCTCGTTTCTGGGTGGAGTTTTTTTCCCCTGTTGAAGAGATGGCTCCTGTTTTAAAACTCCTATATTTCAGCTCATTAATCTCAGTGATTCAGGGAAGAATCTTCTGATCCATCACTGTGTGGATCCATCTCATGCATGGGGTTTCTGTGTGGTGTGGGGGTGGAATTTACTTTTTTTTTTTGCAGGGCATGGGCAGTACCTTCCCTGCATGTCATCCCTCCCCTAGACTCAAAGGAATGAGCTGGAGATTAAAGTGCCATTAGGAAGTACAAGGTCCAGAATTCAACATTGCTTTGAATACATGACCTCATTTATTTACTTATTTTTTTGTAATGCCATATTCCCCATTAGCTGCAAGGGAAATGGTGGTCCCAGAGCAGTTTATGATAAAGCTAATTAGATTTTCATTGCTTTTGGTGACGTAGCAGCAGTCATACAGAAAGCTCCATCAAGTAATCTTATCCAGAGCACAGAAAACTCAAAGGGAAGCTTCTGGGTTGACTTGGGTCAGCTCTGGTTGAAGCCTTGAGCATTTTCTTTAGCTGCCGGTGCTGCTCCTGGGTTTTGGCCTGTCTTCAGCTCCCATTGGCTGAATGTGGAGTGTCAGCAGGAAAGTGTGTGAGGGGGGTGGCTGTGGGCTGTTGTTTCCAAAGGAAAAAATTACTTAAGGGGGGGAGATTTTCTCTCCTTTTGCTTTTTCTTTCAAGAGAGAGAAGCCTCCCGAGACAGTAGCATCTTGAATTCCTCTAAAACCAGGCTCAGACATGTATGCTTAAGTTGAATAGATCTTTTTTTTTCTTCCAATAAAAAAGCCATAGTAAGAATTTCAACTCAAATCTTTATACGTTGCTCTGTCACTAAGGAATTCCCATGAAATAAGACAATACATCCTGAAGCATATCTGCAACTTAGCAAGAACCCACAGAAAATGAAGAGAAAGGTACTTTTCAATATGAGCAAGGGTATCCAAATCTTGCCCTTAACAACCTGAGGTTTGAGAATAGCTTTACTGATTTATTTTAAAAGCTTTTCAGTTCACCTTTAAGCTTTGACTTAAGAAGAGAGTGATAATAGCTGTTTCTTGAACCAAAGGAGAGTATTAAATACAGGAGATATGAGACCCGGAGGTGCAATCGTCGCTAATAGATTTCGGTAAGACAGAAGCAGCTTTTTTATACAGCCCTAAAGTTTCTGCAGTGCAATATATATGTAGCAGAAATTTTTGCAACACTTTGCAGTGAGAGGTAAAACATGATTGAATCTCTTTAATATTCGCTGTAATAACATGAAGCACAACTGAATTCAGATGCTATCCTCCTGGATGTATTCGCTTATTCCGTAGAATACTGCTGTGAGAGGGCAGCATAACAGTGTCTTCATATAAAAGCGTTACTGCAGTTTCTCAGAGAAGGGAGTAAAGCCATGGCATTGGAGCCAAAGATTTGGAATGGAAATGTCTGGAATAGCAAAGAGTTTTAGACGTGTAAGATCCCAGATGCATCCTTTCTGGATGGTCTTCACTGTGCATCCTGGGAAAGCCTCCACTTACCAGGAGGCTTTTTTTTTTTTTTCCCTACAAGTCCATGTTGTTTGCCTCTCTTCTTTCAACATGACAGAAACACAGTGTTTCTTTCTCCGAACGACTTTCCAATCTGCATTGTAGCCCCTCAACTCCCTTGTCTCAGAGGGTCTAAGCACCAAGTCACTCCTCTGAGTCTCTTGTCCTCTCCTCTGGTAAAAGTGAAACACTCACTGGTTGCTACAAGTCTTCCATATATTTTTCTTCAAGGTTTCCACATCCATGCCTGCATTCACGTAGGTGTAGCTTTGGAGTTCAGTGAAAACAGGTCCTTCCTCAAGTCTTAGGAGGAGCAATTTCCAAGCCAAATTACCTTGAGAACCTGGAAAGCCAGCTGAAGCCAGCAGATGGGGATGATCGCTCTTTCTGAAGTTCAGCCTGTGCATCTCCAAAGCTTTGTATCAACACCTCTCAGCATGGTAACAAGTAGGGTCTCACACATCAGAATTATGATCCAAATGCAGTTTTCTGTTGGTCCAGAAAGTGTGTGTCTCCTGCCTCCTCGGTCACTGCCACATCTGGATGTTACCCCCGTAGGTGGCAGCTGGTGCAGTGCTGGGCACCCAAACTGCATTCAGCAGCACAATCTCTTTGCTTTTTTCTGGCAGGAGCCCAGCTCAGTTTTTAAATTCCAGGTTGAGTGTTATTATTTGAGTTTCAAAGAAGAAAAAAAAAAACAACCAAAAATAAAAAGCATCTTTTTAACTTAGAAGCAGAACCAGCCCAGTCTGGAGTTTCCAGGCATTGAAGTGACAAACAGGGGGCTGGCGCTGACATTTTTTCCAGAATGTAACCAGCTTTTTAGATGTGATGACTGGGACTAGTGTTTTTAACAAAAAGATTGTCTTGCTTTTATATCATCTTTTTTTATTTACTACATTTGTGCTATTAATGACTGGTTAAAATGAGTACCAAAATCCCATATAGCCTTTCTTAACTCCTGCATTTATTAACATATAAGGAAGATCAAACAAAATCTGCAGACCTCTAGACATCAACAAAATAAAATAAAGAGATCTCAGATAACACAGGGAACAGTGAAAACAACCAATTTATTTGTAGTCTAAGGATGTGTCATGAATGTCGTCGCTATTTTGTTCATGACAAGCTGAAGGAAGATATCTTTTTTAAATATGGAAATCCAGGTTATCGATGAAACTGGATCCAAGATTAAACACTTTCCTGTCTAGGAACTGCACTCCTTGTGTCTGTTTGTCTATATGTGTTTTTATAGAGTCCCAGGCATCACAGCACCTGCGAATGGAGTGATATTGTTGGGCCCGTGTTGTGCCCACTCACTGTTCGATTTCAGTAGATACGATGCTCTCCTTTGCTTGCTGTCTTAATCTACAGCAATTATTTTATCGACCAGGGTTTTTTCCAGGGTTTTATCCACTTCTAGCCTACCCCCATAAATACAGCAGAAGGAAGAGAAATGTTTTACATATGTACAACATCCCCATTTTCTTCAGTGCTGGCTGGGGAGCGCAAAGCTGGGACGTGGATGCCCTGACCACCACTGGGGTAATGTGAAACAGGGGGGCCTCTACAATATTCCTGGAGGATAGGGATAAGTAGAGAAGAAAAACATTGTCTTTTATTAGTTAAATGAGATTGGAGTGATTACTTTGCTTTAAGATTGCAGCTCTGCTGCAAAGCATGATTGAGAAACGCTCATCAGTAGTTAGCTGGAGTGGCTGTGGGAGGATCCTGCTGTGATATTTCATTTAATGGTGCACTGAAAATTTCCCTTCTTTTCAGATCTAATCTTTGGCGTCTATTAGAGGCCATTGTTTATCTTCCTTAGACCCAGAGAAAACCTTCGGTGTCAGGGAAAGGTCCAAAACTAGACCTCAGTGCCATAGCTGATTTCAGGCTTTGAACTGTGGTCCTATGACATCTTTCAGATGAACTCCCCAGAGTGTGGAATTACCAGTACCTAAACAGAGAGCCGGCTGTAAGCCTGTCCTCCTCCTCTTTCATTTACCCCTCCAATCAGTCTCATTAAGCAAACGAGAAGCTTAATAAAAGCCACTTAAATTTGAGTAGAATCCTTCCTGCATGTTGATATCAGCAGGAATCTCTTCTGTAGATGTTGAGTCCAAGCTAAAAACCGATTCACAGGCTTTGTTTAGGTTGGTTTAGAACTTAAAAAATTAGAATCACAGGTTGCAGCTGGGACTGTTAACCTTGATAAAGTATCCTCTCTGTCCATTCACCACCATCACATCTTTTCTCTTTATCGTAAGGGTGATAAAAGCATGATTTTTCTCTCTTGTTTTGACAGGGTTTATCCCACCTCCGCTGATCTTTGGGGCTGGAATTGACTCCACATGTCTGTTCTGGAGCACGTTCTGTGGCGAGCAAGGAGCCTGCGCGCTATACGACAACGTGGTCTATAGATACCTGTATGTTAGCATTGCTATAGCCCTGAAGTCTTTTGCGTTCATCTTATATACCACCACCTGGCAGTGCTTGAGGAAAAACTATAAAAGATACATCAAGAACCACGAAGGTGGTCTCAGCACTAGTGAGTTTTTTGCCTCTACTCTCACCCTAGACAATCTGGGGCGGGACTCGGTGCCCCCAAACCAACCACATAGGACAAAATTTATCTATAACCTTGAAGATCATGAGTGGTGTGAAAATATGGAATCTGTTTTATAGTGACTGTGGAGGGGTGAACTCTATTAATAATAAAAGGGTCCTTTTTAATAAAAACAAAGAAGAAAGCGAGGATGAAGAAACACAACTGCAAAACAACAACGGCAACACAGGAAACTCTTGTCTTTTTCTCCAAGTCAGACCCAGCCAGGATTTTTGAGAACAGCGTCTTCGAATGGGATCACTTGTGAGGTCCTGAGGGGTGTCGGAGAAAGCAGGGAGTCTCCGTGGCTGGGTACCAGCCCCTTTAATGACAGTACGAGCTTCCAAGAAGGGCATCGGTGGAGGAGGTTCATGGGAGGCTTCGGCAAACAGCCAGGCATGGTGGTGAGGCACAGAGAAAGCAAGGTGATAACAGCAGTGCCGGAACAGGCGTTTGTGGCTGCAGTCCCCCCAGGGATACGTGGAGCCCCAAAGGGGTTGGCGGGTCTGGGTGCTGTGCTCTGTGATGGCAAAGAGCGGTGCTGGAGTTGTTTCACCAGTCACACTCCATCACCAGTCACCAATAAATACCTTGAACGCTGCTGGAAGCCTTCCAGGCGGCGCGGGCAGCGCTGTCAGAGGTATCCAGGCCCTTCCAGCCCAGGCGCGTTCGCGGCTTTGTGCTTGTCTGCGAATGGCCCTGCGCAGATCTCCCAAACCCACTCAAGTTCAAGACATTCGCTCACACTTGCCAAACGTGCTGTCATTTTTAAAGGGGGATGAATTCCAAATACTTGTCTGTGTAGCCCTCTAATAAGATTTTTTTAAAAAAAAACCCAAACTTATTTTCAAAGCTATGTTAACCCTTAAATCGCTGACACTTTTCCATAGGGAGGATTTATTTATGCTCGTTTGGGGAAGGATCCTGTTTAATTCACCCAAACATAATGTGACTCAAGGGGTTTGTTTAATCCTCTGCGTTTTTTATCCATACGCCTTCATTCTAATATGCTACCAAGCCAATGAAGACACATAATATGTTTTTAAAAAACGGAACGAATGCACTGTGTCTCTATAAAAACAATTGTCAGTTGGAGAATTATAGATAATATGATGATTTACATAATATAGTTTTTTTTCATATTCTATGTGACTCAGTGAATACATATATATATGGAGAGGCTGTTTATGTTCTCTCCAGTTTTTAAAGATACATATATATATAATTTGCAATCTAGAAATTGTGTGGTGGATGTTTTCTTTAAAGTAAGTGTGCGTGTGTGTGTGTACAAGATGAAAGGAATACTGACCTTAATCCTGCAGCCCTCACAATTGATATTTTTTTTTTCACCTGAGAGATTCCATTGACTTCAGTGGAAGCCATGTGAGGAAGGTGGAATAATCTCCCCACCCGGAGGCCACGTTTTGCCCTTAGATGTGCAAATGGTGTTCCTGGGGAAGGCTGGGTTAGGGGAGCAGAGGCTGGCCAGCATTGAGCACCTCTGAAATAAGTTAAAGGCACCCATGCAGGAGTAGATTGGGCTTTGCTTTTGCAATGCAGCCTTATCTAAGCCTGCAAAAGTCACGGGGAAGCTTTCATCTGATTTCAAGAAGCGTTGGGTCAGGCTTATTTTGCATGCATTTTTTTTTTTTTTCCCTCCGAAACATTCCTGCTGGGAAGCAATACAAATTGGTTGTGTTTGATGAGCTTCTCCACAGAACCAGACCTGTTTTCAATGGACTAAATGTCAGAAGGGTTTTAAGGGTTAGCATCGTAATTAAAAAGCTTCTTTTTCTCTTCTTTTTTTTTAAATTTTGTTTGCATTTTGAAGCTGTTGTGAACTTGCAGGTGTTTAGAGAAGTAACCTGGCACGTGGAACCGAATGCTGGACATCACTTCCATGCAGCTGGTGAAGGGGCTGATCTTCCCCAAGTCCTTGTCCATTGCTGGCAGTGGACACCCCAGAGTTGGCACAATTGCAGAGGTTGATACTTGCCACTCACGTTCAACACCTTTTTAGCAGACTTTGCTCTTATCTAGGCATTGAAACATGGGTGTGGGACATCAAACCGCTTCCACTTGACTGACTTAACATGTGTGTCTGTAATTTATGCACAGCTTTATATGTTCAGCAACAATAAGGGCAAAAACAAAAAAAAGGGTGTATCGAATAAACTCCACTGTGCCAAATACTCAACAAATATTGTAATTGCAGATATTTGATTCTTGGTTTTCAGCCATGTTAAGAATCACTTGATTAATGAAGAAGTTTAAGGAAAAAAAGAAGTTATTAAGCTATGCAGTGCCATTGTTATGTTGGGTGGTAAATGATGCTTTTAGGCCATTAGATTGGTTTAGTATATCCTGTCTGCTAAAATAGAGATACTGCATCCATAAAACAATGAATTTAAAAAAGGCACAGGGTGCATAACTGTCTCATAAAATATGTATAATTGTCAAGTATAAGCCTTTGAAATCATTCTGTACAGTTCTCTTCATTCTGAAAATTTATTACTTAGACTGCTGTCTTTTCAAATGTTAGCTCATAATTTTATACTATACACACACATTCAGACTCGAACACAAATGTCACACAGAATAGAAACATTCTAAAAGCCTGATTGCTTGAAATTCTATAACCCCGTTCACAATTTCTTTTTTTTTCCCCTCTGAAAGTCCAAGGTGAAGGAGAAAAGCATTCTGACATGATGCAAAATAAACTCCCAGTGTTCAAGAGCTGTGGTTTGTCAGTACAGTCAAAAGTCCCCCCCTTGACCAGACTCATAGAAAGAGGATTCCAGGGCACTTAATGTTTTAATATTTTTTTTTTCATTTAATCTTATCACTTGATATGTATGGGAAACACAGTTGAATGGTGTTATTTACATTATCTTTAAGGTGTAACTTCAAATTCCTGCATGATTGTTGTTTTATTTCTTTTGATAATGTAACTTTTGAAAACTTTCTCCCCAGCCCACTCTTTGTTTTTTTTAAGGATGTATCATTTGCCTGCATTAGGAAGGGCCTTACTGTCAGTGCTTTGGTAGAGATTCAAGAGCAGAGCTTTACTTTAAAGAAGACACATAAACCGAAACCTTCGTCCATTCCAGCAGGCTTTTTGGGTTTTCTCTCATTTCAAAACCACAACCCGGTTTTGCCTGCAACCCAGTTTTTGTTAGAGAATAACAAATGAAGAATCTGAGAACTTCCCAAATTTCAGTATGGGCCTTTGCCTGTCAGCACTTCGCTTCCATCCCGCAGCTGCCTTAACCGTGCAGGAAACTTCAGAACGAGTTAGAAAAACTCCCGTTCCTGGGAACAGAAACAGGGGCATGGTCTGAGCTGGGCTGTCCAGATCCAATGTTTTTCTCTCCATATTCAAGGGCATTGAAATTCAGGGTTTTGTTGAGACCTCAGTCTCAGCAAAAATGTTATTTTGACATTTCCAAGCACTGTGTTCCGTGCATGGCTCTCTGCTAAGGAATGGGATGTTTGAAAAAAAAACCAAAAAACCAACTACTTGAGGTTTAGCTGTCTCTATGGCATTGTCTATTTGCCTTGCATGACTTCAGGTTGGGGTTTCCTTTCCCTTGCACAGATACCACCTTGGCGTAGCCCCAGTGGAATCAGAAGGGGACCCCAATCTCCAATTGGTGCAGATGACACTGTGACATTAGTCACATCGGTTTCTTTGCATCCTTGTCAAAAAGGGGATGCATTTTCAGAACCTTCTTTTTATACATATCGAGATCATACATTTTTTCTGACGTTGCCCAGCATGTTTTGGATGTATAGTGGGACCAAGAAGGGCCATCTCTTGAATTACCTAGACAAACCTTCCATTCCTTAGGAATTCAACTAATAGGGGCCTCATACTGCCATGCCCCTGCAAGATGCACTGAACTACTTAGTGCTGCTATTATTAATCTCAGTTGGGTCTCACCTTGCTGGGAAGGTGAAAAGGGAAAGACACAGAGAGGAATTAGCTTCAATTAGCTGAGTTAGCTATGCTTCAGAATGCTTCTGAATTGAACTGTTGGTCTGCAGACATTTGGAAAGTGATTGGAGTATTTCCAAATGGCTGAGATGCATTGGCTTTTTTTTTTCCTGGGGGAAAAAAAATTAAAATTAAAAAATTACGGTAATGAGTGAGATTTGGAGTCCCTCCTATCCCCATCAGAGTTTTATGTTCATCAGATTGCTGTTAGAGGCAATGTACTTCAGGTTTGCCTTTGTGTCTCAGTCAGACATATATATTTTCTCAGTAAACGAGGTCCTGGGAGACAGAAAGGTGACTCCATCTCAGAACCAGCAGTTTCACTCCACAGCAAACCCGAGACAACCTGAAGGCTACCAGCACTGTGAACCTTTAGCCCCCAAGCCAGCCACAGCTGATGCTGCCACATGAGAATGTGTCACAGCTGGGTGTGTTGGGCTCAGTATTTTCTTAAGACATAGACAATCTTGGTGTGATGTTTATTTTATTCTTGGCAGGTGATGTGGGGAATTGTCGATATTGAAGACACATGCAAATGCTTCACTGGTCTGATGCGATAACAGCTTTGTTCCTTTATTCACAAGGGTTTCCAGACTTACTCCCGCTCTGCCTTTCGACACAGCCATGCTCGTCTATCCCCCTAGTTTCGCGTGAACTATCTTTGCAGACAGAAGGAGGTTTGTTGTTGTTCTCTCTCTAAATCTGATTAATGCCTGCAAAGTTCACAGGCTTTCTGTGCGTAGGGCAGAGCACCCCTGAATATAGCAATAACGCTGACCTGTTCCCATTTGCATTAGGAGTTTCTGCTTTTCTCACCTAAATGTGAGTCTATCTCTCCCAACAACACATGCTACTGCTGTCACTAACCTTTTCTGTTGGCAGCAGCTCCATGAGACTCTGGATATTCTCCTTTCCTTCCCACATGATGCTGTCCTGTCCCCACAGGGCAGCCAAGATACAACTGGTGTGAACGTAGGCAGCAGTTTATTAAGATGGGCAATGAGCCAGGCTCAGCTTTGGTTGTTTGATGGTTGAGATTGATCCAAGGGGGAAAGGAACAACCAGAGCGTCATAGCTGAGCCCGTGGAGTCCCTGAATGGATTATCCACCCTGGGTAGACCTACTGCCCTACCTTCCAGAGACCCACGGTTTGTGGGTGTTTCTTCCAAACTGACCATCAGCTTCCGTTCTCCAGCCACAGTTCTTCCTTCCTCCCAGTGGCAAAGCACAGCTCAGCTCTGCCAAGGTGACACGAGGTGTTCAGAGTTACTGAGTGGCATTTAAACTTGCCTGGGATGCCAGCAGGTCTCACTTAGTATTACACATGCTCAAAATATTATGGTTTGTTCTGCTTTTATACACAAAATCTATTACATCTGGGCTGCAAAAGATGCTTTCTATCATTCCATTGACATTTTTAGCCAGTCTGAGTCTTAATACAATTGCTTTGCTGAAAAATGGCCTTTCAGCAGTCCTTAGACATTAGGTACTTGTTTATTAACTGCTGATGCCAAGTAAAATCGTTGGCCATTGTCTGTTCCCTGAATCCAGTGGAGCAGGAGGCTCTGGCTACTCAGAAGCAATACTGGTCTTCTCTTTGATAGAATATTAACGTGGACTGCTTTTCTTTCAGCTTCAGTCTTGCCACAGCTGCTCAGTTATGAGCATCCCTCAGTCCTGAGAGGACACAGGAACAAAGGAATCCATTTAGATGGCTGCAGGAGTGGGACTGTAGGATGTGTGTAGTCTATACGCTGTATCACCTGTCAAAACCTTGCTTCAGTCTCTATTTGGTTGATGAATGGAGTGACTCCAGGGACAGGGTCTTTGGGATACCATGAGTTTGCCGTGTTTCCCCAACTTTCTTCAGATTTAGTGCGACAGAGCGGAGCGTCACACCCCAGGAAGGTAAAAGATCAGCAGTACCCTGACACTTCGTAGTGCTGGGCTTGTCCTACACAAAGTTGGTGTTTGCAAATGGCAGGAAGCAATAAGAAACTTGTTGAGTCCAACTCGGCAAATAATTTATAGCAACTTCATAAATGAATTTTCCCTTTTATTTCTTCCTTGTGAATTGCTGAGAAAACCAAGAAAAGGCCACCAGTGTATTTGCAAGGTCATTTCTGCATATCATCAGTGGTCTGTAGGGGTTGGGAACAGCTTTCTTATAATTCATATGTGTTGGTTTGTTGTGACCAGACGTAGAAATCACGGGGGATATTTCTGCTCCCCGAGTTCCATCAGCTGGAATTTTCTCATCAGTACAAATATTTAGTTCAAAAGTATGTGATTAGGAATTGAGTAAGAGGATCCTTGCTCAATGCCAGTGGGCAGAGCGCCACTGGACGCACACTGCTCCAGGGCAGCCAAAGTGCTGGCTTCCAGCTCGCAATCCACTCTCCAGGAATGTTCTCTCACAGATGCTTGAAATTCTCTGCCTCTTCCTGCGTTCCTACCAGTTAATGCATTCATTTGAGTAATTACTGAGAGCAAACACAAGAAGGGTATGAACCCAGACAAAAACAAATTGGTATTAAGGTGAAGCAGGTGGTGCAAATTTTATTTGCAGTGTTTGCACAGCTCCTAGATGGGAAGGAAAAATCTCTCGGGAATCGGAAAGTCGCATATGGCCTAAGATATCTTAGTCCTTCCCAACTGAATTGCCAGTCAGTAGGACAGCAAAAGGCATCTTTCCCTGCCGTTAGCCCTTCAAAACCCTTTTCTTTTGCAGCATGGCATCGCACAAACACCAGTGCATTTACCCCGCAATGTAAACTACATCTCAGTGCTGTGTTTTCAGTGCCTCACAACTCGTTAACTGCGGGAACTTGAAAGGAAAGAGATGCCCCCTGTTCTCCTGCCCGATCGGAGGATGCGGATCCCTCTTGAAGACTCACAGCTGTTTTTCCTGAGCCGTCTTACGCACAGTGGGACCAAAACTGTGCTCTGTGATCGCAGGTGGCCTATAAGCTGTGCTCAGGGGTCTGCAGCTTGGCTACAGCCCCACGTTGCCTTCACAATGTTTTCAGTCAAAGCATGGTGTTGAGGCCGGGCGTTAACTGTCCCGGACTAATGTTAAGGATTGCCAACGGTCTGTGACCACCAAAGTTTGGGAGTCTCCACGTTAGCACATGAAAGCAGCTCCCATCATCTGTTTTTTGGGAAAGGAGCCATCTCAGAGCAGGGTTGGGTGGAAAAACTGCAGCAGCACTGGGATGGTGCTGAAGGAAGCTCCTGGTTGGCTTTGTCCATAGGGGTGGGGATGGGAGCAGGGGAAGAGCTGTGATCTTTTAAAACCCATAGTGCCTACCACTGCAAACGGAACGCTGTATTGTATTATATTATACATGACTACCGTGTAAATAAAGTACAATAAATGTGGTGTTTGTTAGGATTTTGATACAAGTAAAATGCAGTCTGCAGAAATTTATTTTTTTTCCCCCGCTGTATGTACTTTTATCACATTCCAGGCATGGGGAAATCTTGGGGCGTGTGAACTAGAAATCCATAAATGGCGTTAGATGGGAAATGTTTGCAATGAAAAGTTGTTACGGTTCCTTTTGCCCTGTGTGGCTGAGACACAAGCACCATATGAAAACTAGCCAGAGTGGAGGGAGCGGGGGGCAGCTCAAATATGCAGGAGGAGAGCAGCTCCTGACTTGAGGTGGTTTGTGAGCAGAAGGGATGGTGCTGCCCGGCCAGTCCTTGGCCATGCTTCATTCGTGATGGAGGGAAAGCAGTTTTAGTTTGATTTCTCTTTGCTTGTTTTCCACGTGCAGGAGCACATGCCTTGCCTCTGTAACCTGGTTCTTCTCCACCCTTGAGATCCCTTAGTAAGCAGCTACAGCTGAGCAAACTTGAGAGCTTAAAATTCAAAGCAGATTGGGAAAGAAGTTCTCTTGTCCTTAACTCAAGCAGCTGGCCCCTCTGTGGCTCTGGCAAACACTGAGGGGCTGGTTATTCGGCTAATAATATTAGGAACTTTGTTCCTTAATGCACTCCCTCCTCCATTCTTACGTTTCTCCATGGTGTAATAACAGAATTAACACATTTCAATGAGGCAGGTCTGCTCTGTGCCCTCCAAATCCTGATGCATCTCTTAACTCGGATCTTGGTGAGTTTTCCCCAGTCTTCAGAAGCTGAGGAATTCTCTGGCAAGTGTTTGCAGCTGGTGGGTGGATGTAATCCTCCATCGGTATGTGGAGGGTGCTTCCACATTGATTTGTTAGAGGAACAGGACCTCCCCAGCATTGGAGGACTATGTACCTGCCTCTGAACCAGAACAGAGAGTGATGTTCTTCCCTCATATCATTGCTGTTCTCCATAGTCACCTTGGCAGAGCAGTATTTGTGGGTGGTTGGATGCAAAGAGGGTTCTTCCTGTGCAGGACATCTCCACAAGGTGGTTTGTAGACCTGGATGAGCCCAGGTGCCTCTCCCCTGCCTCAGGCTGTAGGTTAGTCTTTTCCTACGCTGGAAAGTGATCCTCAGAAAGGTCTCTGAATTGTGCTGGTTTGACTGCTGGTAATTTTGCAGATGTGTAGCAGCACTTCCAAAACAAACCAAAACCTGGTTTGGAAAAGTAAATGTTTCACTGTACAATTGATTTAAAGAAAAAGAAAAAAAAAAAAAAGAAAGAGAAACCACATGCTCGATATATTTTGAGTACTGTGCTCTGTATTTTTGCAGCTTATATTTTCCAGATGAGCAGTTTAGAGATATGTGATGTGAAATACATACTGTAAGTTTGCTGTAAATGATATTAAAAACACTATTTTCCTTCTTCTCCTGTCTCACTGGATGATCTCTTTGGTTCTGCCAGCTTGGCTGGCTGGGCTGGTACTCTGTCTCTCCCAGAAAGTTTTTGGTTTCAGTAACAGCAGAGTTGAGACATTGGGTTGGAGATTTGATGCTGAGGTTGAAAGTTTAGTAGAAATGGCAGTGGGGCTGAAGGTGTTCCCATGCATGTGAAGTGTCTTCAGAGGAGAGGTCTTGGTGAAAAAGTAGTTGTAACACAGAAGATAAGCAGATCTTTGGAAAGGGAAAGATGAACGTTTAATTAATGGTTGTAGAAACGGAGAGGGAGAGTGAGAACATCTTAGATGGTTGCAGAATGGGGGAACTTGAACACCTGGGAGACAGTAAGATGAGGAGGAGCTCAGAGGGAACATGACTTGAACAGTTAGGAAAAATGCTGGATGTCTCGTTGATGACGAACGTGTCTGGTGCTCTTTGTGTCGGTTCAGCTGTGGAGGGGGGAAAAAAAAAAAGAGCTTTTAGCTAAAATAGCAACTGCTCAGTGAAGTGTCTGAGCCCTGCAAAGCACCCTGAGCCCCTGCAGCTGTTGTTGCTCCCAGAGCTGCAGAGCCTTCTCCCGTCATCTCTATCAAATGGCCAGTGCCAGGGGGTCAGGCCAGCAGTGGCACATTGGTGAGAACATGATGGTATCCATCTCCACTTGTTCTAGCCTGTACATCGGTCAGAATAAAAGTAAGCATTTATTTGACCCATTATTTTTAAATGTTTCAAATCTGTTGTATGGAAAGAATCACTTTCTCCTGAGCTTCTACAAAATGATGCTAAATGAGGCAATTACATTCAAACCCAGCTGAATATTCAGCCACTCCTTGTTTGTTTCATTTTTTTTTATCCTCCCCTGTTCCAGTTCCCTCTTCTGGAAGGCAGAGAGCAAAACAAAGATTAAAAGTTAGAAAAAAAACAACCCTTCCATTTTACTGCATACAACTTGAATCCAAACACTGTTGCTTTGAATTCACATTCAAACAAGCAGCAAGCGTTGGAGAACGATTCAGAAGGAGGGGGTGAGGGAGGAAGGCTGGAAAAAAATATTTTGCCTAAATGTTGACAGCAAAGAGTCTCTTATTTATTTCATTTTATTGCTTTCCCTCAGCTTAGCTACTGCTGGTGTTGGAGCCTGTGCAGATACCCTCTGAAGGCATCACTACTGCCACTCTTACACGTTCCCCGCTGTCCCCCACAGTGGGTGCACACACCAGCACACATCACACCCAGCTTCTCAGGGCCTCCCTTCAGCCGTCCTAGACCTTGAATCTTGCCACTGCCTCTGACAGAACCCGGTTAATTGGGTATTTACCGAGCTGGATTCTGTTTTGGATGCAGATTATTAACCTTTATGTCAGATAGAAGATATTACACCTGGTAAAGTTAATGTTTCAAGACTGGGAGGTTAATTTGTCAGTGCTCAACCCTCCCTAATTAGCAGCAGGGCTGTGTGTGTGGCAGTGCTGTGAGTCCTGCTTTAATTAGAAAGGACTCGCAGATGGGTCACATCAACAGTGTGAGTTTCTGTGCTTCCTTCAGCCCTCTCTGATGTGTCTCTTCTTTGCTGTCCCTGGACCTTGGGTAAGTCTTGTTGTGGTAGCCCTAGGGGAGGTGTGATCCTGGCAGCCTTCCCAAGGCTAAGTCTGCCTGTGGTCTTCTGAGCCTGGCCTTGGTCAATGATGAAGAGAGGGGAGCTCCCAGCTGAGGAGGTCATTGTATATCCAGGAATGTGCTTGGCAGAAGGTCTTAGCTCTGCACCAAGTTTACTCAGCTCCTGAAGCCTCAGGTGATCTTTATCGTGTCTTTGAGTTGACTGAATTACTTGAAGTGTTTATTTAGGCTTTAAAGGGTGTGTTTTGGTTTTGATTTACGGTGTTCCTGTGCTTGCTACTAGAGCATGCCCTAGGTTGTGTGTTTACTGGAGTAAGGACTGGGCAAAGAGCAGTCTGGAAGTCAGGAGTGGAGAATATTGGAAGAATAAAACATGTCACTGGAGTTGTGAACTTTTGTACCAGAAGCCTTGTTTGAAGAGCCCTGCTCAGTCAGTCAGGGAAGACAGACAGATCCCATTTTGTTCCTGGCAGGGCAAAATTAAATATGTATCCCTTGTCTCTGATTTCCCATTGCTTCTGTGGGCCATGGGTTTGTGCCTTGCAAGAGCAGGAACTGCCTGTCTTCAGAGAGCTGTTTGCAGCTCTTGTCCCAGCTGACCCTGAGCAGCCCTGGACCATACGGTCTCCTCACTGCAAATCCACAGAGGTCTCATTACCTGGAGAAAGGGGCTCTTCCACAGGAGGCAGCTGCCTGCTAATCCATGGCTCCTCTCTCTGAACCTCCTGCTGTCTCTCTCTCAGCTCTGTGGGGACAGACCCTGGATCACGTGCCTGGTACCAGGTAATGAGATCAGACGGATGCTTTCAGCGGGCTGGGAGCCTGAAGGTTTCTCTTTCAATTCTGGCTTTTAAGCAGCAGGTGTGTTCCCCACAGCCACGTGTTGAATCATGATCCTGTGCCTTGGATGCTGAGACAAAGAGCTTAGGTACCCCTCTGCTTTGCAGATACCTAGAGGCCTTTAAAATGCTGCCGTGATACCCATCACTTCGTTATCACTGTACTACTGGCCATCGCAGGTTAATCATAGAATCATAGAATGGTTTGGGTTGGAAGGGACCTTAAAGATCATCGAGTTCCAACCCCCCTGCCCTGGGCAGGGACACCTCCCACTAGACCAGGTTGCTCAAAGCCCATCCAGCCTGGCCTTGAACACCTCCAGGGATGGGGCATCCACGACATCCCTGGGCAACCTGTTCCAGTGTCTCACCACCCTCACTGTAAAGAATTTCTTTCTATTGTCTAATCTAAATCTCCCCTCTTCCAATATAAAATGGTTACCCCTTGTCCTGTCACTGCACTTCCTGACAGAGTCCCTCTCTGGCTTTCCTACAGGCTCCCTTCAGATATTGAAAGGCCGTTATAAGGTCTCCCCAGAGCCTTCTCTTCTCCAGGCTGAACAACCCCAGGTCTCTCAGCCTGTCCTCATAAGGGAGGTGCTCCATCCCTCTGATTATCTTTGTGGCCCTCTGCTGGACCCATTCCAACAGATCCATGTTCTTCCTGTGTTGAGGACTCCAGAGCTGGACACAGTACTCCAGGTGGGGTCTCACGAGCACAGAGTAGAGGGGCAGAATCACCTCCTGAGACCTGCTGGCCACAATTCTCTTGATGCAGCCCAGGATGTGGTTGGCTTTCCAGGCTGCCAGTGCACAATGCCAGGTCATGTTAAGCTTCTCATCCACCAACACCCCCAAGTCCTTCTCTTCAGGGCTGCTTTCCAGCCATTCTCCACCTAACCTGTATTTGTGCCTGGGATTGCCACGTCCCAGGTGGGATGTCCCACGGTCCCAGGACTCTGCATTTGGCTTGGTTAAACTTCATGCGATTTGCACGAGCCCACCTCTCCAGCCTCTCTAAGTCCCTCTGGATGGCATCACTCTGTGTGGACCACACCACCAAGTTTGGTGTCATTGGCAAATTTGCTGAGGGCGCACTGTATCCCACTGTCCATGTCTCCAACAAAGATGTTAAACAGCGCTGGTCCCAGTACAGACCCTTGAGGAATACTACTCATCACTGGCTGCCAATTGGACATGGAGCCATTGACCACAGCCCTTTGAGTGCAGCCAGCCAGCTCCGTATCCAGCGATAAGTGAGCTAAATTCCTCCCCTCTTACCTTTCCCCACCTGCTGGATGGCAAAGGACAGTGTGTGTCGTGCAGGGAGCCGAGCACGTGGAGCTCGGCACGTACAGGCACACAGTGTAGGATGCTTTTGTGCAGGGCAGAAGGAAAGTGCTCAGCACGTTCCCAAGCGATGCTGTTATCTCCGAGCCCCGCTGCAGCAACACCTCTGGTCTCCGATGCCCAGGGAGCCATAATTGAGACAAGTGCTCTGCAAACTTCCACAGGAGAAGTGGCTGTGATCTACACAAAAGATAACCAGGTGGAGGCTGATAAATGAGGGACAGAGGGGAAAAAATGACTAATCTTTACAGCCTGCTTGGCAGGGGTGTTGCACACCAAGACCTGTCTTGATTCCATGAGTCAACCTTCAGCAGCACGAGGAGCAATCACACTGCCCAGCAGGTATCTCCTGTATAATGTGGTGGATTTCAGCTCCTTCGTGGGCATGTTTAGTTTGGAGAAGAGGAGACTGAGAGGAGACCTCGTTGCCCTCCACGACTACCTGAAAGGAGGTTGTAGAGAGGTGGGTTTTGGCCTCTTCTCCCAAGGGAATAATGACAGAACCAGAGGAAATGGTCTGAAGTTTTGGCAGGGGAGGTTTAGATTAGATATTGGGAAGAATTACTTTACTGAGAGAGTGGTCAGGCACCAGAACAGCCTGCCCAGGGAGGTGGAGTCACCATCTCTGGAGGTATTTAAGAAACATGTAGATGTGGCACTTCAGGGCATGCTCTAGTGCCCGACATTGTTGGTTTGTGTCTATGGGTTTTGGTGGGTTTTGGTGGTTTTTGTTTTTGTTGGGTTTTTTTTTGTGGTTGGACTCAATGATCTCAAAGGTCCCTTCCAACCATGAAGATTCTGTGATTCTGTAACGTGGCGCTTTTCCTTCCATGCAAATGCCTTTGAGTTGTGCAGGCAAAGTGTAAAAACAAACTGCTAAATATAGCTGGTCGGAATATTTGCCATGTGAAAAAAATGAAAGCCATTTCCTCAAAATGTTGGCTTCCTGTGGGAATGTCTCCATTTCGGTAGCATTTCATTCAAACGGTATCTTTTGAGTGTCGTGTTGGAATTGGGAAACTGCAGCTTGCATTCTATCAGCATAGAAAATAAATTAGATTATTTTGACTTTTATAAAATGAAATGTTTTTATTGCTTTCAAGCCATCTTTTTCTGCTTAACATTATACTTCTGTGGAAATTTTGAAATTCCATATTTTGTTCTATTGTGAAATACAAGTACATACAGACTTTTGGGGATTTTTCACAGGTGCTCCTCTCTGGGGAGACCTTATCATGACCTTTCAATACTTAAAAGGGGCTTATAAGAAAGATGGGAACAGACCTTTTAGCAGGGCCTGTTACAGTAGAACAAGGGTAATGGTTTTAAACTAAGGGAGGACAGATTCAGACCGGATACAAGGAAGGTATTTTTTATGCTGAGGGTGGTGAAACATTGGCCCACATCTCCCAGAGAGGTTGTAGATGCCCCATCCCTGGAAACACTCAAGGTCGTTTGACAAGGCTCTGAGCAACCTGGTCTGGTTGAAAATGTCCCTGCTTATTGCAGGGGGGGTTAGACTAGATGACTTTTAAAGGTATCTTCAACCCAAACCATTCTATGATTCTACAATTCTCATGAATCCAGACCATACTGGTACTTACTTTAGTACATGACCAACCTGGTGTTGACCTGGGCCATGGGAGCAGGCACAGCTGCTGTGAGGGAAATGCAATAACATGTGGCCCCCCAACAGCAAGCCATACATTTGCCAGACAGCATGAGGATAAATCCCGTTCCTAAGCAAGTAAAGGGATATCCACCACTCATTTTCCTTTTTCTATTGATTCAGTCTTTGAGAGAACTAATGTATTTAAAAATCAAAGCCAATGGTGCATTTTCCCTGTTAGTCTGAGGCCGACATTCATTTTAAAATTGGCTTTCTATCTGCTCTTTTGCAAATTTGCATCTCTCCCCTGGTGTTCCCAGCAGGGGCTGGGGAGATGCTGCGAGTGCTGCCCTGACAGTGTGGTGCTCAAACTGGGCTCACCCTCAAACTGGGAGCACCGAATCTGGGGGCAAAGCTTGCTCATGTCCCACTGCCTTTGTGCATGGGAGGGAGAAACACAGCACTAGCTGCAAAAAAAATGCATAGCTGTAGCCAATATTTTGCAGAATACAGAGGTCTGTAGGAGGATCCCTGTTTTAGAGGTGGAAATCTATGAAGGTGAAAGGCAGCTGTAGAAATCTGATGTTTTCACTGACCTTGTAGGTAGGGAAATGCTCCATGTGAGCTTGAGGAGGACAAAGTGCAGATCAGGGGAATCTGTTCCCTGTCTGAGGTGCAGACAGGTAGACCTGTGGTGGCTGTCATGAATATTAGCTCAGCACATGGACCTTGCTGGCTGCCACAGTGCTTTTCAGCAGAGCCATTCCTCCACCTCTCAGGCTGTTTAGTCCATTAGGCACCTCCCTGGCCTTAAATAGAAGGGACTTCAAGTTTTTATTAAAAGCCTTGAGCCTGGGATGATGACGCTCAGCAGAGGTCCCATTTTCACCTCTAGGAGATGGATAGAAAGAATAAAAATGGCCTTATTATACAGCAAGTTAGGAAAATTTCTACAGAGAAGTGGGAGAGGAAAAGGGACTGAGACTTTTGTCTTATTCTCAGATGGACTCAAGATGGTAGCGAGGAGTGAATGTGCCCTTAAAGGCTATAGGATGGCATGTGCAAAATAACAAGGGTCCTCAGGCTGCTTCCAGCAGGCAAGCGCAGAAATTCAGCAAAGCCAGCAACTGGGAATTCAGAAGGCTGAGAAATGCTCAGGCTGGAGTGGAGCCTCATCCTGCTCTTCTCTCTTAGCTTTGGTTCCTAGGATTAAACTTGCTATCCCTGCAGCCCCCTCCTCATGTGCAAGAAGAAGGGGACTGCTGAACTGATGACATGGATGACTGATATGAGGATGCTGTTGTGGCAGCATTTAGAGGACACTGAACACTACCCTTCTCCTTAGATTAAATAGGAATGAATTTACCCGAAATCCTGGAGCTTTCTTTCCTGCGAGCCTTGGGTGTATACAAAGCATATCTTCTCCATTCAGAACATGTACTAATTCCCCACTGAAATCAGTGCTCATCCAGTACTAACACCCACACAACTTATAAATGCCTCTGGAAAGGAGCAGAGCAACTTGAAAGGCATCTGGGTTTCTGGATGAAGCCAGAAATTAGAACACAGCCCAGCCTTTGTTGAAATGACATTTGAACAAAAAGGTGTTTGATTTTTATATTATTTTTTTTTCAATATTGTAAACTTGCCACTGAACCACAAATGCACGTGGAGATGCAGAAGAGGGTACTGAGCTGCAAACCAAAGCCCGCTCATCACAGAAATGCACTTTGCAGCTGAAGAAGAGGTTTGAGAGGACTCTCTTTGCCCTTGCATCACATCTAATCTGTTTTCACTGCGGGTCATAAAGCCTGGTGTGCTGAGTTTTTCAAGTGCCATTAGTTTATGGGCTTGTTAACAGAAAGGATTTTGTTACCTTTCAGAGTCTGATTCTCACTGAACCAGAAACACCTCAGTGTAATTTTGATGGCAGAGGAGAATCAGGTTAATAGCATTTAGAATTGTCTTTCCAGCAAATATTATTTAAGCTGGTTCTTTTTTACCTCCTTCCTTGCCCTGCTCCATTGTTGCCATCACTGGAATTAGCTACCTGAGACTATTGTAGCTGTATTTAAATGTCATCGTCACTTGGGTAAAGGGTTTAGAAACCCAACTTTTGAAGGCTGCATTCAGAAGAAAGCAAAGGTGTATACAAAATGCATGTTTACTTGTTTTTGCATGTGTATCCCTGCACAAAGCCACAAATGGGAATGCAAGGTTATTTAAAAGCCAGAAGAGACAAAACATGTTAGAATTTTAAACTATTGTTAGAGCACAGCAGGCCATATGATAATGGAAATGTGAGACAATAAAAGGGTTCATCAGCTAATTAGTATGTTTAGTTAATATACTGCTACAATCAAAACTATTCTGCTGGCAATGCTGCCTTCCGGTGTGAATGGAGTAATTGTTAGATATCTGAAAAGGACAGATGTGTTGTGTGGGTTGGGAATAAAGCTGTGTGTTTCAGTAAGGGCAGGAAAAAAGGTCCAGAAGAAAGTCTGCAACAGCGTTTGTACCTTCTAGAAGGGCTGGAGTTTGTAGGTAGCTCTTGATCTACATTATATGTGTTCACTTGGACTTTTTGTAATGCTACTTCTGCTGGAGAAGCCTTTTGATGGTTAAAAGTCGGAGATAGACTGGCCAGGCATCATTCACCTTTTATCTCCGCTTCTCCAGTTTTCTAGTTAAGTGCAAAGAAACCTGGAATGTACCTGGAAGAAAAGGTTTGGGTTATTTCTGGGGAAAACAGTCTAAAAACCTACTGTCTTCTTTCATTCATCGCCTTTCTCATATGAGGGAGAGAGCAAAGACCTTACTGATTTCAGTGAGACATTTCTCTTAAAAGGTAACAACCTTTACAGCAGCCTGTGTTTTGATGGGACATTCTTAAGATCTAATGTACCGATATCTAAGACCTTTCCTTTCTTTAGAGTGGTGAAAATGAGTTTTTGCCTTCTAGAAGCTCAGTATGACTAAACAACCTATTGACTTCCCTGCTACATGGTGTCTGCTTTATCAAGATGCATTCAACATGACAGATACTCCTCTAGTCCCAGGCAGTACAGCATTAACCATGTCTGTGCTTTGCCTCTGCTGAAGGATGCTCTTCCAAATGTCCAAATTGACATGAAGGAACAGAGAGACACTGTAGCTACACACGCTGAAGAAACAGGTCAAAAATGAATGCTTTCAAGAACAGAGTAAATTACTTCACTCTCATCTGTACTCCCTGACACACCACTAACTCATCCATATCTTCCTCTTTATGACAGCCCTGAGAAAAACAGACAATTGGAGAGTAAGAGAGGTTATTTAAGCAAGTACACTGAGTAGCTTTCAAAAGTGTGTCTTGTTTATTATAGATCTGGTGGGATTTTTCTTGGAAGCACTCTGCAGGGCAACAGCTTCTCAAAGGATAAAAAAAAAAACACAAAACAAAAGAAAAGAAAAGAAATCCCACACCAAACAACACATTGAAATCCTGAGCAGCTCTGCTTTTTTCCAGCTCAGGTCAATCAATCAAAGCTGCAAGTCACTATGTAGGAGCTGCCTAAGTTGAGATTGTGGGAACAGTCTAGGGTAGGTGTATAAGGATGTATCCAGAATACTTAGAAATGCCTTTTAGACTTCTTCCAGTGCAGATTTTATTCCATCTTTAACCATTGCTTTTGGCTGAGAATGAAGGTGTTGTGTTTCTAAGAGCTGTTGTCTCCTTGGTGTTAGGTCAGAGTGGTTTTGGTGAATGGATCCCGTGGAGCTGCTGCCCATCCCAAATCAGAAGTGTCTCTGCGAATCATGACATTTCTGCCTTGAGCTCATAACCTTTCTGTATTAAATGCTATAATCTCACTAAGCCTAAACCCTGCTTCTGAAGAAGGCGATGCTCTCTGGAGGTGGGCTGTGCTGTTGCCTTCTGGCATTTTGGCCATCCTGCTAGTAGGGTCAGCAGTCTGGGATACCTTGGGATCCCTTTGGTGGTCTGGTCCCAAGCTTGGGCTCCATGGAAGAAATCATCACTGCTGATACACTTTACCAACAGAACAAGGCAAAATGTGCAACCCCAAGATGTTCCTCAGCTCAGTAATGTGAAGGGCTCAGCCCAGCCAAGTTCACCTCCCCCCCCCCTCAAGTTGCTGTGCACGAGGGCGGGAGCGCACTACTCCATGGTGACAAATAGCTCTTTAGCTTAAGCAACTTTATCTTTGCCTTTTTTTATTTGAAGGGCCTCAGTTCAAACACTGCTGCGAGCCCAGGCAGGTGGCCATTTCATAGTTACAGTAAATAATTTACATGACAAATTCGGACCCGTCTCTCGGTCCTGTATTATTCATGAGCGAATGGGCTTGGTTTTTATGACAGTGTTCCTTATTCAAACGCGGTCTCTGATGTATCTCAGTCCTCTGAGTTCATTTTGGCTGCATCTGGCTGTTCGCCAGCCTTTCCTTGCTATTTTCTGGTTTGCAGAATGTATTACCTAGATCATTTTATTCCTCTCTCCTTCCTGAGGGGCTGAAACTTCTCTACGCAGCAGAGATTTCTGCATGGCTGTGTAAGCCCCTTTGTCGTTAAGCTTCACTCGAATGCATTTTTCTGAGCGTTTCCCTCTGCGCAATCTTTCTTGCAAACAAAAATATCGTTTGTATGAATGTTCATGGCAGAGGTCAGAAATCTCTCCAAAGAAAACGCTCAAGCATCATTTATATAAATCTTCACAAACACTTCACCGTTGTTTGTTCTTTTTGGCTTGCGTGGGTCTCACCCGTGGGGTTTAAGGGTGTGAGGGCTGGGCTCCCCGGCCACCTCTTATCTCTGAGCATCTCCAAATCCCATTCATTTTGTCAGAGGTGGCGAGGGCAAAGCTGCAGTTTCCCTTCTGCTTGCTGAATTTCCGAGGTGTAGCGCTTCTTGAGAAGATGTATGCCTTGTGACTCAAGCACCACACGCTGAAAAAAAACAACAGGATTCACTTCTCAGTCCTTTATACATTTCTACTTTCCCTTGTTTACTTAGGCTTTCACTCTCCACCTGTAAAACGGGCATAATAATGCCTTATTTCCCAGGTTGCATTTCCTTGTCCTATCAGCTCAACCTGCAAATGCCATGAGCCACAGATCCGGCAGCATCTTTATTCCCACTCATAGAAATGAACCCTCATCCCAACAATGATAAATAAACATGCAATATCTAAGTGACATCAGACAACTGCAAGAGCACTGAAATGTGAATCCCCCCCTTTTTTATTAATTTACATACTCCTGAAATATTTTATATAGGGAGAAAACTGACCCTGGTGCTCATGTGAGCAATTTGCTCATACACAACTTATTTGCTGCCTCTGTGCTTGGTTGAATAATTGATGATGCTTATGGTTTTCATTCATCCCCTGAAATAGAATTGTGTATAAAAATAATTTATACCTGCTTCGTCCCCTGAAAATAAGCCCAAATAAATTAGTAAGAAAATAAAGATAATATTATCTGTTTCTTTTTCTATAAATCTGTGGTCACAGCCTTGAAAAAGTTGCAAACCCAGTGAGAAAACTGACTGAGTGTGGTGTTAGTGCCCTCTATGTCTTAAAAAAAAAAAAAAAAAAAAAAAAAGGCTAATTTGCTACTTATAACCCTTTGGATGAAAAGGGTCATGGGTTCTTTAAAAACAAGTGTTATTTCACTAGCTATAATTACACAAAACTGTGAGGAGGGAAAACAAAATAGACCTTACATTTCTTTCTGCATTCAGGGAGGCTCTGATTTCTCGGATCTCTGTTTTTTAATACAGAATTCCTTTAAATGCCAGAGGATGTACCAAGCCCTCTCAGGAGGTGACGAGACTGCTGATCTAATTAGGAAAGGATTCGGAGCATTGCAGCCTCCTCAGATGATTTCATTTTGAGTTGTGGGTGCAAAGACCCTTTTGAAATTCAGTATGCACATCCTTCATGTGTGTCTGGACCAAAGACCTCCAAGGAAGCCCCAGGACTCTGCAGAAAGTGGTGGCATCAGCACAGAACTAGGGAAATTTATTGTTTCTGAAGATAGTTTCGGCTTTCATGTGAGACCAAAGGAAATGCCTTGATCGTTTACAATCACAAGCCATCCTCTGCCATTTCTGACAAGTGCCAGGTGCTAATTCTGGAGTCCTGGCTTAAAATGCCCTGCAGTGGCATCTGAATAATTTAGCTCTTTGTTCTTCTTTGTGCTTTTGGGCAGTGAAGCTGCTTTGCTTACGATGGTGCCAATTTTTGGGGGGCCTGTGGAGCTACTTCCCTGGAATTTAGGTTTGTAAGGTTTGTTGAGTATTTGGGATCCTTGGCCAAAACATTTAATGTAAATCCCAGCTGTAAAAAGTCAGATAGGGCATCCTATCCATTTAGATATTTTGCAGATCTTTGCTGCCATGCAGCTGAGCTGAGCTCAGCAGCACCTTTCTTCTGGGCTGTGAAGGGGGGAAAGGACCAAAGGGCATCAGCAGAAATCCGGAGAACCAGGTCTGGAGCAAAGTTGAGGTGCATTAGTAGTGTTGCTTCGGGATCCTGGATTTGAATAAGTGGAGCAAATAATTTTGTTTCAAACTTAGATGCTTGAAGAGAGCTCTAGTGCCCTGGGAGTGGAGGAGAAAGGTGACCCAGGCATGGTCAGACCAGATGAAAGCAGGAACGGCCAGAGGGCATGTGCTGGGAGGGAAGTACAACTGCAGACTGTGGCAAGTGGATGATTTTGCACAGAACTTTATATATTCCAGCCTGTTCTATTTCTCCCTTCATCAATGGCATCCAAGCAGCAAAGTCAGCAGGCGTGTGTGTTTGCTCAAGGCCAAACACAGCTCTGCTGTCATCACTGGAAGCAAGGACTGCCTGCCGAATTGCTACCTAACTGCATATCCACAAAGCCACTGAAATTTCAGGAGGCTTGAGTCCTTTCAACTTTCCTGTGGGTTCAGCACAGGATATCAAAACCCCATGCTGTGCGCAAACATCTTGTGTTTTCTGCTGCTGCTCCGCTAACCAGATTAGGTTCCCCTGCTACTGTATTCATTTTGCACTCATTAGAGCTAAATTTAGCAATGAAGGCAACTCTTCTCCCCTCTGGGAAAGGTAGCAGGGGGAGTCCTGGTTGCAACAAGCTGTGAGGAGGCAGAAATAGCAGCTAGATTTTCTCTCCTTTGAGACGGAAATGTGCACGGCTCTACCAAGACAGAGGAGGAAACTTGCACCCAGTTTCCTTCTGCATAGGACACTCGTTGGACCCTGGGGCTAAAGAAATTTGTGCCAGTCATTGCTGAAAGCATGCAGAAGAAGTTTTCTCTGACCCCAGCCACAGGCAGGAAGCAGTGGCAAGAGATGTTACTTGTACTGGCCAGGTGTAGTGGGGTGGTAGGTTGCTGCTGAGTTTGGACCTTGTGTTTATCCCCAGCGTTACCGTAGTAGATGGGTGGCAAGTCATGGATTTCAGCTGAAACTTCATGCAAAGAGGTTTCTTCCTCTCATTGACCTTGATAGGCAATGATGTCAGCCTTTTTTTATGAAAAAAAAAATAATAGTGTAAAGTCTGCCTTCAGATTCTTATGAGCAGGAGGTAAGAGGCCCAAAGAGAGCTGAGCCCAGTGTGCAGTGCTGCTTCTCCAGTACCCAACCATCCTGGGCATCCCTTCAGCTGTGCCTTTGCTAGTGACACAGCTGGAGCGAGGGGGAAGAGCACAGGTCTTTGGGGCAGTCAAATGCCATCACAATGGCGGGGAACCTCAGAAATGTGTGTGAATGGGTAAATCTGAGCTTTGGTGTAATTGACCATAATGAACCTAGGGGGAAATGATCTGAGCCATCTCTACATGAGCTTGGACTGGGCACAGCTGGACTCGCTCTTGACAGTTCTCCAATATCATTAGTTCAGTGTGCAGTGCAGCCAAAAATAGCTTGCAAAATATTGTACATCTTCAGGAAGGCCTTGAGAACAAGAGAAAGGGTGTCATTTTGCCTCCATATGAGACCTTGGCAATACCCTCACCATGGAGGTAGGATACCCCTGGATGGGGGTATGGACTCCAGGTATTTAACTTTGCCTTGTGGCTCTGGACAGCTTCTGAGTGCTGCTTTCACACAGCAAATTGGGGAAAGGACGGGTTAATCTTGGCTTTGAGAGAGAGGGCAGACAAGCTTGGAGACGATACCGTAGCTTAAGGCATTCACAGAGGCTCTGACCAGGAGAAATTGACTGTCACTAGCTGTTAAACCTCAGAAGGTGGAAGAATCTCATTGAAATACAAGCTCTGTGTCTGCATCTGTACGAGATCCCCAAAGCCTGGTGGGAAGCGCTGATCTTTTCCCAGAAGATACAGGCTGAGTGCCAGACCCTCTGCCACCGCTGGGGCTTGTGCAATGCACCTGTGCCATGCAGAATTGCAGGCAACATCCTTTAGGAGCAAAAATGACATGATTCACCATCGGGGGGGGGAGGGGGGGGGAATAACCAGGAGGTCTGTCAGCACTTGATTAATGAAGTATTTCCCCGCGGAGAGATCTGTGCACAGCTTTCTGCCAGGGACCCTGGCAATGCCAAGAATGAGACATGGGTTCAGCACCTCTTCCAGAGCAGAGAAATACAAATCCAGCAAACAGAGCCAGCTTCACTGATAAGTTCCAAGGGAAATTTTCACTTATCAGTCTGATTTGTTAGGCAGCAAAAGTTAGAGCAAAGAATATTGTTGGCAATATTGTCTCTGAAGCCAGAGCTTTAATAATAATTTCCAGTTTATTTCACAACCAGAGTGAGGAGGCCAGTGCAGACCCCCTGTTCAGCTTGCCCCAGGTTCACTGGAAGATGCGCACTTTGATTTGATGTGTAACAGCAGATTTAAGGCAAAGGCAGCATCTGGGACCACCTGAGCCTTGTGCCTGCCCTCTGTGGGAGGCTGTGTCCCTCCAGGCAGGGACAGCAGGTCACCTCCCAGCACACCACAGCTTTTGGCCACGTGCTCTCAATTCACTGATGGAAGTTTCAGTTCACCTTCACCCCAAGGCTGAAAATTTCCCTGCCTCAGGAGCTGGGCATCCCAACGGGATGGGCATCCCTGGATTATCACTTGAAGGCTGGAGAAGTAGCAACTCCCAACCATCTGTTTTTGATCTGCTGCTGTAAGTTGCCTGGAGCCTTTCAGCAGCCTGAAGTTTTCTCTTTGCATGATGAACTTCCTCCTGGTTCATTTACACTTGGTTGGCGCTGGCCACAGAGATGGGCTGCGAGTGCCAAAGCAATTCCTTTGGGGCAGGGGAGGGGGGGGGAGTCTTCTTTGAATCCCAGGCAGACATAGTGATTTTATTTCAAGAAAATAGAGCTATAAACCTAGTTTATGCCCAACAAACACTATGCAATGTCTGTATTAAGCTGGGGTGGGGGGGAGTTATATCAAAAGAGGGTGATATTTGTCACTCACCTGTCTGAGTGCTGGAATATGCTCTTCTCTTTATGTATTGAGTACTTGATTTTCATCCTGCCTGCATCCTGGCCTCACTTTTTGCTCCAATGAATTCTGATCTCAAGCCTGCAGAGCTCAGTAGAAAAATATCTCCTTTTCAGCTCAGCACATGGGTCTGTAGAGAGAACAAACTGTGGGCAAAGTTGCCTGACTGGCAAATGTGGGAACGTGCTTGTGGTAGTGTGTGTCCCCGGGAGAGCGTGTATTGCAAGAAAGAGTAAGCTAAAAAGTCATGTTTTTAAGTGTCCATCTGCCTGACGGGCACCTAGATAGGCACATTAGGAACCTGATGGATAAAATACATGAGCCAGAAGTAGCAGGCTGCTAAATTACACAAAGTGCAGCCACAAATTGCAGGCACAAAAAAAGGAAGGACAGCTTAAAAAAAAATTATATCTTAAATGTCCCTTTCTAGACCAGTACTTGTGATGCTTGCTAACAGATATATCATTTGAGTCAAAAAGAGATGAACTATTTATTTAGCATGAATATTGCCCCCGGCAATTGTGAATCAAAGGTTATCTAATGTCTTTGCCATAGGCTGTAGGCATCTGGACAGTTAGCATATGCAAGGGAATTACTCACAGATAAGTATCCAGTAATTTATACAGAGCATTCCAGATAGAAACCTATTCCATATCAATTTCTGCCTGCTCTATAAGCTGTTCCCATTTATCAAGCTGGAAAAATTCACAGGCGGGCAATGAGGGTGTGCTGAGATCTATGTATACTTTATCAGTTAATATTCACTGAGGTCCCTTTGACATGATTGGAGTAAATCTTTTCTCCTTCTCTTTGGTTATGACCAGCCTATAATCTTCCAGGCTAAACACCATTCCCGTGAATGAAGAGTAATACTGAGACATAGGGGGGAAAAAAGAGTATGTAGAGAAAATGCATTTCATCTCACTTTGGAGGTAATGAGACAGTTTAGTGTGACATGTCATTTAAAACCAGGTTTTTCTTTTTAATAGATTCAGTATCCCTGAAGAAGTGACTGACAGATCAGTGCGTGACATATTTTTCCCAGAAAAAAAAATTAAAAATTGAGGTTGACACAATCGGGGAGGTGGTGGAGTCACAGTGATCTTCAGGAAGACAAAGGGATGAGTCTTTCTTCATCAGGTAAATTACACAGACCTGAGATCATACAAATTAAAAGTTTCAAAAGCAGTGTGTGTTAGGTCAGGAGGTGCCTATGGTGCCTATGTCCTTTACCTGTGTTATGGTTTGAGAAAACCCATAACAATCTATTGTCGTTTAGACAATTATTCTATCACCCGATGACGCCTCCCCACCCGGAAAAGGGAATTGGGGAACAGAAAAGAAACACAAGGGATGAAATATGAATAGATTTAATAGACCAAGACTAAATAATTAACAATAATACTAAAGAACCAGTATTAATCCTGATACTGCTATAAGATATACAGGAATTATACTCAGCCAGTTCTCTCAGCAGGGAGCTGTGCACTCCCAGCAGGGACAGCAAATGGCGGACACTGCCAGCGCAAGGGCTTCAGGAGGAAAGCAAGGCCTCAGGGTCCCGGCACCAGGGCAAGGAGTTGTCTGGACCTGCTGCCATCAAGGGAGAGAAAGCTACGCAGCAAACTTTTCTAATTTATATTGAATGTGACGTTCATGGTATGAAATAATCCTGTTGGCCAGGCTCAGTCAAATGCCCAGGCCTTGCTCCTCCTTGTCCCTGCACCTGGCAAGGCTCGAAAACACTGAGACCTTGAATCCCACAGAGCCTGGCTGGCTGTAGAGTAAATATTTTCACAAATTCAGATAATTGTCTTCTAGAAGTGCAATTTTCCCCAGTATTAGAAGAAAAGTTAGTCCTGTGTCTTTCAACCCAGGACAACCTGCAACCTGTAAAGCTCTGCAGGGGAGGCAGCCCCAGCAATTCTGTAAAATACACCATCTTCTCTTCGGTTTTTTGCTTTGTCTGCGACCTGCTGTCATTTGCCAGAAAACTCCTACTCCTACTCCATGCCCCGTGTTCCCTGTGCTGTGGCTGCCATGGGAATCTCAGCTGAGGGAGCCCTTGAGGTTTTCTTTGGCTGGGAAACTCTCCCAAGGCTGGGAGTCTGTTGAGGCCTGCATGGATCTCAGCAGCTTCGTTCTGTGTGGGCTGCCAGCAGCCCCCTCCGAGCTGTCCCAGCCAAGTGCACAGCTGTTTATTTAAACCCAACAGATGTTCTGCTCCTTCTGAGTGTGAGTGAGGACTTCAGAGGGCACTGCAAAGGGAGTCAGCTCCTTTCTTGTACGACAAAGGTGCATCACCATGATCCCAGGCGTGAGAGATGTTGCCACATACTTGGATGGAGTCCACACACACGGCTCTTAAAAAAAAAAAAAAAAGGAAAAAAATAAATAAAAGGGGCACATAATGAGTCCTGGCACGCGTGTACTCAAGGCCATCTGTTAGTGTGATCTGTTGCCAATTTGCAGAGCTAGGAACCAGTCCCTGCAGGTCACGGATGCCAAGATGAGATGGGCCTAGAAAAGGCACTTGCAGAATGTGCTAATGGCCACTGTTTATCAGAAGAATCTTCCTAGCAACGAGCGCCATCAAAAGAGGACCTTGCTGCTCTTTGGCATCTGGGACTATATCCGCTGATACCAGCGGAGCATTCCTGCCATTTCCTGATGTCTCTGCCCCTGCAGTGAAAAACAGAAAGTTATAATCCTTTGTCAACACAGCAAGAAGTGGACTTCTAACCAACCTACTCTATAAATTATTTTAGGATTTTCCCTCCAGCTTCATGACTAGTTTCTCCTCCACGAGGTGAGACTGCAGAGGAATTGATGTAGAATCATCTGGGCCAGAAGGGACCTTCAAAGGTCATCTAGTCTGACCCCCCCGCAGTCAGCAGGAACACCCCCAACTAGACCAGGTTGCCTAGGGCCATGTATACCTGAGCATCCTTAGGAGCAAGAACAGCACAGCTTATGGGATGGATAAAGAGCCGTTTTTCACTTGTGGCAAGCACAAAGGCCCCCCTGACCTGCTCATCAACCATGTCTGGAGTCTCACTTGCAAGACACCTTCAGAGCAGGAGCCTTCCCTCCCGTGATAATCTCCAAAGCACTGGACGAAGCCTCAGGGGACAGCCAAATGAGGAGGAATGAGCCAAGGTTACAGCTACCAGATACCTTAAAAACCCAGTATATTGTTGACAAAAAGGGCTCTAAGCAAATCAGATTTATTTCCTAATCAGTGCCTGGTAATGTTATCATCATACATTTGCATAAGCAGGATGTTTTATGCATTGTTTTTCTTTGAGCAGGTACCTCCTCATTTGTGTGCACTTGCTGATGTGCTCTCTTAACCTGCCACAGGCTTCCCCAAAGCTAGTGTCTGTGAATGCTTCTCAGATAATAATTAGGAGTATTCAACCTCTCTACATACTTTTTCCAACAAAGACTTGAAAAATGCAACCTGATTTTTTCAGTTTTATCTCTTTTCTTCCCTGTTCAGGTACCGGCTGCATGGAGGGCAGGTGCCTTTTATCAAAAGACAAGGAGTCGTCTTCTCCTTAGGAAATGTTTATGTGCCTTCCACAACACCAAATTGAGAAAATAGATTACCTCTCAGGAAGCCATCTGTTTCACCATCCTGTGAGCTCTCAGGTTGGTTCTTGCCTTTTATAAGACATTTGAATCCTCCTGTGATTTCTCCCTTTCACCTGTCTGTCTACCTGTCATAAAAATTATTCTGCAGGTTCAGTGCATCCATCCAGACATGTCAGCATCTGAATTTCAAATGTTGTTTTAGGGTTGCATTGTTAAAAAAAAAAAAACCACCCCCTCAAAAAAACCTTTCCTATTAAGCACAGACTAATGGAAACTGGATGAGAAAATGAGGAGAGATGTAAATTTGGGATACTTTTTAATTACTTGATAGTAAACCAACATTTTCAGTTCCTAAACAAAGAATTATAAGAATAAATTGGTTTTTAAAGCCAAATCAATGCCTTTCCAATGAAAAATTGAAATTTTGAGAAGGATATGTTTTGCGGAGAACACAAGGATTCTCCAGAGAAGGGTAGCAGCCTGCCCCAGCTCCCATGCCTTACATACACACCACTCGCTGCAGAGCTACAGGCTGTTTCTTGGAATAAGTTGTTGTTAGGGAATGTGGAGATTGTCCAAACTCCAGAGTGGTTCTCCTTACCGTCCACTTGGAGGCTTGGAAAGTTCATTTACTCCAATTACGTTTTCTTCAATTTGCTCACCCCCTTCTACTCATATCAGAGCCACTTAGTCTCTCCTTAAAATCCAAGTGGACATCAGATGGACTAATGCCAAAAAAGCACTCGTATACCAAAAATACCCAGTAAGTAGCTTTCCCAGCTTTAACACAATGGGGGTTTTTTTGCAGTAAAATACCAAGTGTTTAAAGATCAGATGCTGAAAATAGAGTTGTCACAAAGCACATAGAAATTACTATTAATTTAAACGTGTTGCTTATTTTTGGTGTCATTAGCTGATGCAAGGGACATGATAATGGGATACAAAACTTTTCCCCTCTGGATCATGGGTTACACTGTGATCCACAGAATTAGTGACTCAAGTAATTAACATCCACTATCTGTTCAGTAGCGTAACTGAAATAGGATTAAGCCTGTCCATCTGACTGCAAACAGACCACTGTCTCCATTACCAAAGCCACCAGCACAATTAGCACTAATGGACATCTCCGGAAGAGATATGGCATGTGTGCAGCAGTTTTCTCTGTAGAAAAGTTACTTAATTGGTAAATTTTCATCCTGAAATTCAATTGGGTTGCTTTTCACTGCAAGGAAGGCTCAGAGTAATGCTCTGTAGTGCTGTGAAGAATTACCTGATGTGGATGATGGAGGTGGTGTCATCTGGGCTGTCCTCCTAGGAGAGCTGGAAGGTGTTCCCACCCTGGGTGCACAACCCTGGGCAAGCTCCATCACCCCTCTGGGGCTGTTTCCCTTCATAGCCTTGCTCTCCTCACGTCAAACCAGCAGCTATTTGCTTTTATGCCTCACACACCCTTACTCCCAACATGAGATGTTTGCAGTTCACCTTCCTCCTGCCCGATTCAGCAGTGACTGCCTAACAGGGCCATTATTTTCATCTCTAATTGAATGCTTTCTCTCCCTTCCTTCCTCATTTTTATTTTTTTTTTTAAAGAAATGTCAGGGAAATCGGCAACTTTAAGAAAAGAAAAATAGATGAACTGAAGCATCCTGGGCAGAAGTGCCAGTACTGTTATTTTTAGCAGGGTCTCCGGTGGCTCAGAGCCACAGCAGGCGGGAGGTCCTGGGAGGTGACCCACCGAATCCCGGGGGTGGGCACAGGCTGCTAGAGGTTCAGCAGGTATAATGGCCACCAGTCAGACAGCAGCATTTCACTTTGCCTGAGATAAAAAAAAAAAAAAACCATCGTACCTCTGCAGCCCTCGCAGCCAGGGAGATGCCAGCGCTTCGATTAAGCCACGCTGGGTGGTGCCCGCGTTATTATCTGCTTTACAGGCAGAGAAACCGAGATGCAGGGAGATTAATTGACTTGCTCGGATGAGGTGAGACCAGAGAGAAACCCCAGAAGCATAATTGCCTGTGCTAGCTTTAATTGCCAGCACATACATTCACGGCTGGGAGAGGCATCTGGAAGAGCAGGGGATGTAGAGGCATCCCCAGAACAAAGCAAGAAGCCATGACTGGGGGTACCAGCAAGGTAGGAAACAAGGCTCCTCTTTCTGTATCATGCTATGGGCATCGGCAGACTTGTTTTAGGACAATGCTCTGATATTCTGAGCATTGTTTGAAAGGTAAGAATAGCAAAAACCAGATGGTTTTTAGCCAAAAAAAAACCAAACCCCTGAGCTGAGCAGCCAGCCCTCAGTCCCATCCTGAGCCGTCGTTCTCCAAGCTGGAGGCACTGCTGCATCACTTCTGCTCAGCTTCAGAGCCGTGTTGGAGTTAATCTTTCAACTTAAGTGTTTTGCCTCCTCCCAGGTAAAAGAGAGGAGGTTTTGTTATACTGGCAGGATCCCGCTGAGCCAGAAGTAGCATAAAACCCACTTGCCTTGTAAACATGGCACAGCAGAAGCCAGGCATCTTTGGGAGGGAGCCGTCAGCCCCACAGCACCGCCGCTGCCCGACCAGCCCCTTTGTGCAGGGGAGGTTTTAATGCTGCTTTGACAGAATAAGGAGCTTTTGTCGCCGTTATTAAGCAAAGCCAATCACCGTGCTGCTGAGCATCTCTGCAGGCTGCCAATGTGCCTGGTAACCAATGGGGTATCTAAGCTTACACTTTCACTTAGGGGAAGCTTCGCTCTCCATTGCTGAATTGAGATAGAAAGAAGGGAGAGAGAGGTTTCCTCTTCCCATTCAGCAGCAGTTGATGGAAGAGGCAAGAGTGAACATCAGTCCCTTGTCCCCAGCAATAAGAAGTGATGGATGGCGGCCCCTTTGTATCCCAGTGCAGAGCTGACATCGCTGGGAGTTTCAAGAGGTTTGTCCCCATCTGAGTTCCTGAGTTTTGCTGCGCAAAAGGGATTTTGCAAGAGCTCTGCCACTGTTGCTGCAGGGGCTGTGACAACGCAGAAGGGTCGGTTTTCATTGTACAGTATTATAATGCATGAATATATTGATAGCAATTTGGGCAGATATATTTTATTGATTGACATCCCAAGGCAAATGCTAGATTCATCGCTGGAAGTAAAACACACTCCACCATATACCCCGATAACCACAGGCCCATAATTTAATAGCATTAATATATGACACGGCTGATGATGGCACCGCCTGCTCCTGTGGTCCAGCTCCACACACATCAATACAAAACCTCCAAGAAGATGACATTTGTCTATCTGAATGCAGCAGCTGGATGCGCTGTATGAAGCTCCTCAGGGAGTTTCCAAGAGGCCAAAAAATTTTATTATGTGATTCATCAAGGTTATTCACCACAAGATTTTGCAGAGAAACTTGCTCTTCCCTTTCACCTTTGCAAACCATTCCCCCTTCTCCTCTGCCAGCAGTCCCCCTTCCTTTCACTATTGCTGTACAGGATTTTGTCCTCGTTCCCTTCAGCTTCCCTTTCCACTAGTTTCATGGTTCCTGATTTTTAGTCATCATTCAGTTTGGACAATTCTCATCTCTACTTCTCAATTCCCCCTTTACTCCCCTCAAAAGCAAGCACTCAAATCTGTTGTGTTTTTTTTATAGCCTCTAGTATATCACTGTGACACCTCACACTCAGCGTATGCTGTTTATTTTTCCTTCTTCCCACTATCTTTCTTCACTGTGTTTTACTTAGCAGCATGTATCCACTTGGCAAGAAAACCAAGTTCTTAACTTGGGTTTATTAATTGGAATTCGCCAACCTTGGGTTTAGTTCAGATAAGCAAGCAGTTTTCAACTCCAGGTTTCTCTGCAGGTGTCTCTACCACTCTTTTATATCTTTCTTCTTAATTTTTCGTTAAAGTAAGTCCTGGGGTGGTTTTTTTGCTTCCTACCACAGCTTCCCTTCTATTTAGTGAAATACCTTTTCCTGCCTGACAATACCCTTCACTTCCCACAGCGCTTTTTTCCCAGAGACCTGTTCTTTCATTGTCCTGCATCTTCCTTCCACTCCTCATCCTGTTTTCCATCTTCCTCCAGAGATAACAGCCTTTTAAGGGGATGCTCCTTGGAGGTTTGCACCATCCGCCTGGCCACATTCCTGTGCAACCCACTTGAGGTGGACCTGCTTTGGCAGGGGGGTTGGACTAGATGATCCCCTTATCATCCTGTGATTCTGTGATCCTGTATCTGTACAAGTTGCTCTAGAAGCGGTCGGTGCACAGCTGGAGCAATCACCAGCTCTTCTTGGCAGTGACAAGGTGAAAGCCTTTGGGCACCACAGCCTACGGGTTATCTTTGCTATGAGCATTTGCCATACTTGTCAGGGAATTAATTTGTTTTAAGTCAGGTTTCAGGAGGGCTGTGGTGGAAGCACAGGACATGTGCCAGCCGCTTGGCACAGATTGGCAGGGGAAGACTCCTCTTTCCAAGCCCTAGAATCTCCCATCCGGGTCAGGCTCCAGCTAATTGCCCCATGACCTACAGAGGAGATGCGAGAGCATCAGCATTTTACAGTACTGTATCCCGGGGCTTTGTACTGCTGGTTTAACTCCTAGGGTGCTCCTCACAAGGCAGTGGGTGGAGGACATAAAACAATGTGAGCATAGGGAAGAAGTTGGGAATCTGATCAGAAGAGGAGCAACAAAAGAAGGTGCAGGTGGCCTCTGAGAGTCAACTCCAACAGCTTCTTGCAAAAACACACCCTCCTCCTTCCTGGCATGAAGGCACACCCGAGAGCCATGTGGAAGCAGTAGGGGTTATCTTTAAATTGGTTTTTAATGGACAAGGGCTCTTTTCTAATTTACCTCTATCTCCTGGTGACTCAAAGATTTTTTGGTAATTTCTTGTGTCCTAGCCCCACAGCTGTGCACTTGGGATGGTTCCTTATTGGATGTACATGAGGATTGCCATCTGTGATCCCACAGCAAATCACAGTCGTAGTGCAAAGACTTTGTATTTAGGTAAGGTGCCAGCAAAGAACAGATGTAACACAGACACCAGTGAAAACTCTGTTCCCTCTGTCCATCCTCTCTCCTATATGGGTAACCCAAGCTCACCTGCTCCTGGCTGTATTTGGTTCTACTGTCCCACCTCAGGTCAAGGGTGCTCTTTGTTTTCCCATTTCAACACTAAAAAAGTTTAGAATAATTGTCTGAAGCAACTAATCATGTGTAATTCCCTTAACTGGTTCCTTCTCAAAGCCACAGTGAGTTAAATAAAAAAAAAAAAGGAAAAGAAAACTGCATAATGTTAATGCCAGGTTTGATGTGCTCCAGCAGCAAAGCCCACTTTGAAAATTAATTCCAGTCTCCGTCCAGGGCATCCTTTCAAGTCTTGGTTAAACAAGCCCAGCAGTGAATCTGACTCCACCTCTCCAGCTCAGACTGACTTCTGGGCACTTGTTATCTTAGATCAAAATATCAAGTTACTCATCCTCCCCTTTCATCTAAACATTGATCAGGTTGTAAACAGATATTCTAGGAGCATTCAAAAACTCTGTTGGAATAGAAATAGGGTATCGCAGTAGAAAACCAGTCAAACACAAACTACTTGACAAAGCTGTAACTAAGAGCACAAATATGAGCTGTGAATGAATAAGGAAAGAGATTATACACAGCGCAGAGATATTACATCTAAATGCAATGTCTGTGAGATCAGTTTTGGCACGTTCTTCAGTCTGGGCATCTAAAACTCAAAGAAAGATGCTGGGAAAAATCGGAGGGAGTTCCAGGAATGATTAAAGATCTCAAAAACCTGCTTTATTCTGAGAGTTATAAACCCTAATCTATTTGGTTTATCCACCAGAATGCAAAGCGCTCGCTCAGCCACCGTCTGCAGCTTCCCACTTGGGTTAGAGATTGCTCACATTTACAGCTCTTTAATCTTCTCGCACTGGGAACTGATCCTGGATACACTCAGACTGGCAATATGGGTATACTTTAGCAGTGCAGGTAAATAAGCCTTTCAAGAGCTGACCTACAGATGTGATGAAGTCTCTGTCACTTGAGATCTTTAAATCAGGACTTAATATCTCTTTAGAGGGTGTGCTGGAGCACAGACAGGACTTATAGGCATGCCTGCAGTGTAGATACTGCTGGAAGAGGTTCTGCGGTCTGGTTAACAAATGCCATATAAATAAATTAGCACAGTCGTTGCTTCAGGCCTTAACAATCTATTAATACTTTCAATACCTGATTTTTGAAATAATCATGCCTTCCTCTTACAAACCACATGCCTGAAACCGGGGTCAGATTATGAGTTAATTACACTTGCGAACAGCTCTGGATCGCACAACTGAGAAATCCGATGCGACAAAAACTTAATTGGCTTTTCCGAGGGCATCCAGCAAATCACTGGCAAAGCCAGGCACTGAACCCAGGGGAGCTGGGGCTTCCTCACTGCATCTCACACTTCCAGCTGCTAATAAAGGCGATAGCATCGGGTAAGAAGTGAGGGCCTTTGAAATCTCCTGAAGGGCACTGTTTTGACTCAGCATTATCTGATTCTGTGCCGAGGGGAATATCTCCCCAGTGACAGTCCATCAATGGTAACTGATGAGCCTGGCTCCTGACACAGGCGTGCCACATCTGATCACCCCACCCCTGAATTCCTGCTCTGATGGACAGCCTTTTATTTGCATGGAGGAGAACCGGTCATGTTCTGGCCCCTCGCGCCTCAATTTTAGCAGCTGAAGGGACCTGCCAACTCATCCCGCTTCTTTTTAACCACACAATCTGTTGTGTTTAAGATTGTTCGATTTATTTCCCAGACCCACTCAGTCACCAGAGGTTAAACAGCCCTTGGTTTATCTAGAAGGCAGCAATTAATTCCCACACGCTGACTCTAAGTAAGAGATCACCTTGTCCTCAAAACTGCTGCAAGAGGGTGGCACGGGTGCCTTCATACAGGTCCACAATGATCACCCACCTTAGAGAATGGGATTTCTTTCCACCATGTAAGCAGTTGAGTGACCATCCCCAAGGGTCCCAGCTAAACATCTGCTCTGAATAATACCTGGGGGAAAAAGCTGAAAGGCTGGCAAGCATCGCTGCAGCCCAGGCAGGTGCCCGGGTGTTGCTTTGTGGAAGAACAGGGCTGGGAGCTTGACTGGCACATGTCACCTCTGCCTGGCAAACCCAGCGGAGGAGAAAATGTCACAGAATTGGCCTGTCAAAATGACAAAGCTGAAAAAGCTTCCATGAAGCCAGAGCAGTGCAGAAGCGCAAGCTGTCGTCAAAATGCTTGAAGGAGGCTGCTGGGACCAGAGCCCACGAGCAGGCTGAAACCCAGGGAGGGACAACACCAGTCCCATCCCACAGCACTTCTCCTGGGATGGCCAGGACAGTCACAGAGTCACAGAATTGTCAGAGTTGGAAGGGACCTCTAGAGATCATCTAGTCCAACTCTCCTGCTAGAGCAGGATTGCCCAGAGCACATCACTCAGGACTGAATCAAGGCAGGGCTTGAAGATCTCCAGAGAAGGGGACTCCACGACCTCCCTGGGCAGCCTGTTCCAGGGCTCTGTCACCCTCACCGTAA
>JAOTQQ010000071.1:34895800-34928447 GCA_026546715.1 Gallinago undulata
CTCCCCTCAGCCTTCTCTTCTCCAGGCTAAAGAGCCCCAGCTCTTTGAGCCTTTCCTCATAAGGGAGGTGCTCTAATTCCTTAGTCGTCTTGGTTGCCCTATATTGGACTCACTCCAGTAGTTCCCTGTCCCTCTTGAACTGGGGAGCCCAGAACTGGACACAGTATTCCAGTTGTGGCCTCATCAGTGTGGAGAAGAGGGGAAGAATGACCTCCCTCGATCTACTGGCCACACTCTTCCCTATACATTCCAGGATTTCATTGGCTCTCTTGGCAATAAGGGCACATTGCTGGCTCATGGAAGTCCCTCCCATACATTTCGGTTCTTGTTTGTTGTTTTGTTTCCAGACTGATTATTATTAAAGTGAGAGTCACACGTTAACTCCTCTGGCCCCTATGGAGACAGGTTCTCAACACAATCTCCCTGCTGAGAAGGTGATTTTTGCCAGCGGGCCCACACTCTTCCCTGGCACACCACCATGTACCCACCCAAAACGGTTGATCTTTGCCCTTCATATTTTATACTTTTTCAAATAGATTTGCCATTAGTACCTTCTTGCTTAGTTATCATGTAGCCAACGCAGGTAGCTCTGCCTCACCTGGCGCCATAAATCACCCACTCCAGTCCTGAATATTTTTCACTCTCCTCTCCTATCAATTTCTTCGGAGACTGGACTTTAACCACATTCTAGTCTGCTCTACAGACTCTGGGGATTACTTTGAAGTGGTTTGGAAAAAAAAACTCCAAACAAACCAAACTTGTGGTTGTTGCAAAAATGCTCCTACATTGACTGAACCCCTTAGAATTGTGAAAACCTTTGAAATTAACCCTCGAAGAATTCCTCTTGGGGACAGGAAAAGGGAGCTCAATGTGACATTTCTGACTCAGAAGGTCTGGTTTGATTTTTTAGGGTCCCTGAGTAACACACAGATTCAGGTCCTCAAAAAATTTAGGTACTCAAAGGATCATGGCTTCAGGCTCTCTGTGCCTCAGCCACCCAGCTCGGAGCTGAAATTGGACGCACATTGATTTGAGATTAAACACCATTTATCAAGAGTTGAATGAAAGCAACAAGCTCTTCAGGGAGTTTCCATCTCTTGGTAGAGGGATGAGGTACCACGTGGAAGGAGAACATCAGTCATACACAAAGAATTGGGGTAAGAAATGTCCCAATCTGTGTCAGGTTGGACGATGCAAAGTTCCCTTCTGGTTTTAAGCACTTCTTCTCTGTGAAGCTGTAAAATGGAGCTGGCAACAATCCCTTCCCCACAGGGCTATTCAAAGAATAAAGACTACCAGGCAGTGGACGGTCAAGTAATCAGGGCTATTCTAGATATGTGAGATAGTTAGATTGACTGTGCCCCCGCGAAAGCAGAAGAATCATTTTGTGCAAGACTGGTGATAAATTGAATGAGAAAACTCAAGCAGCCCATCTATTAACAGCTGGCCTCTGCAAAGGCTCCAGCAAACAAAAGCTGCCAATGAAGTTGCGAGATGATCTCGTTTCTCAGAAAAAGAGCTTCTTTCTTTCCCTTTCCCCCCTCTTTTATACCGAGGGCAGTCAAAAAGCAAGTGTACCGGCAGCTTTTTTAAAGCGGTTGTTTTTCAGAAATGCTAGCTCACTCACCTGTTGGCTCTTCAGCTTGTTGGAAATGGGGTTAAATCTAGGAGGTGAAAAACAAAAAAAAACAACCTGAAAGCGCTCTGAATATACACCAGGAGGAAAGAGGAGCGTCAGATGGCAAAACAGACGACATCCGATGTCGGCTCTCCCCTTCATCCTCTCTGAGCCAACCAATTCCCTCCAAATGACAAAAATACATGCTATTTTTGCCTTCCTGATTAGTTTGTTTCAGTAAATCCCACTTCACAGATAGACCCAGCTCGCTTTAATTAGCTTTGGCACATTGACAACGAGAGGGAAGAAAACACCACAGGACAGTGCTGTCCAGACACACATCGCCAAGCAGTGACAAAAATAAACCATTTTGCTACATAACAGCTAAGTGCTTCTGACTGCCTGCTTTTATCCCTGTAAGCCTTCTACCTAGCTGGTGAAATCAGTCTGACCAACACTTTACTGAACAAAATCTATTTTTCATCTTTTACTAGTAAAATGTTCTAAGCCCAGCAAAATTAGTGGCCATTTGGAGTCGGTTTTTCTTTGATATTATTTTTTTTTCCCACCCTTCACCGTCTCTCCTTGGTTCCCGCATCCCATAGTATATTTTATCTCCTGCCTGTTCAGGGCAATCTGGTCATTGCTAGGCAACATGTCATCATAAATATTTCATCAGCAGAGGAGCATTCAGAGCTGCAGCCAAAAAATTTTATCTGGTGCCACCTCCCTGGTCCTCTTTGCTCCTGTATTCTCAGGGGTGCATGTGTGCAGCATCGGTCACCGGCTCTGGACACAGCACGGTAAAGGGATGAGCAAGTCTAAGGTATTGGCCCTCAGAAGCAGGTTTTGGCAATTTGATGACAATTTTGTGCATGCGTATGCACAGAACTGGGGTCGGAAGACAGAGGGTGGGTACTTGTAGATGAACACGGGGTTCCTGACCTCGCTGAGAGAGCACTCAGCATTCTTCAACAAAGCAAAATGCAAACCTAGCCCAACTGTGCAGTGCCACAGGCATGTTCATCCTTACTGCCAGGATTTCCAGAGCCCCTGTCCCAAAATAGCCACATCTCATAACTTTCACTCCCTCTCTCCTTCTCCTCAGAGAAGAATCCCACCTGGAAAGTGTCATCTGAGAAACATCGGCAGCTGAAGCTCTGGAGCTGACTGAGCAGCCCTCTCTGGGAAGTTGCATCATTTTGTCAGTAGAGCCTTAACTGTGGAGAGAGTTCTCCCTCCTGCAGTTGTCTGTCATGCTGTCATTTCTTCACGGTTACCTTATCTAAAATGAACCTGCCCTCCCTATCTTTCCCAGGCTTTGGGGCTGATTATTGCTGCTGTCAGAACTGCTGTAGCAGTATTGGGAGCCTGGTATTAAAAGTGGGGCCATTCTACGTGGTGGGGCTGCCTGGACACCTGTTTCTCAACCATGTATGAACAATGTAGGTCCAGAATCCTTGGTGACCCCCAAAAGGGTTTGTGTTGGCTGGTCTCTGCATAGAGGCTGTCTGGGACTAGGGCAAAGGATGGCTTTACAAGAAACCAGCCATGTGGTGACCTCTTTATGGCAGAGTTTACCTACACATGCCAAAAAATATGCACTAGGAGGGTGCTGTTGGGTGGCAAAGAACAGCCTGGGGGTGAGAATTACAGCATCTTGGAAAACATATCAATAAGATGCAGTTGTTTCCGGCTCCTGCTGATATTTGCAAGCAGCAAAGGGATCCAGCTTGGGTCCAACCAGGGTCCAAATTCAGGCTGAGGTAGGACCCCATTGCTTTGTGAAGATGCCCTGGATGCTGTACGTAAAGCAAAGCCCCACTGCCCGAAAAAACACCTTATCTATTCACTAACACTGGCATTAGTAGCTTATCCACCACTCATTTAACAGATGATTTGGAAAAGGGGCTTGGGGTAATGGCACCCTGGAAGGTCTCAGCCCTGCTCCAGAGAAAGGTGACCACCCTTCTCTAGTTCGAGGGGAGACCTGGCATGGTCAGGCAGGACCTCTTCTCCAGGTTGCTCTGCAGTAAAGTCCCCTCACCCACCCTGAAGGACCAAGCCATACCTTTGAGGTACCAGCTTGTCCACGATTTGCTCAACACACAGAAAAGCAACCGGAACTTGTCAGATTAATATAGCACTCTTCTGTCTAGACTCCCTGTCGAGCCAAATACAATCTTAAAACAAATGGCCTGCTGCAACAGGCTAAGGCTCATGCCTGGATGTTAACGGGAGTAAAGACAAGGGCAGGGAGGTATTCTGAGTTTGTCTATTTGCCACCTTCTTCCCCTATGATGTGAACTTGTGGGTGTTTATGCAGGTTGGATGGTGTGGAATTTTGCCCGTTAGAAAAGCAAGCTCAGCACTACGTGCTGCCTCCCGTGGGAGGTGGGAAAACCATTACTCAGGCAACAGTGTTGTACCTCTGATTGGGATGCTTTCATCACATCTGCCTGCGATCATCAATCAAGATTTTTATTTCTTTGCAAGCCAAGAAATAGGTGAAGCTGGAAGAACTCCTCTGATACCGTTAGCTGAAAGAGGCAAGCAAGAAGGATGTGAATATATTTCTAAGCATGTGGGGAGCATAATGATTTCTGATCAAAACCTTAGTGCTTTGTAGCTCTATGATATTTTTTTTTATTTTAAGTGCTTTAAGGGAATTTTATTGGCAGATGAAAGTGCCCAATACTTAGGCATATGGAAGGGGTCTGATGATGCAAAGCCACATTTTCGTTAAGTGAATGATATGGAGACAGGGAATTCATCCGTTCCCAGCCTTTCTCCTAAGGTCTCGAGGACAGTGCCAGCACACTGGTCCCTAGCTAACTGGCACCAGCTGACCTCCATCTAGCTAAGAGCCAGCTTGTTAGTGAGAGTATTTCACCCTTGCTCACAGGAGGTCAGCCTCTTGAAATGGCAACACCACAGTGAATAGAAGGAGAGACCTGAGCCTACCCTAAGACATGACTCACCTACGCTGCAGACAAAATGTCTCTAAATCTGGGCTTCTGATGTGGCCAGAGGTTGCCCGCTAGACTACCTGGGACTTGCATGGCACCAGGGAGGCTGGTGAGGCTCTTGAAGGCTGCTGTGTATGCAGAAACCATGAGGCATGCTGCTTGTCTGCTAGGCTTCACCCCTGGATTTGATGGTGCTGTGCTAACAACTGAAGCTGTAAGTTTGTCTTTTGTGTTATTATTCTTGCTGGTCCTCCTCCTCGCCTCCCCAAGGCTGCTGGGTGTGGAACAAGACGTGTTAAGGTGGCAGAGACCAATGTGGCTGTTCTTTGCAGTCTTTTATCTTTACAGTTTCAGTGATGAGCAAAGGATATGTTAGACCTCATCACCATGTGTTTGAAATTAAGCAAAGGCATGTCTCCATGGTGCCAAAGGGCAAGAGACACCGAAGTACCCCTGTGAGTGAGAAATAATCTGTTGCCTTCAGGGAGCTCCACGTGCATGTAGCTCAGATGCCAATAGTGCAGATGCTGCCTGACTCAAGAGCTGGCTGATGCAGCTCTGCAGAGCACTGAATTATGGCATACAGACACGGCCACTGTGACAGCAGTAAAATGTTGGAGACCCGGGCAGCTCCAAAGCTGAGATAGGCTCCTCTCAGTCTGCTGGCTCATGCTGAGGGACAGAGGAACTGGGACCCTGAGCGCAAGGAGAAGCATGCAACGCTGCCCTGGCCATTTAAGGACACAGATGGTATGGCTAACATGAGGCTCATCTGTCCTGGGAGCTCTCTGGCAGCAGGAATTGACCTTCAGGAGTCATGGTAATTCATTAGGCTATGGAAGAACTCTTGGAATTAATTGCCATCAGCCAACAAGATGGTCCTTCTCTAGCATCAGTCAAAGGTATGTTTGAGTAGTTTCCAAAACTTGTCAAAATCATATCTGGAGATCCTGAACTTTCCCCAGAAAGGATGAGTCCATAAAGAGAACACTTATATGTTTTTTTTTATAAGGATGTAAGAATGGTTGTACTCAGCTGAACCAAGCATCAGCTTTGCTTTGGCTTCTGTCTGTCACAGTCAGCAGCAGCAGAAGCTTTTTGTACAGGAAGAGAGGAAACATCTCTCTGTTTCCTATGACCTTTAGGCAGTATGCACTTCTCTGGGCAATGTTTAAGCCTTTCTTTTTAATGGATCTTGACAGGGTCTTTTCTGGCCACAAATATTTTTGGCCTCCATGTAATCCTGTGGCAATATATTCCACAGCTTAAATATGTGTGCAAAAGTACTTATTTTTTTAATTTGCTTAACCCTACAATTTGGGAATTTCATTTGATGATCCCTTGCTCTTCCATTGCAAGAACAGTGAGTAATTGTGTCTTGCTCACCTTCCCTCTGGCACACCGTGATACGATGCCAGTTCTCCCCTGTTTTTTCTGTGTAGTTATACTGTCATGTGGGCAGGATGATCTATCCACACTTCATCTACCTCATGCAGGTACCAGCAAGCAGTGACAGTGAGGGACGTGGATGTTGCCATAGGTCAGTAGACCATGAGTTTGTGTAGTTTACACAACCGCCTAGTCCATTAGGACCTCCACTATCATTGTCCATGCTGGATACATCAAACCTGGCGTAGATGTGCCTCCCAAGATTATAATCTATATCCACTTGATAGGACAGGAGTCCAGTTCAAAGAGTCACACTTTCAGTGGTGGTGGCTGAGATGTGAATGTCTATTAGTGTGACATAAAGGTACGCTGAAGGCCGAGCTGATGTTTGAAGATTCAGACTGGATATTGACTGCTCACAGCATCTCAACGTGGGAATTGTATGCTTTGAAAACCTTTAATTTTCAGAAGTCCCTGATGACTCTGTGCTAACCTTTAGCTGACTTTAAAAATGAATCCAGCCTGGAAGGACTCTGCAAGCACACAGCCTATTATTGCCACCACTATTTTTCCCCTGTACAATATCAAGAAGAATTAAAGACTCTGGTAGTTTTTGCCCCAAGCAATCATATATAAAATATAGTACAGGATTGAATCCCTTCTTTCCTACTTTTGTATTGTCAGAAACTCAGCTGAAGCCAATACTTAGCTCTGCAGAGCAGAATCAGCCTCAAAACACCCACAGCAATCTGTCTGTTGTCACCCCTGGAGTTAAATGCCTCCAGATAGTGAGGGCAATTCAGGGTGGACCCCATCCTGTGTCTCAGCTGGAGAAGCCAGTCATGAATCATCACAGCTTAATGAACACTGTTCTGAGCATTAGGCATTGAGGCAGGAGGTAGCATCCAAATTCTCCACCAGAAATGAACTGATTGCTTTGAATTATGTTGTGGTTTTGGTTTTTTTTTTTTGAAAGATGCAAATGAAGGGAGTTCTCCCTGACCCCAGAGTTCAGAGGAATATTTTTGTGTCAGGATTTCAGTTATGTTACAACATTTGATTTGGGAGGGCAGTCTCACCTGCTGCTAACTTCTTGTAATAGTGAGATACAGACTTACAATGAGGTCAGTATCCACTAAAAATTCGGTTTAAATTGTCACCTTTAATTAAAATCATTTCATGTATTTGGAGGACTTGCCAGTTCCAATGTAGTCTCTTTGAAGGGATTTTTTCCAAATATTAGGCCATTAGACAAATGGCTTCATTTTATGCCAGCTGAGCTCATCTCTCAGAAGAAACACAAGAAAACTCTTTGTTTCCCCTAATTATGGGGCACAGGAAGGCACTGGGAATGTCGTGGCATGAGCAAGGCATGGCATGAGAAGCAGACACCTCAGGAGAGCGTGTTGGAGCAGGACACGGTCTCTCCTCATGTAGCACCTTTTCCCTTTGAACATGTGAGGGCAGAGACATTCTGGATGGAAAAATGCCCATTTGTTCTGTGGTCTGTCTTCATTTTCTCTGGCCTGGAGTCATCCTGGTACAGTCTCCAGTAGTTTTGTCCCTTCCAGTTGCAGGGTTATGTCTTTTTCCATGAGTTTATGATATTCCTTCATTCAGCTCAGATTCATTTGATCTCATCTCACCCCACTGGTGACTTTCTTCCTTTCTCTAATCAAAAATCCAAGCAGGGCTGTTTAGGAGCCTATATTGGCAGAGAAGTGATGGGATAAGAGGGGTATTAAAGCACTGGAATAATTGAGGAGAGAGCTCAAAGCTAATATGGGGGGAGCAGCGAGCTTATTCCTGTGACTTTCTCTTAGGCCATCTTTGTCTTCAGTATTTCCCAAGTTCCTCCTGGTTGCGGTGGCCGAATCCTACCTCACTGCCTCAGCAGACCAACAACATTTACCAAGGAACCACTGGCTCGGGTGGCTGACAAAAGGCAGAAAGTCTTGGAGGTAAAACCTCAATCACCGAAGCATCATGGAGAGGGGTTGGTATCCTCACTGCTAACGTGAAGTCAAACAAGACTCAGAAAACAAACTGACTTCCACCAGGAGAAGAACATCCTTATTTATTACAAGAAAGGAAAAAACCTCTTTAGCCACATCAGTGAAGCGATGTCCAAGTGTTCTCTTTAATCCTCCTTAATCATGGTGTTGCTGATTAACATTTGAATAGAGCTTCTAATTAGAAAGAAGAGACACACACAACCTCACCCTGCTGAGGAGGTGAATTCTCAGCTCCTACCACTCGTTCCTGCATATGCTGTGCTGATTAGGGCTTGAATGGGACAATGATTAAAGAGGCCACTGCCACTTTGCAACCTCTGAATAGCATAGCTACATTCAAGGATTTATTTCCAACTAAGACTTGAATAAATGTTTTGCAAATGCGAGCCACTCCTGCCGAATGGGAAGAGCTTTTAAACACTTCTGAAGCACTATTCCATCTTTTTCACTGCTTTATCGCCCTGATCTTTGCCTGTGTAGAACATGACCTGTTTGACCATAATGTATTTCAATTAGGATCGTGGTTTAGGCATATGTATTTCACTTGTTCATCTACTTCATTATTCAAAAAGCAGCTGAAGCCTGGTAAAAATCTGAAAAGTGTGCTATTGAAAAATCACTTCTACCTTCTTGGGCAGAAGTGTTTTGTTTAAGTTCTTCCATCCATTATATAATTTATTGCACTTATTAATTTGCAGTAGGCCTAACCGAAGTCAGGGCTCTGTTGTGCTGGGAACTATCTACATTCAAAGATGACCATAGTCCTAATCTCCTAGGAGTTTTTGATCTCTGCTTGAGTCAATTACATCAATCCACTTAGAAAGACAGCTTTTCTATGCCTAGCTCCATTAGGGAGCTGGGGAACAAAATGATCACAATTGACCTAAGCCTTGTTCTAAATGGGTGTGCAGCCATGTACCCACTAGGACCTCAAGTTACAGAGTGCCAGCAGATGAATTCATGCTGCAACAGCTTAAGAAATTACAGCTTCCAGCTCTTTCTCTGCCTATATGTCTATATAAAGGCTTTCCCCCCTCAACTTACTGCCTCAGCCTTTTCTGCAATCAGGTCTGTATCTTGCAATACGTGATGGGGGCTTTGAAGAAGGATGCCAGAACCTATTTGGGTTCAACTGAGGTCCAGGTCTCTGTTCTCCTCTGAGGAGAAGGCAAGATCTTAAACCACTATAGCAACAGTCGCATAAACCTGACTTTCAGGTAGATTTGTCTCCCAAAGATGCTTTGGGAGACCTCCTGCAGCACAATGTATTATTGGCCTGTTTTTTCTCTGTATTCATTAAGTTAGGTAAAGAGAGATGGAAATTGTATTGTGGCTTGTAGCATGTGGAAGAGATGCTTTGTGGACCTTTCTGTACTAAATTCCCCTTGTGGTCCTCATTTTTTCTAAATAGAACTGCTAAATCATCTTTCTCAGAACTAAAGACACTTTCATAAATGGGATCCTGACAATCTTTTCCTTCCAGGTACCCAAAATTAGGCTTTGTGATACAAGCGGACTTACTTATTATGAGAAGGCAATGAGCTCTTGTAGCTTGAAATCGTTACCAGACTCTATGGAACAGAGGCAGCAGCAAGTGAAAAGGGAGAGCCTACAGTGTAAGATCAATGGATCTGATTCAACTGTAGTGGAAAAGTAGAGAGATTTTTACATAGAGCTATGGAAAGAAATAATCTCTAAGGGTTCCTTCACTTCAGAAGTGTCTTTTCTGTACTGCTGGGCCATAGGCACATAATAGGCAAAAATGCAATAAGCCAGCTTGCTTTTGTGGGTTGGTTTGGGTTTTTTTTTTTTGTTTGGTGATATTTTTTTTTTTAAGACCATCACAAAACAACTTTAATAGGTATTTGGTGAGGGAATTGAGACTGGTAGCACTTGGGAATGGATATTCAGCTTTTGCTGTGCTGAAACAACCAGCTGTGCCCACTCCACACAAAAGCTCAGCAAAAGCAAGGTCAGCTCCACGTCCCCACCCTCTCCCTGTTCATAGGCAGATGCCAAGCAGTAGATGCACCTCTGAGAGATGTCTTGGGGTGCAATAACCCCTGATAGGCTCAGAAAAATTTATCTGGGGCTGCACATCCAGTGCCTCTCTCTTGACTCTGCAATGAGGTCTGGTCTTGAAGGTGCCAGCACAGCTGGACCAGACTGCAAAGACAGATGAGTTAATGGCGGGTTACCTCTTTGCTGTTTATTTTGTCTGGCACCTGGGGTGGCTTACTGAGTATCGCTCTATTTCTGAAAGCAGGAGAGTGAATGTTGTCTGGGTCTGAGAGCCTCTATCACCCAGATCAAGTTAAATTCAGAGCCACAGCTTTCAGCTACAAATCCCTCCAAGGGAATGTCCTAAGCTGACGAGGAGGTGACCTCTATGACAGAGTGAGTTCTCTGCTGCAGTGCTTGTCAGGACCTGCCAGTCACTCTGCTGAAGTTCATTAGAGAGGGAGATGATGCTCCCTTGGCCTGGTCCATCACTTGGTGTCATAGGAGCTCCAGGGGGCCTCAAATGTCTGCAACTGTCAGGGCAAAATGGAAAATTGCTCAATTGACTTGATGTTTAACTTCTCTCAGCGGCAGCACGGGAGTAGGGAGGAGAAAGAAGAGAAAGGCAGGGGAGGAAGAGCACAATTTGCTGAAAGACCCTTTTTGAAGGAAGAAGCAAAAAGCAAAATGAGGTGACGCCCACCCACATTTAGAGCTTATCTGCAGAAGCCTGAGTTCACACACTCCAGTAATGATCATCATATAAATGCAAAGACATCTCTGCCATTTAGCAGCTGTTTCCCGGATTTCAAGATAGCTTGTTCCTATGGGCTAGAGAGTGACAAGCTCCTGCACGAGTGCAGCAGAAAGACGTGAAAAGGCCTGTCCTCAGTCTCTCTTTGTCTCTTGAGAGTTTCCCAGCCCTGCTAACTGGATTTGCACCCAGCCTTCCAGCTCTGGGACTGCTCATGCTCAAACAGCCAAGCTGAGAAATTATTTTAGAGAGACCACAATATGTTGGAAACGCGTTATCCTCTTCCAGCTCTGCTCTTGGGAACCCGGCACTCATCAGCACCCTGCCTGCCCAGCGAGGTCCTGATAACCTGCCTCGGGTGGGTGAATCCCCACCGAGATGCTTCGTGTGAAGGCAAGAGCCTGCTGAGTCCTGTGCTCAGTACATTACCTCTCTCAATATGCCTGGCGCTGGGGAGCCTGGTGTCCCCGATTGGAATTCAAAACTCCTAGTGACTTTTTTCCCCTTTCATTAAATTCCTAATGGCCCAGCTCTTCTGGGATTGTGCTCTGTCAGGACCACGGGCTATTCTCTGACCACTCTGCTTATCGCACTCAGCAACAGCAGCCTTCACTGGCAGCTCTGGCTGTTGCCAAGCCAGGAGGGGCAGGCAGGAATAGCTTCCCAAGGCAACGTGAGGAGAACTGTGGCTCTGTTCAGGTGATCTAGCTCCAGAGAGCAGCACCTAAATACAGCAGCAAAGCAGGGAAAGGGAGTCTGAAGTCTAAGGCCTCTGAAGGCGAAATCACCAGCAGTTGAAAAAATTGATGGAGCAGTAAAAACTTAGAATCATAGAATCATCCAGGTTGGAGGGGACCTTTAAGATCGTCGAGTACAACTAGAAATAAGGAGAGTTTCAGGAAGGTCTCTGCCTTAACCTCTCTGCACCCACTATGGATGCTTTTAGTGACAATCTTGTTCCCTTTAGGAAGGAAACATGTTTCCAGTCCGTGTTAAGAGGAAACCCAACTCCTGCCCACTGGCAGCAGGAGGAGGTATGAAGTGAATTGATCAGGGGAACCCTTACTTTTAGAAGTCAAAAATAACATGGTGTATAACATAAAGGACAAAGTTGAGCATCGAAGGGTACTGACTCATATGCGATATAAATTCAAGTGTCGTAACAGAGCAATAGTGGAGCAAACTGCTGCAAAATACAGGACCCGATTGGGAGCAGCAGGTTATTGAAGGCGAAGCTCACACAGTGGTTTTAACAGGTGTTGAAACCTGCCACCATAGTTTGGCTTTGATTGCTGTGATTTTATTGGGGTTCGTTAGAGTGTCGGATGCTTGGGCTCTCTGTGGAGGTGAGGGGTGTATTCACCTTACGCTCATTGTACAACCAAACCAACAATAACCTAATAAACAATAACTAATAAAGCCAGAGTTTAATGATGTGGAACCCTGAGTGTGTTACAAACAGAGCAGTCCTCCCAGGAGCAGAGGCAGCCGGAGGAAGGATGAAAGGACTTGCAAGAAACTACTGTTAAAATAGCTGCTTTTCTGCCATTTCATTGAGCTCCTTCAGTATGTGTGCATCATGGTCAATTTGGCAAATCACTCGGTACAAGACATTAAAAATACAACAAAATGCTTTAAAATATCTGCAATGGGATTGTAGGTACCTCAGAGAGAAAGCAAATGAAGACACCTAAATACTGGGTAGCGTTTTTGGTTAAATCCAAGCGCAGTTGGTCAGAAATCCCTGCATAAGGGCTTTTTTTTCCTTGTATCCTAGCTCTAGGTAGGCTTGGCTGCATAGGGGGAGGATCTGTTAATCTTGCTGGAAGCACCCTCCAGGACTGAGATGGGGATGAGAGCCTCTGCCTCCAAGTCCTGGCCTTGGAAACCGCAATTCCCAAGCTTTGGCATTTCGGTACAACCTATTGTGAAGAGAAAAGTGATTAGAGAAGCCCCAGTAGGTCCTGCCTGTCATTAAAGCTGGATTTAATGGCAGGAGATGATGGAGCTAAAGTTACTGTGGGTGATCCTGTTGCAGGTTTTTCCCTCCCACCCGTCTCCTGCAATCGGTCGAGCCTTGCACCAGCAAGAAGCAGCAGCTCTGGCTTTTGCTCCATCCCATCCAGGATAGTCGAGTGGTCCAGGCTCTGCTCGGCCCCGTGGTTGGGCTTCGATGCAGGAAGGTAATGTTTTTATTCCACACCACTTTACCAGGCATGCTTTCAAACCTAATTAAGCCTAGCGTTATCATTGTTTTTATCACATTAAGATGCCACTTGGCTCTCAGCAGCACAGACCACAAAGTCAACACTGCATCTTTAAACAGAAACAACAGATTTTGGGTCAATTAAAAATTCATTAAAATGTAAATTAGTTTGTAGGGTTTTTTCCTTCTAATGCCTATTCAGTGTGGCACTCTAACGGCTAAAGGCTTTAAGGGGAGGTTAGCTCCAAGCTCAGAAACAAATTGCTCTCCGTATACTCACCTACTTAAGTGATCTTGGAAAAGAATTTAACCCTTTTCCCTCATCCACTGAGGTTTCCATCTCAGGATCTCCACCTTATTCCAAAAGTTTGTCATGCTCTTTCTTTGTCATGCTTTCTTAAGTCTAAAATGAATAGTTGACCTTATCCTGCAGCTTTTCTTTCCCTTCCCCTTTGCAATTCTCTACAGCTCTCAGGGAATTCTTTTTCCCAACAAGACCTATTCTGAAAGCCAATTGTTTCCTCCCAGACTCTGCTAGATGTGCCAGAATAAATTTCCTGGATGTTTCCCTTCCAGTGGCTGCACGAGATACGGTGATTTAACCACATACTTACTAAATCATTTGTCGCTTCTAATGTGCTATGAAACCACGTGTGAGCATTATTATTATTATTTTCCTTATCGTTGTAAACTCAGTCGCTTTTGCAAGTTCATTAGGTGTCGTTAATTGCTAACAACACATTCAGAACGTATGGTAAACGCAATTTAATTGAGAACTAATTAACTTGTTATAGTTATCTCATTACATGCCAATTAAACTTTTTAACATTCCTTTTCAGTAGATAAAGGAACAGTTAAAATCCCAGGGACCAAATTCAGAGCTGGTGTAAGGGGGGTAGCTTTGTTGCTTTCATCTGTAGTGTGTTTGCTGACAAGGGGTTTGCTTTGCATCTTGCATTTCTGTAAGATTAAGGGAAACCAAGGGAGTTCAGGTTAATTTAGTGTGTCTCTGAAGAGGCTGAGAATTTTGGGGAAAAAAATGCCTCTGATGATGGTTTTATGTTTCAGGAGAGGGACCCAGGGACTGGGGCCAGGAATTTCTGCTCTGTGGCTGAATCAACCTATGGGTTTTGGAAAACCAACCTTCAGTTCTTCCCACATCTGTAAATTATATGGGTGAATATTTACATACTACGCCCAATCCAGAGTCTGTGCAAAAGCATCCCGTGATGGTGGGCTTTGGATCGGCATCTTTGTGCTACGTAATTTCAGGGGACTCTTTCCAAACAAGCTCCAGCTGATCGCACACAAGAGAGTTCAAGGCAGCATGATTGACTGCACCTGCCCCCTACCAGCTCTGTGATCAAATCACATTTGCCTAGTTTATGTTTCTTCCCTTTCTCTGCATGAAAGTGTCAAGCAAACAAAGGAGAAGAGAAGCAATGGAGGGGAGAAAAAAAGCAAAGCCATGTGAGTACAAAGCGTTTCCCAAAGACCCAAAATAAGCAGTCGGAAAAAATTGAGAACAATATTGCCTTTAATCTCTAAGATAACCAGGTTCAGACATCTTAGATGTTAGTAGTAACATCTGTGGCTTTAAAAAAAAATTACAGAAAAATCAACCTGTAGCTGAGCCGTTAAGTTCACAGTGTCACTGTAAAGTTGACTTCAAACCCAAACCAAAATCTTTCAAAGTGAGAAGAATTCAAGAGGCTGTTATTAAAGTGAGAGGTAACTCTTCTGCCACTATAGAAGTGAAGGATAAAGTCGCTGAAGGGATTGTTGATTAATTTCTTTTCTATTGGCTCACTGAAATAGCTGTGTGGGAAACCTGAAAAATATGTGAAAGGACAAGCCGGCTGCTTCAGCAGCTGCTACACAAGGCTTTGACCTGAGCGAGTTTCCCCAGATAAAGGAGTCTCTGGTACACGGGGTGGGAAAAGAAGTCCAAGAGTGTAACTACTCTGCCACGGGTATCTCAATGTACCACAGTGAGAGTCATCTGGTGTGAATCAAACCAGTTTGGGTATAAAGCAGGGTTAGCGTGGACCAGTATCTTTTGTCACGGTGCAGAATCATCCCCCAGTCCAGGCGGGATGCTCAGGTTGTGGGTTCAGGTTGTTAGTTCATTTACAGGGAGAGCAAAGCGTGCTCTGCTAGGACAAGGGTATATGAAAAAGTGGCAGGAAGAGGAAAGATAAGCTAAAGCAGAGAGGCAGAGCGAGTTGTTTGCATCCTTCAAAATAAAGCGAAGGGGTGCCTGTGAAGATGAACCTTATTTTAAACCACAGGCAAGGAGAGTGTTAATACAACATCCATCTCATGTGGCTTTTCTAATAAGATATAATACAACAAAAGCAGCTGAAGAGGCCTTTCTTACAGAATTTTCTAACCAACTTTGTAAAGCCAAGAAGGCAAAACTCTTCTGGAGACCTTTCATGTTCTTAGTTTGCTGAATCCAAACATTTATGTGCATCTTCCATAACCATTATCGTTTAAATAGATAGCATTCCTCGAGTGGAGAGGGTGGGTGTGATGTAGTGTTATGGAGGTTATTAGTACATACCAGAAGCCTCAAGAACTCTTCAGCATTTCTATCCAGGATGTGCTAAGAAGGCAATACTTGCACGGTGAATGTGTTTTTACTGTGTGCTTTTTATGATGTTTTCATTATGTGCTTTTATTATGTGGTTATAAGCTGCTAGAATGGAAACATGGGCAATAAAGCATGATTGATTATTATATTCCCATATATAAATGGAGATTACTTTTTTCCACTAGGAATCTATGAATGACAGAGAAGTTTGATTGGGACGCAAGTCCGAACATTAAGTCCACTCCTGGAGTAATTAATCCAGCTCCTCAAGTAAAGTCATTGCTGATGCTTATGAGCCTTCTTCAAGTCATCAGACCCTCAGCTTGGCACAGCTGGAGAGGCAGCTGGAACACTTGGTGCCCTGTGTTTCCACAGATCTCCAGAAGCCTCAGGCCACTGCAGCTGCCTCCTTCTGAAATCCCCCAGGCTGAAGCAGAAGCTAAATTCAGAAGCAAAATGGGGTGGCCCAGGCTTTTGTTTAAGAACTTGTTTCTGATGGGGTCCAATTTGGGCATCAGAGTCAAGAACTCTGAAGTGAGACTGTGTCCTTGTTTAGGGCTTAATGTTTTGTGTTGTGAAAGGTCTGATGAAGTGAAGATGAACCACTTCAGTAGCATCTCTTTATGGTGAGCAAGGTAATGGGCTCTTCTTTAGGAGCTGCAGGGACTCAGCACCTCACAGAATTAGGCTTTTCAGTGAGTTGAGAGTTAATCTTTGTGCAGTTCCCTTACACAATACTGTGCTTTATAAACGTTTTTATCTGCCAATGCAAGTGTTCATCAGGCCCACTATGGTTGTGGATTCTGACTTTTTTTTTTGGTGTGTGCTGTATTTGAGACCCATTCTCTGCAACATTCCTCTCTTTGTTTACCAACCCTGGAGACAGCAGCTCCCTGTGAAATCTGCCTCCCAGACACCTCCGTGGGAACAGAGCTTTTGCTCTTACAGACCTGAGGTAGCTATCAGTATCCAAAATTCCCTGCTGAGGCCCTTGAAGGAGCTGGCTGGACCAGGGAGAAAGCACGGTGAGGTATGTGCTGGGTGAGGAAACACCCTGGCTTTCAGGGAAGCGAACCCAAGAATCTTCCTGTAATTTATTTATAGAACGAGGCAAGGGAAATCTTTCCTGTTCCTCCAAATAAAAAACTCTCCTTCCCTGACTCTAACTGTTCAATAACCTCACGCAGAGTGGAAGCATTTCCCCATCCTCTGCGGGTTTTGTGCCTCGTGTTGTTGCTCGCTAAATATATGCGGGCACACCACTTACTGCAGCATGCAGGCTCATGATCCTTGCGTGGCTTCTTCCCCTCCAGGAACGCCATAAATAAATCATGGGGTCAGGAAGGTCTGTTACACGCCTGTGGTCTCTCTCCCCCCACGCTGGCTGTTTTTTCTCTCTCCTTACTCCTTCTCCATTTGTACAGAGCACTTAAACCTGCCAGGAGCGTTACCTGCAGCCTCCCCCTTACACTGGTATCTCGCTGTGCTCGGTGCGATCCCACAGCAGATCAATCATTCTTATTCCTCGCCACAGAGGACACTAATGATTGGAGATCAGAGAAAAAAAAAAAAAAAATCACATTTAGGCACAAGCCGCACTAAAGTTTTCCTTCCTGGGGAACGTGCTCACTGGACTGACAAATCTGGTTTCCCAAAGAGATGGGTTTTCAGGCGCGTGGTGCTGCACAGCCAGGGTCACCTATTCAAAACCTCTCATTTAGAATCACTGAATCAGTTTAAGATTCGGCTGGACAGGGTGCTGGGCCATCTTGTCTAGACCATGCTTTTGCCAAGAAAGGTTGGACCAGATGATCCTTGAGGTCCCATCCAACCTGGCATTCTGTGATTTTATTTTTTTTTTTAAATTTAGGATCCCAAAGGGGAGTATGATATTGAAAGTATTCTGTCCCAGACTGCTCCTGCTGTGATTGGGGTGTCTGCGGTGCCCTAAGAACTTTTGGGATCAAATGTAGGTGATTTCCCCTTGGTATTGGCGACCAAGAGGCAAGCTCTAGGCAAAGAAGTTCTGTTCTCGCCCACAGGAGGAACTAACCTGGGGCCACACTCTCCCTGCAGCTTCTGGTCAGAGCTTTTTGGGGGAAATCCCTCTGCCCTACTTTACCCTTCCAAAAATCCCTTTATTCTGAAGCCCAAGCAATTCACTCAGCAGCTCTGGCCACTGAAAAGGACAAGAAAGATGAGAAATATTAGTATAAAAGAGGAGAAAGAAACATTTATTATTGATGGGGGGCAAAATGACAGTCTCTGTAGATAGGAAATCAAGTGTCTTTCTAGAGCAGAAGTGAGGTATCACATTAAAGGCCTTCTGCACAGCAGTTTTTTAACTGTTGGCAATGGGTGGAGAGAAGAAAAAGTTACATTCTTTACATTGCCCCTTTAGGTTTTATAATTTTTGCTAAATGGAACATATTGTTAAATCTCATGTTTTCTTTGCAGAAAAGTTCTCATTTGCAAAGAGCCATGTGTGCATGCGAATTTTTTTTTCTTTTTCCCTTTTTTGGGTTGTTTTAATTGCTGTTGTAATCTGCACATTTTGCAAAGGTTTCGATCAAAATTTTCCATAGGATCATAAGAAGACCGGGGAAAAAAGCAAGGCAGCCTTCCTGCAGGTTTTCTCAGGTGTGCTGATCACTAAGGTGACAGATTTTCGAGTGCTTAATAGCACTATTTTCTTTATTTGGGTGGCCCCAAAGGAGGGTCATAAAGATTTCCTCCTCCTTCCTTTTTTATCTAGACTTGTGTCATCTTCTCCAGCCCTCTTTTTCACCATGACTCCTCACAAGCAGGAACAGTCTGATATCAAATTTGTCTGATATCAAATTTATCTTGCAATAAACCCCCTCCCATACTTCAGGGTGCCCATACGCAGCTTATCTCTTCATCCTGCATGTAAGATTGTTTATCCAAAGTAGGTAGATTTGCTCCCTCGACAGTTGTGGAGAATAATTGGGTATCTGTCAAGTACAGGACAAGATTAATCAAACTTGCCAACTTGAAACAGGCCAAAAACAGAATCAAATGTGACCTATGCTTTCAGGGCCACGAAATGCAGACAGAAGTACCATGATGCACTACTGTGGGGAAAAAAAAAAAAACCTTAAAGAAATGCCACGACTTAGCAGCTTTGAACTGAGATAAGAGAAAGAATTCAAAACCTGATGAGGTCTCAGTTTGGCATCTGAATCCTATATCTGTTTATCAGGCACTTAAAACCTACCATTATAAGTGAGAAGTACTTACCGGTTTGGAATTGTCTTGGGGGAATGTGTCATCAAATTCAAATCATCGCTGGTTGTATGCAAGAAATGTGCATGCTTCAGATATAACCGAGCACACGCACATATTCTGACATGGCCTTGCTTAGTTATTTTTCTATGGATTGGGAAGAACACGGGCCAAATGTTGGGGTTAGGGGTAGAGGCGGGGAATGAGGCAAGTATCTCGTGCCTTTTCTGTTTCAGGACTATGGGCAAAGGGTTTTTTTTTCCTTCCTCTGATGACAGTGCAAGACAAACGCCATGACTGCAGGTTTGCAGCAAGGCTGGGACAGCTTGGCTGGGCCCAGTGCCGAGACTGGGATTGACCTTTGGGCACTCGCTCCTTCTGGCTGCGGAGTTTCACGCCGGTCGGTGGGAACGCAGCAATCATCTTCACTCTGCAAACTTGGAGCACCTTTCAGCCCTGTGGTCTCCTGCCTTGGGCATCGTGGTGGCGTTCAGCGTATCTAGGATGAGCAAAACACACCCAGGTTTGAAACGCCCCCCCCTCAAAAGAAGGTTCCCCCCCAATTATGTGTGTATAGATATATACACACACACGTGCACACACAGCACTGCCACCCAGTGGCTTGCTAACCACAAAGGGGGGTTAGCGAACCAGCCTTGTTTCAGGGTGGTTTTTTCCCCGAATGCAGCTAATATGACATAAAAACTCCCTACAAGCATGTCCTTCCTACAAGCACCACCAACCTGGAGGTGTCCGGCTTCGCACACCCAGGACCAGGCTGTAAAAGTGTGCCAGCCACAACTGGAACTATCAATACCTTAGCATCGGGTTCACACTAACAGGCAATTTGCAGTTGTCACACATATTCTGCCTTTTCCCTTTTTTTTTTTTTCCTACCTTTTCCCTTTTCTGTGTGCGCGCGCGGTTAATTGTGAAGGGGAGGACAGCAGGCCTTATCTCTCGCAACTAGTGGTGGCAAAACTGAAAAATTGTTTTCATTACCAGGTGGGAGGCTTTTCACATGCAAATTATTGATATCATTGTGATTGTGGCATTTTTTATTAATTCAAACCAGCTTATCTGACCAAAAAGAAAGAAAGATCATTCTTGTTTTATATCAAACATTCTGCTCTGACAATGGTGAGTCCGATTTGATGAAATATTGTATGGATCACACCATTTTTACAATTTATTGCAGAAGAGAAAGAAATAGAATGGACTAATGGATGGGGCTGGGTTTGGGGATTTTGGGGTGAGGTTTGGCGTGGTTTTTTTATTTTTGCTTTTGTTCTTTTTCTCTTTATGACACTTCTCCTAAACACCAGTCAAATGATGCCTGTTTACGTAAGCGTTTTAACTTCTCTTCTTCAACGTCACAGAAACTGATCTGGTTTTACAGATGTATTTTTGTCTCTCCATTGTGTGCACTTCCCCTTCAGACGCTGGGAAAATAAGGTCACGTTCCCTGCTGAGTCCATCCTTCTCTATTGATTTTACTTTCTTAAAATCCTAATAGAGCTTGAAATTAATACACTTTAATTTTCTTCTTGCTTTCTTGTGAACCGCCAAAGCTCTCTTGTTGCTGCTACACCACTCTAGGTGTAATGAAGGTGACAGGCCTGGGATCCTTCTTCCAATGGGAAAAATCCCCAAGAAGAGGAAATAGTGAGGGTTTTGGCTCCTCTTCTTCCAAGGAAAGCGAGGGCTCTCCCTCCCAGCCTAAGAGGTGAGGAGCAGGGAAGCTTCTGCTCTCAATTCAACAGGGGACAGACCACACAAAGTGTAGCCCCTTCTGATGGGGCTAAATTCAGATTCGCCGAAATTAGGACACGTCTAAATGGCTCTGCTAGGGCTGCATCTCAGTGCTGTCTGCTTCTTAAAGACAAACCATATTCATATTATCCTCCTTATGACAAAGATCAATTTGTCCCAGCATATGGGAGTCCTTTAGTAAGACTCACAGCTCCTCCAGGAGGCAGGTGGATGCACTTTAGTAGTGGACCCAGCTGCTTTGGGATCCAGCTGGAAAACATTTACCAGAGATCAAATAATACCAGGTGAGGAGCCTGACAGCTCTGGAAGCTGCTTGGTTGTTCCCAGTATTTTTCCATCCATGAGTAAAGAGGCTGTGGAACTTGTGATGCTGGAGGTGGGACTCTCTGATCCCTTGTTCCATGCAGAGACCAGCAAGAGCATTCAGGAGAAGACAGAGGGCATCAAACCTACCGAATCAGCATCCTTCCTTCCTGCTGATGAACTTACTGGGGAGAAACAGACACTTTATGCCCCTTGGGAGTTGCCTGACTTTTGCAGGAAGAGTGATGGTTTCACTGGGGAAAGCACCTAGAGGTGGGTTTGTTGGCAATAATGAGACAATGAAACGTCGCGACCCTGGTAAATACGGGCTCCCATTTGTCATCCCTGCTCGTCACTGTTTAGCTGTATAAAATGGGCTGTAAACTTTGTTCATTTTGGCTGACAGATATGATAAAGGTTATGTGCGTTTCACAGCATTACGAATTTGATGCAGAAAGGTCTCCTGAGACCTCTTGCTGCACTAAGTTTTATCATTCGTCATAGCATGGCGAAGACCTCGTGGGTCATCTTCTCTGTCCCTCCTTTGCTTGTTCAGGCGCCACTACCTTTCTCAATGATGCTTCTCACAGATTAAAAGCATTTTAAATATGTATTATTTTTGCACTCTCTGTGTATCTGTGCCTTTCATATCCACATCTTAAATTCATTGCCTCTCCGCCAGTTGTTTGTAAATGTCCCTAGGTGTTTAACTCTTATTCTCGGAATCCTCTGAGCTATTGTTGGTGAATATGGCTATTACATATTCCTGATATTTCTCAAAGGTCAAAAGAAAATGTAAAAATGCCATTTCTTCTCCCTTCAAAGCAGCAAAATGCAATATTGTTCTGGTGCAGTTACTTTTGCCATTACGCTAAGATATTTTTTTTTTTCAGTATACCTTATTGTATTTACTCCAAATGTTCTGGATACAGAATTATTTCCTCAAATTATTAGGAACTAGAAGATATAATAGCCTTTTATTATGTTTCAGAACATATTACTCTACCACAACAGTCTACCCGCGACAGTTTGCTCTCATCTTCCTGCAACTCATCTTACAAATGAGACATAAAATTGAGGCTCTGGATGCTCACGGACCCAATCCTGCAACATTTATGCACCTGGTTAAGCTGAATCATGTGAGGATTCATAGTGAATTGGATGTGCAGAATGACTAGCACTTGAGGAACTACAGCAATTGCTCCAATGCAGTTTGCAGCTCTTCAGGATAAAGAGGAATGCATCGCAGTAGGGTGCATTATCCCTTCTTCCCCCAAATCTGGTCAGGATGCTGTAAGGGAGGGAGGCAGAGTAAAATGTCCTCTCCTGCAGTCAGTACCTATTATATTCATATATTTTGATCGCTGTGGGTAAGACTCCTGATCGTGCAGAATTTGGCCCTTGGCGATGCAACACGACCCTCAGGTTTTCATCGCAGTGATGTTATACAGCCTTGTTAATTGATTACAAAATAAGTCAGCAAGCTGCACTGTTCCTGCATCTCCCATATAGCTTGCTGCCTCCTCTTCAAAACCAGCTGTAACCCCAAGGTCCTGGTCCCTGTGTTTGAAGCCTGATCAGCTGAAGAACGACCTTTCTCTCTGACCTACATCTTTCCTAGGAATAAAGCAACAGACGACACCGAGTACAGGACTCCTGGAGCTCTTTGCACAAGCCCTGAGCAGTGGAGCTCTCCAGTGAAGGGCATCAGGCTTAACTCTCAGCTCACCCTGCAAGGAGGTGGGTTTTTTCATATTGGTTAATAGCAGCATTGCCATTGACTTATGCAGGAGTCGAGTCAAATCCCAGCATGTCTTTGAACACGAGCTACTCCTCAGCAGAAGGAACATCTGAGCAGACAGGATGTCCCTGGCCCTCTGAGAGTCCTCATCCAGACAAACCATCTCCCACCACGCGCTGAATGGTCCCCCCACTTACTGCTCAGCCTCCGTCGAGATTTCCGTTCTCGCACGTTGCCACCGTGATTGGCAACCGAAACGGAAAGATCAGACAAAAGAAGCTGAAGCACCACCTGGGATGGAGCTGAAAAAAGATGCGGGAGCAGATCTCTCTCCATCTGTATTCCCGAGGATGTGCAAGACGGGCAGCCAGCTGCGGCGCGGTGCTCCCGAACCACAGGGGAGCGGTGCTCTGCCCCGCGGCATCTCGGGAAGCCCCCGTGTCAGTCCCTGCACTGGCAAGGTCACCTCGAAGCCTGTTTCCTCATCCTCAGGCCAGTCACACCGCTGCGGAACTCCAGAGTGGGGGCGAGCAAAAGGAGCCCAAGAAGAATAAAAAAGGAGGAAAATGAGGCTTTTCTCAGATTTATGCAGAAGGTAAATTATAGGGCTACTTACACCACCTAAAATCACTTTCTCCCCAGAGGCCTGAATATGCTCTCTTATAAAAGCTGTATAGTGGACTGTAAATTTGTCATATATACTACAGTGTAATTGTACCAGATTCACCTATGTTGTATTTTTTTCCCTGTAAATGTAACAGTGATTTGTTTGTCCTCTCTGCCTCCCAGAGTTTCAGAATCCCCAGGAAATCACACCGGCCCTAACGGCCTCCTCCTGCCATTTGATGCTGGTATCAAGAAAAGCCTTCCGTTGCCTGTGCCTTCCCGTACACAAAGCCGGTGTCCCCATACGTACCCCAGTGCCAATCACCCCGGCCACCCTCGTTAGGATCCCCGCAACATCGACGGCGTTATCGCGCCCCGAGCCACGCGCTTTTTTTTGTATTGATGCGAAAAGCCGCGCGCAGAAGGGAAGATGGCAGCTTTCCAAGTGGCCCCAGTTAATAGCTCTGTTTTGCTTAATGGTGCCTCCCATTCAGACGAAAGATGCCGCTTTAAATATGTAAGCAATTAGTATCTCTCTCTCTCTCTCAACACATCTGTGCTGCTTCTAGCTGCGGCATTATAAATCCACCGCGTCCCTCTCCAGCTCGGCGGTGCGTGTATCGCCAGATATTCTGATTTTCAGCAACTTTCTGGTCCGAAAGAATTATGCTTAGATTTGGGGACGCTCTGCCAGGCTGGCCTTACCTAACCCTGGCACAGCCGGCCTCTCCTCTCCAGGGCCAGCGCTGGACTAACAGATCCCAGGGACGTAAGGAAAGGACCTCTTGGTCTTATTTTGGCCTTTCTTTGGTCCAGCCGCTGGCTTTTTCCTTCTTCCCAACTTTCATACACTTCCAGCTCCTTTTCTGGGTAGAAACTGCAGCCTTTTCTCTCTCCATAGCAAAATCTAGAGAGCCTGCAAGGGGTTGCTCGCAGGGGCTGTGAGTGCGGCAGAAACGCATCCCAGCGCTGCCGAAGCAGAGCCCCTTGTGTGGTTTCTGCTTAATAAATTCTGCCCGTTCCACTCTGGGGAGATGTGAAGAATGGTGGCAGGATTGGTACAGTTATGACAGTCAGTATTTCTAGCAGTGCAAAGAAACTGTTGTCACCAAAATGGCTATTAACAGTAACAGAGATAGGGGTGATGAGTTATTAATCATCTCTGTACACAGAGTGTTTTCCATCCCAGCGGCTCTGCCTTATTGCGCGCACCTCGCAGGAGGGGAAAAGGTACGGCCACCGCCATCAAAACCAGCAGCTTTGTCTTACCTGATGCCAGTTTTTGCCCTTTCGGGGAGAAACCACCCGCCTGATCGCAGCCCCGGCCGGGACCGACCCCGCTACACCGCTCTGCCGTGCGCACCGCAGGGGACGCTCCGCGGCCGCGCAGAACAAAAAGCCCCCCTCACCACACCCCCCCCCGCGGAGGGCGGGGAGGCGGCGGGGCTGTGCGTGTGTCCCCCCTCCCCGGGACGAGGGGCAGGCGCTCCCGGGACGCACCGCAAACTTTGCCGTCGGGGGGCGGCGGGGGCAGAGCCCGCCCCGTCCGCCCCCTCCCCTCTCCGTGCCGGGCGGGGCGGGACGGGCGCTCCGCGGGCGCCGAGGGGCGGAGCGGCCCCGCCGGGCGGCGGCGGCGGCGGTGGCGGTGGCGCCGAGGCGGGACGAGCGGAGCCCCTGCTCCGCACCCCGCGGAGCGGCGCGGAACAGCCTGGCCCAACCCAGCCCAGCCCGGGAGCCATGCCGCTGCCGTGCCGGGGCTGGACGCTGGCGTTGCTCACGCTGCTTGTCGGGTTCCTCATCTTCGCCGATATCTCCGAGATCGAGGAGGAGAGCGGGTAAATACCCCCCTCACCCGGCGCGGAGGGGCGCGGAGGGTAGGGGTGCTGGAGGCGGCGGAGGCGGCGGCGGCGGCGGAGGGTTGTGATGGGGAAGGAGGGAGTGGGGGGGGGCGCCCCGACAGTTTCTTTGTCTCCGGCTCTCCCGGTTTCTTGCCGCGCCGAAGTGGGAAGGGAGCTCGCTCCGCTCCCGCGGAACCGGCGGCGACCCCGGGCGGGACCGCCCCGCCACCGGGCAGGACGGGGCACGCCGGGGCACGGGGCCGGGGGGCAGCCACGGCGGGCCGGGCAAGGGGGCGGGAGCCGGTCCCGGTCCCGGTCCCGGTCCCGTTAGGGATGCTGAGGTACCAGATCGGGTAGGGATGCCGGAACAGATACCGGTCCCATTAGAGACGTTGAGGTGCTGGTCCAGGTAGAGATGCTGGGACGGGTATCGGTCCCGTTAAAGACACTGAGGTTGTGGTCCGAGTAGGGATGGTGAGTCAGGTACAGGTCTGGGTAGAGATGCTGGAGCGGGTAGCAGTTGGGTTAGGGGTGATGGAGCAGATACTGGTCTGGAGAGAGGTGTTTGGGCACGGGCAGTGCTCAGGTGTTGGTGGACTGATGGAGCATGTCCCTAAGCGGGATATTGGGGCAGGCAGGTTGCTGACCGGGTATGGCGGGGCAAGTGGCAGCCCAAGGGGCTTAGGTGCCGGTGCTGGTCTGTTTGGGTGTGGTGGAGAGGGCACCAGCTTGTGGAGATGATGGTTAAGGGACAGTCTGCAGGGTGCTGGAGCATGGACCAGTCCATGGGGTGAGAGAGATTGAGCAGGAACCAGTTTGGAAGGGGTGATAGAGCGGGGAGAGCTGAACCCACTTTTCCGTCCCCACGGGCTTCGTGATCACTTCTCCATGGTCACCTCCAGGATGGGTGCTTACCCGCAGGTGCCCTGCATGGCAGGGACTACAGCAGCCCCTAAGTCTGAGCAACCCCTAAGCCCCTAAGAGGTACACCCTATGTACCCCATAAACCCCATCTCTGGGGGCTGCTTGGAAACTTAGGGGATGAGAGGAACAACTGTGGAGAGGAAGGTTTGCATTAACTTGAGGAACTCACCATAGTAGGCTGGAAAAGCAAATAATTCTAGTAATGTGGGGTGCACTCGTAGTGCCCAAATGGCAGAAGATCTTTCTGTTTGGGATCAGGTGGCATTGCCCACAGTGTCACATCAAAACAAATACCTGGTACTTGGGGATGAATATATAAATAAGATTATGTTTGTCATTGTTTCATTGTTATATTACATTGGGTGCCACAGGCAAGAAGTGCTTAGAGGTCAGTAGCCTTGTCCAGAACCATCCGGCACCCGACTGTGGGTTATCAAGCTAGATTAGTTGTTGCTCTGCAATGAGCTGGCACTATCTATAAAATAATAAAGGAAATGAAAAGCTTCTAAAGCATCCTCCCCATCGGACAGGCTGCTCCGATCCCCTTGCTTTCCTCCCATCTTCTTTTCCGGCTTCTGTTCTTTCTTCTTTCTCCTTGTCTATCTGCTAGATCTGTCCGCTAGAACTTGCTGTGCCCTTATTGAAAATCTATTCTGTTTTGTTACTTTCTTGTCCTGTTTTTCACCCTGGTTCATTAGGGATTCCTAGTGTTGGGCTTTTTTTTTTTTTTCTCCTCTTCTCTTTTCTGTATATTGTATGGAAATTGGATGTTTGCTGGCTGCTTATCTCCAAGCTCTGGCATCTGAGTTTGTTGCTGTAGTTCCTCCAAGGAAGTACTGCCAAGCAGTGCAGCGGCAGAGACAGCAACAGGGTCAGATGAGTTCTGTAGGAACAGCGAGCGGCGCGTTTCACACAGCATTTCAGAAATAATAATGCAAAAGGTACCTGGCAAAGGAGAGGAGCACCTTACCCCTCCCCGGGGAGTGAAGGAAGGGTCCTGCAATCCGGTGCCCCCTGATATGTGTTAGTCTCAGACCAGTTTTGCATAGATGAGCTCCCACATCAGCTGTGCTTCTGATGTGGGGACGCACAAAGCAAAGGTGGGACCCTGCTGTATTAAGAAGTGATGATGAAATAGGGCAAACAGACCCTTTCTCTTGCTTTGCCCTCTCCCTTTTCCCTTCCCGCCCTCCTTTTCCGCGTTGTGTCTCTGAAGTGGTTTGGGTTTGATGCACCCTCTCCTCCCAAACCCAGCAAGGGGCCAGACACTGTTCACCTTAACACCCTGAGCTCTTAGCACAGGAGCCTGGCACAAAGAGCGCTTCATCCCCGTGTGCTGCCGTGGTGCCAGGGATGGTCAGTGCGATGCTGTGACCTGGCTGGAGTATGTTGTTGGGGAGATGGGGAAAAGCTGAGTGCCCGATCTGCAGCAGTTCAGGGGATGATAAAGGGTTTTCAACTTTGAGGGCCATGTGATTGCAGTATCCTTCGCAAACAGGACCCGCGGGTAAAGGGGACTGTGTGACAGCAAAAGTGCACAACGGTGTAGAGACCTTTCCAAAGTTTTCCAGGAGCTCCCTGCGTGTCCAGGAGGGAACAGCTCTTCTCTGTGAGAGGTTTGGGAGGTGCCAGGTATTTGCGCAGCTCTCCCTCAGGTCAGGAGTCTTTGTCTGATGGATCGTGTGGCTCAGCATCCTCCTCCACACCCCCACAGACCACCTTTGCTTTGGTCTGCACAGCCCAGGCTTTGAGGAGAGCAAAGAGCTGGCCAGGTGTCCCCTGGCAGGCACACAGCCACCGAGGGGGGGCTGGGAAATACAGGCAGGTGCAACTCTTTTCTTCTTTTTCCTTGGCATCGAAACACTCTCTAATTATTGTGAGGAGTGAACAGCTTGCCCACTTTTACACATACCCTGCCCCCTGCCTGTGATTTGGATTGTCTTTGGAAGAATATGCCTCATACGGGTGGGAGCGGGGCGGGGGGGGGGAACATATTTCTCTCACCTACAAATACTGAGAAATCACAGAAAGAAAGAACAAAATGTTTGTTAGGTACCGAGTCAGAGCATAATGTTACTGACAAAAGGACCGGGGAAAAAAACAAACCAAAACCCATGCTGTTTCCCTGGACAGCGAGTTCCCAGCATCGCAGGTGAAGGGGGGTAGGAGCCGGGGGCAGCTGGAGATGCTGTGCCTGGCAAAGGATGCTGAGAAAGATGTTTGCTCCTTAAGCAGTCCCGTCTTGCTCCTCCAGATGTTATTATACCACCTCCTGCAGACGGGAGATACTGAAACAAAGAGGTGTCAAGGCAAGGATGGAAATTCAGCAGTTTCTCGCTCCTGTGTGGCTCTCGTTAGCCTGTTCCTCTCTCGCCCTGCTGCCACCCCTGCACGCGGGGTTTCCTCCCGCCGCATCCCTCTCGTCGTGTGTCTGTGTCACCTACGCACGCATCGCTGGCATCGCCTGCTCGGCGGTGCCCGGGGGATGTCGGCGGGTGGGTGGGCTCGTCCCCCTCGCCTTGCCTCCCTCCTCACGCTCACCGGCGGGTGTTGCTGCCACCGGTGAAGTATTGCTGTTGAGAACGGGTCTTGGCACTTTGTTTCCGAACAACTGCCCGGTTCCGGGGCGGCTGAACTTTTCCCTCAGCCCGGTGGTGCCTACCGCTTCCCTCCATCTCTCCGGCTCTTTGTTTCCCTGGAAAGGAACAAAAGAAGGCACATCGTTGGCGTCTGCCTTGGGGAGCACCAGTGCAATCGCAGCCATTTCTTCATCCACCCCAGGGTAAGGGAGCGGGCCAGACCTCTTGCCGTGGCGGAAGACAAAGGACTCGGCGTCGAGTGGAATAATTATAGCCGGTGACGAAGAGGAAAATTCTGCTCCTTGGTGGCAGTTTAAAGGGACTCTTTGTTATTATGCGTCTGCCGTAGCAGTTCTGCAGGAGTCCGGCTGTGTCCTGATTGTCTGTAGAGGGAGCTGGTGACCCGCTGCCACCAGGTGACTTCTCAAATTAGCGTGTGAGCCATCTTAGGGAGCACTTGACACTTGGTAATGGGTTGGACTTAATATGAGTCAATCTTGTCTCTGCTAGTCCAGGCCACATGCCTTTCCATCCTGATTACAAGAGGAATTATATTCTGCTCTTTTTAAGTGATGAATTGGAGTATCTAATATTGCTGGCCTACCTGGAAGCTTGTCAGTGAATTGCCACTTTTTCCTCTTGTGCCCTTTTCTAATGCCTGCCTTTCAAAGGCTCAGGAATGCCACAAAGAGATTTTGTGTCCTTTATGGTGGCTGAAGTGCTTGCTCAAAGTGGTCTGTAGCGTGCTGTAGTCTTAACACTTCTTGTCAAGGTTGGTCCTTGGTGTATAAATCCTGCTTAGGTCTTTTAGGCTGTGATTTACTGCGCCTGACCCAGAGTCAGTCAAAGGCTTGCTCTCCACCAGAAAGTTTTGTTGAAAAAAGCGCTATGTTCTACCAACATACACATTTGTGCACTCACACAGCGGGTGCAGAGGAGCCAACAATTATCCAGGTTGGTCAGGAGGAAGGAGTAAAACCTCTCTGCAGGACAGAAGCCCACGGGCACCCTGGAACTATTCATGTAAATGGAACCAGTGGAGAGACCTTTGTAGTCGCTGGGTCTGGCAGGGCTCTAACAAAAGCCCCGTGATGCATCGGGCTGGAAAAATAAAAGCAATGTTGGAGCACTGATTTGAGTGAGAAAATACTTGGTGTAGGCTTTGATTGCAACTCTTCTCACCATAACTTAAGCTCAAGCAGGCAATTTCAAGTCAGCTGCAGAGCCCCCCTTCTTCCCTTTAAAGCATTCCTTCATCTCCTACTGCCCTGCAGGGGTGGCTGCCACAGAGACGTGTCCAAAACCTCTGTGCTCCTGCCTAGAGCAAGCTGAAGGAGATAAATCTCCATTGCTGAGCTCTGAGGGAATGGCAGGAGCAGTGGTACCTGCAGGGAAGCGGTGTCTGGCGGGAGGGCTGGGAGCAGCAGGATGGAAAGCACTAGCAGACCCTCAAGCAATTGAGTGGAACAAAAAGAAAACCCAGCGCTGTGAACACAACCAGCCCCTCCAAGAGTTTTCCAGTACAGTTGGTGAAAAGTTTCTCTTTGGACCAGTCCTGATAGTCAGCAGCTTGCAAGACCCCCAAGAAGGGAGTTTCTGAGGTTGCCATTGAGGAACGCAGTGGCTGTGGAATGAGGATGCCTGTCCCCAGCCAGCGCTTCTTGGGTGCGGAGTTGCTGAAGCCATGGCCAGTCCCACCCCCAGCAACCAAAGCAATGAAGAGAGCATTGCGGCTCCCACAGGAAGCTCCAAGTTTCCCTTTTGTCCAGGTGGGCTTTTTCTTTCCCGTCTCTAACCCCGCAAAGGCATGATTCCAGCCTGGAGAGCAAAGGAAACCTTTTTCTCCCTGCAGAGAGCAAGGAGTTGCAAATGTTGGCTCATTTAGCGAAGGCTTGTTGAGCAGCTAACGGTGAGGTTAAGTGCTTCAGCCATCAGCAGTACGGTGCCCGCTCCTCCGTGCCCCTGCCGTGCTTCTGGGCAGAGAGCGAAGCCCTGGGACCGCGGCCAGCAGTGACACAGCAGGTCCCGTGGCCACCGAGAACCTTCCTCCCAGACATTGACAAAGGGCTCCTCTTTCTCTCATATTCTCTGCAGCAACCATGGTTATTCTGCTCGAACATCTGTTCATCGGTGCCTACCTGAGTGCCAGATGTGCTTTTGATCTTCCAGGAAAGCGTTTCGCAGCAGCTCCCTTATCTTTCCTTGGGCTTTCTGGCTACAGGTATTTCGGTTTTTCATCCCTCAGACCAGCACTGCTTAAATACGTCTAGAGGCACGGTTGAGGTATAAAACAGTTGTTCCAAAGACAGACTTCTAATTGCCTCCATCATTTGTCTTTTCCTGGGCCTGGGTCATCCTCAGCAGCAAGAAATAAGCCCAAACTACAACATTGGACAATAATACCTTTGCCATGTCCCTGGTTTCCATCCCCAGTTGCCTCTGGAAACAAGGGAGTTCCCTGGCACAGTAGATTCACTGTGGGAACAGGGTGTCCTTCAGCAAACGCTGTGACAGAGCAGGTGAGTGTCAACAGCATTGCCCCTTGCAAGGCAATAGAAAAAAGAAAGGAAAAGGGGAAAAAAATTAAAGAGCATCTTTACAGCTGCTTTTTCTTTCTGTTCCCACTGTAAACGTAAACAATGCCTTGTCTTGGCTGAGCAGGAGCCTGGATGGTGGTGGTGGACATGGGAGGTCCATCCTCATCAACGGCAGCGGTGCTGGCTCCGATGGGGAAGTGAAAGGGCTGATCCAGGGAGATGGGCACGGAGCTGCCAAAATGGAGTAGCTGTGATGGTGTGGGGTGAGAGAGCCAGGAGCAGGAAGGAAGAAGAGCCAGGAGGGTGGCTACATGGCAAAGGTGCTTGGTGTGTGGGTGGTGGGACCGAAATGGTCCTCCTGAAGCAGCAAGTGGTGCCACAGCACAAAAGCCACGTCCTCCCGTCAGGTAACCCCATCAGGAGCCGTCCCTGCACCAGCCCAGGGGAGATTGTCGCTCTTGGGGGTGACACTATGAGGCAGAAACGCCATCAGCTTTAGGGATGCTCCCCTTTGCCAGGCGGCCAGCAGCTTTGTCACCCTGATCTCACTAACTGCTGGCCCCACTATTGACCCTCTGAGGTTCCTTGTTTGCACAGCCTTTGATTCATCGAGCTGGCTGCTCGTGCACCAGGTCAGCTCTTTCCAAATTTAAGCGCTGGACTCTTTCTTATTGCTATTGCAACTGAAATCCTTGTTATTGCATACAGAAACCCACTGGGAATATTCCAAACAAATACAAAAAAAAAAAACAAAAACAAAAAAACCCAAGCCAGGCTGGCCATCTGCATGCTGAGCACGCCATCCCTCCCTGTCCAGTGCTCTCCATGGGCAGGACTGCTTTTAAAAGCCCATATTGTTACAGTCACGACGCAGTTTTGAAGTGCTCTCTCAAAGCCTCCTTCAGTCAAACATCATTGTGGTGGGCTCCGGGTGTCGCCGGTGCGTCTGGCAGCTCTACATCGAAGGACGTTTTTTCCACCACGACCTGTCACCTCCCAGCCCAAGCTTTACTGGCATCCTCAGGAATATAATTCAGCTTTCAGCCAGTGGCTACAACAGGGGACATGTTTTCCCTGTGAAGGTTAAGCATTGTCATAAGGCATCTCCAGCTCCTTTTCAGACACCCAGAAGCACACTCGACTGTCAACCAGCAGCTGCTCAGTTGATAATTAAACTTCTCCTTCTTACTGCCGCCTGGATTTCCACAGTGTAGCTCTATGAGCCAGGGGAGCAGAGAGGAGGCTGAGCTCTGAAACCACATTAGCTTTTCAATATTTGGCATCTGGACATTGTAGTTTAGGGACTAAGTCCCTGGGAAGGTTCTGGAATGACTCCATTGCTGGTGGGTGCCTGCGATGGTGGCCAAATAGCTCAGGCAGTTGCTGGTTTCAGGGTGCAGCTCTCATCCAGGCACTCCCAACCTTCTTTGCATAGGCACACATTGTTATTTTGAGGATGCTCATACAGAAGAACCATCCCAGGAGGATGTCATTGCCCAGGAGAGGTCCTCAGCCATCCACGTCAACAGTGAAAGAAGAAACTACTCGAGAC
>JAOTQQ010000071.1:34928547-34939368 GCA_026546715.1 Gallinago undulata
CATCGTGGGGTGATGGAGTCAGGCCACGCTGACGTAGTGGTGAATGCATGTGGATGTGAGACCTGACACTCCACAGGAAAAGATCATGCTGGCGTGGGGACAGAGCCTCAGAGTTCTGGGCCGTGGCTCCCTCGTGGGCAGCAGTACCCATCAGGCTGCTCAAGCATCCTCCTGCCTCTTTCAGGTCCTTCAGGGCAGTTGGCTCAAGTCAGGGAGAGGGATTTGTTTGTGGTGCTCTGGTTACCCCAGTGCAGAAGTGATCCCCAGGCAGCATCCTGGGTGTCTCTCCCGTTGCCTCATGTCCTTTAGTCATCAGGGCTGGGCTGTTCCTGCTGATTCTTCACCAGTTTTGTCACATAAGCGTTTCAGGCTAATTGGCTTACTCCCTATTAAGCAATAGGTGTCTCTGTTTTGCAAACTCATGTGTCTCGATTCCTGTGTCCTCGGCGTACGCTTGCAGTGATTACACGCAGTGATTTGCAGCCAGGTAGAAACCTCAGGGCCAAACCCTGCTCTCATTTACGCGGGAGCTGATGTGGAGCCACGCTTACCACCTGACAGGTAGGGATGCTGAGCGCCTCTGACCTTCCTCTCTTCTTGTGGTCCCCGGGAAGGAGCCTGCAGGATGGGCGATGTGATGGGAGGTGGGACTGGGGCGTGGGAGGAGGTGACCAAATTAGCAAGGCTGGTTTGCATGAGACTGACAGGTCTGTGGTTCCCGTGGCGGGTAATAACAAGCGCCGTGAGCAGCAGTGAGGCCGTTTTCTGGTGCTTTTACACCGAATCTCCTTGGTTTGCGGGAAGATGCTGCATCACCAGCCTGGCTACGCAAGCACTGACCCTGCGACCCATGTACCGGAGCTGCATCGGGACCCCAGCGGGGCAAGGTGGTTGTACTGAAAGCCACGACAGGGCACGCTCTCCCAAATGCGGTCATACGGCTCGATAGAAAGAATAGAACCTTGGGAGCAGTAAAAATAGCACCTGATATTTAGGAAGTTTTTGACACTCAGGCTGCCAAGCTGTGACAATATGAACAAGTGAGATTTTAAACACATCGAAGTGTGATTTCAAACGTCTCATCAAGATGTAATGCAGGAGCTTTCATCCTAGCAGACAAACGCTTTAGAAACGTCTTCCAAATTAATCCCTACAGAGAGAACCTTGTGTGGCGGGGAAGCGTGGGTACACAGGGCTACCCAGCGGCTACCGCTTCTCTTAATCGCGATCTGCTCCACGCCCCGGCTGGATGAAAGCCTCAAAAGCAACTGGTGAAATGTCACAGGGATTGATTGGCAAGTGTCAGATGTCCTGGCTCCTCCCGGTGGGTTATGAAATGCGATGGAGGGAGGCGAGATGAGAAACGAGCGTGCCAGAGCTGCGTTTCTGGATGGGAGAGGACTGCTGTCAGGGAGAGCGCACTGCGTTGTGTTTGAGTCCATCATCTCAAGGTTCAAAAACACATCTCTGATCCCATCGCTTCTCACCTGGTGTTGGCTTTTTGTTTCTAATTTTCAGGCTGGTTTCCGTGTGGGGGTAACCAGCAGTGATGCCTCTCCTTCCCGAATTTGTCTCTTCTGTGATAGCAGAACGTTTTATGGATATGGGTGGGCTTTGACCTAAACCGCACAGAAACCGCTTGAATGTCTAGTGAGAAGTCCACGAGGGGACTTGCCAACGAATGTGGCCTTTTTCCGTATTTTCAGTGAGAACCTGATGTGCGGATGGAAAGCCAGGACAGAGTTCCCAAGGAATCCCATTTTCCAGCCTCTGGGCTTGGTTCCCGCTCAGTTTGAGCTACTGGGACGACTTTGCTTCTCCACCTTGTGGGACAGGCTGAACAGGTTGGCACTCGGAAGCCAATTATATCTCTTTCATAGACAACTTGGAAATGTGGCGATTTTTCCTCCAAAAGCCCTGAAGTCGCATCCCTGAATTTCAGGGAAGAGGAGGGAGGGTGGACACCTGTGTCCTGAGCCACATCTCACAGCACTGGCCCCAGCAAATCCTGCCACAGCTTTGAGGACACGGGGAGCACGTGGCTTATCTTAATGACTGTGCTGCTCTTAGGTCAGCAAAACGAATTCACTTACTTAATAGGGCAGTGGGTGCATCCGAGCCCTTCTCTAAGGAGGTGGCTCCAGGTGCCAGCTAGTCCTGATGTTGCAAGGTCTGGCTTATCCCCACGAGTGCATGCGGGATTACATATCACTGCGAGCGTCAGCAGGAGCAAGTCTATCAAGTTTGGGAGGAGGTGGTGGGGCGATCTATGTGTTTATATTTCATTTCCAGTGGCTGGGCAGTGTATCCCTCTGCCCCAAACTGTTAGTTACAGTGACTGGGTCCGTCTGGCCACAAAGCAGCACCCTGTGGAGGGTCCTGCTCTGTGTCCCCTGCACACCCAGCTGCCTCAGGGAGACCCTGTGGGTTGGGAGGGCAGTGATTTTAAGAGGGCAGTCCCTGGTCAGGCCTGGCATCACGCTCTTCAGATAGAAAATAGCAATTCAGGTCCTGAGGACAACGTCAGAGCAATCGTTAAAAAGCAGAGTAAATACAGGTGGTGATTATTATTATTTTTTTAATAGATATGGGTACAGACTGCAACTATTTCAGGAGACCTACATGTGCTTTTCAGGCCAGTGAGACCTTTTCAGATCGATTGCTGTGGTCCTCTGGGTGATGCCTTCTCACCCAGCAAGAGCCTACTCAGCAAGAGCAGCATTTTCAAAAGGACAGGTCTGCTCTAAGCCCATAGTGCCTGCTCCTGTCCTGGCTTATGGGACTGTCATTTTTTGGTTTTATGACCCAAATGGCCACTTCACTCCCAGAATCCCAGCTGTAAAACAAGGATCATAAAGTACACCTAACACAAATTCAGGTTGTGAGAACTTAATTAGTAGGTGTTAATCATTTGGACCCCTCAGATAAAAATTGTGGCACTATGAACTCTAATTCTGAGGAATTCAGGTGGATAAATTCTGCTTAACCATCCCCTTGGGATTATTGTCTTTTACGTGGAGGAGGGAGAAGAGGGGGACTTGCCCAAGGTCAGGAAGAGGCAGAGGTTTTGTTCCACCAGGAATGGGCTCCACAAATGTGGCCAAACGGGTGGTTAGCTACAGCTGAAATTTCTAGCTAGTTCATGCTTCTTGTGCCCACTTCCTATGCGTTTTGTCTGCCACAGATGCGGGGGGGAAGCAGGACTTGGAGGCTGGCATCGTAAAATATCCATGGAAAACACATTTTTGAATTTGTAAGCCTGAGAATATGGATGCATAAAGCCTGCTCTTAGAGATCCTCTCACCCAAAGAGGCTGTGTGACCTACTTGTTCAGTCAAAGCTGCTTTGATTTCGCGTATCGAAATTGCTCGAAGCAAGACCGAACCGTACCTAGCAACAATTAAGAGAATCATTTAAGAAGTGGGAAGTGATGAAAAGGGAAGCAAAAACCCTAAACAGCCCATTCATAGTGGGTGAATAGAAAAGTCTTCGCATACCTGATTTGTCAGAAATTATTCATCCAAGAAAATTTGAACCATAAGACAATTTTTCTTTTTTATCCTCTGATATATGAATCAGTGTCACTTTACATCTGAGCACAGAATGTTTTGACCTATATAATATCTTGGATAGCGGAAATTCAGCTTGAAAATCTCAAAGCGGAAACGAGAAAGGATGGCATAAGCCAGTAATATGGCATTAGCACATATAGATGTGACTTATCACTGGAAAACATCCCAACAGAAGCCAAAAGAAGAGCGTTTTGTAAATAATAGGATTAGGAAGCAGGTTGGTACTTTGTGGAGCTGGCTATACAATCAAACTGATAACAACTAGATTAATAAGGCAATTCAATCTAAACACGGTGTAGCACTAGAAAGCTTTTCAAAATCAATGCCTATCTGTGCAATTTTAATCGAGGTTGGTCTTTGCCTTTTGAAGCCAAGAGATTTGAAGCTCCAGGTCAGCAACATATAATAAAATGGACTGACTTTTTTCTCTTTTTTTTTCTTAACGCGTGCCTCTTAATTAGTGCCTTCCATTTCTTAATGTTTTCCTCTTCCCAGGTGGGGAAGGTGAAGCAGTACAGCGGTACTGGCTTGCCTGTGTTGGTAATGAAGTATGGCAGACCTTGGAAAATCCCAGGCTTGACTAAACTATGGGTGTTTTGAGCAGCTGGTTTGCCTGGCTGGTAGCCAGCGGTGGGCTGAGCTGGGCAGGGTGGCTGGACAGGGAGATAACCCTGTATTATCATGTTCACACCATGCGGTGTCCTCAACTGTACAAAGCAGAACTAGGGAGGGGATTGTCCCCCTGTACTCAGCACTGGTGAGGCCACACCTGGAGTATCGTGTCCAGTTCTGGGCACCTCAATACAAGAGAGATATCGAGGTGCTGGAGCAAGTGCAGAGGAGGCAACGAAGCTGGTGAAGGGCCTGGAGAACAAATCGTATGAAGAGTGGTTAAAGGAGCTGGGGCTGTTTAGTCTGAGGAAGAGGAGGCTGAGGGAAGACCTCATCTCTCTCTACAACTACCTGAAAGGACCCTGTAGAGAGGTTGATGCTGGTCTCTTCTCACAGGTGATTAGTGACAGAACGAGAGGGAATGGCTTCAAGCTCCAACAGGGTAGGTTTAGACTGAACATTAGGAAAGAATTTTTCACAGAAAGAGTGGTCGGGCATTGGAACAGGCTGCCCAGGGAGGTGGTTGAGTCACCATCCCTGGACGTGTTTAAGAGTCATTTAGATGTGGTGTTGGGGGATATGGTGTAGAGGAAAACTTTGTAGAGTAGGGTAGATGGTTAGACTCGATGATCCCAAGGGTCTTTTCCAACCTAAATGATTCTATGATTCTATGAAAGGGAGATTGTAGGGAAGATGTTGAGAAGTTGCACTGTAGGACACAAAGGGCCAAAAAGCTGATGGTTTTAAAGCCACAGGAGCATTTTAGAATTCACTAAACCAGCTGAGATCTTCAGCCAAGTGTTGTGTCCCAGCTTCAGGCAATCTCCATGGCTTGGAGAGAGAAACCAAGCCTCGTACAGGCAGCGGTGTCTCTGCCAGCATCCTGGGTGACCTCCGAGAGCATCCTGGCCGCAGCTGGCCAGCAAAGCAGTGAGCCCAGTGCCACGGGGCAAGGCAGGGGAGGACGGCTAGCAGAGCCCTGCTCTCTCCTCCACCGATGAGCCACTCCCTCCATGTTCATATATGACAGTAGAACACTTTGTGCTCTGTTTGCATGACAATATTTAGACAACTTTTGCTTTTCAGAGTGTGTGAGGAGGAAAGAGTAACCCTGCTCAGTAGGGGATCCGGGCTGCTGGTCTCCTTCCCCTCCACCTCTGCACACAGGGAGTTGGGAGCCATGTTGGAAGATGTGCTCTCAGTGTGTCTTCCTCACACCCAGCTTCTCCAGCAGTGATGCCTGCCTTAATTTCAGGAGGAGACACACACTGCCCTGTCGCTGGGGGCGTGTAAAGTTAGATTGGATAAATGCATTTGAATAATACGTTGTGATGCTTCCCAGCAGTCCTGCCATAGCTGCAAAACACAGATGAGGTGGGAGCTAACAGGTCTTCTCCACTTCCTAATTTCTGTGATTATTTTTTTTCCCCCTCTCACAGAGATTGTGAATCACAGAGATTATTCAGGGAGCAGCATTTCTTTTTCTAAACCCTTAATCCAGTCCCTATCTGTTTTACAGCAAGTGTGAAGGAGTGTGAATCCCATTTGGAAAGCTCCTTCAAGAGGTGACGTCTCTGAAAGGATGCATGGTTTGCACACTAATCCAGTCTGCTCCCACACCCCGCAGGGAACCCCATTAAAGCAGAGGTTTGTTAAATGCCAGGAGGCTCTAGGAATAAGCTAGACCTGCTGTTTCCTTGATGCACCAAAAAATGACACTACTTGCTGACTCTCAGGTTTGTCAAAGGAAAGAGGAGATTGTCGGAGAAGGAATTGCTCTGACTTGGCCATAGATGGTCACTGGCAGGAGGGAGGAAAGGGACAACCATGGCAGTTGTCCAACCCCTTTTGCAAGGGTTTGATGTTACTCGGCGCTGAGGGCTGTGCTGCTGTGCTCAGCCTAACAAAGGGGCTTACATCACATCCTGCAAGTCTGAGAATCTTTGTTTGATGGCACCAGACATTCATGCACGCTATTTCTTTATCATTTATGTCTAACACATTTGGGATTTTTTTTTCAGGACTGGTAGAAATGCGCACTCCTGAGATATATTTTCATTAAGGTGTATATTTCCAGATAACAATATTTCTGCTAGAAGAGAATTTGGTTTTCTCTATGAGCGTGTTCATTTAGATATCTGTGCAGTGGAAATAATAAAACAGAGCAATGAGCACGTGGCAGTTCACATGTGTCTGACTCCCCCTGAGCATCACAAAGTGGGCGACTGCTTCTTTGTGACCCCTTTGAAAATAACAAGCTACAGCAAGAAGGGGCTCTGCAGCCAGCGAGATGCAGACCAATACTTGTATGTATTTATTTTGAAGTGAGGATTCATAGGTTGTAGGAGTAGCATCAGTTTCTCAAAGGGCTTCATCCCACCTGTTTTTCATTATAGCATCATAAAGACGCTGGAAAATTTGGCTGTCTGTTCCCACAGGTCTTGTTCAGGCTGGTCTGGTACCCATCCTTGTGCACTGGTGTCAGGCCATGGGAGTGACAAGGGTGTCACTTCAGGTCTCAGCTCCAGCGTGGAAATGACTGCAAAGAGGCGTCATTGTAACTTCAGCCAAGTTACACCAAAGATAGAGACAAGGGACCTCAGGGCACTCATGGGATCGGAGAAGGCTGGAACAGAGCCCTGGGCCTGGCCTGGGTCACTGGGAGCTGGGAGAAGGTGCACTGTGAGAATGAGATCTCCACAAGTCACTCAGGAGGCTGGTGGCTCAGTCTGGATAAAATGGAGGTGTTGGGTGCTCTCAACTGAAAGCCCTAGCTGAAGACAGTGATGGGAAACCTGTCCAGATCATTCAGGTCAGTCCCCACCTGAAAAGGACAGGGAAGGTCTCTTGGCAACCTGGAGATGGAGGAGACACTCTCTCTGCACTGCTAACACCTGAGTCTTAAAAAAAGAAGTAGAGATGTAGTTAATGCAACCTGTAGGCTGCGTGCTGCGTTGATGACGGAGACCAGATGTCTTTGATGGCTGGTTATATCGTGCAGGTACTATTAATTGGGTTGGTTAGGAGCTTTTTTGCCGGAATGAATTTACGGTCGCAGTAGGGCAGCAATGACGATGGACGTGAAAAGCCCTTCACGGGCATCAGGACGTCTTCCTTCTGGATGGGGTGGGATGCGAGCAGTGCAGCAGCGTCTCCGTTCGGAGCCCTTCAGAGCAGGATCTCTTGACTGTTGAACAATGCTTGGCAAAGAGGAGCTGGGTTTATAAATAATGCATTTCCTTTGTCTTGCAGGAGTTCTGGAGGCAGAGGTACAATCAGATCAGCTGTGAACAGCTTACATAGCAAATCTAATAGGTTTGTAAATTAGATTTTGTGTTCATTTGTTTTTGCTGTAAGGCAGCTATTAATCTGCTTCTCCTCTTCGCTGGATAGTGCTGTTCTTATTTAGCAAATGTATCTGTTTCTTTTCACTTCTGCTTTGCATTTTCTTAATCGTTTCTCCCCCTCCTTCCCCCAGCTCAGTGCAATAATCATTTGCAAATAACCGAGAATCTGCAAGTTGCGGTGATTGAGAGAATGAGAGAGAGAGAGTTACTTATTGTGAAAATAAGTCAGTGATAGAGTTGCCATTTTCATAGTTTTACTGTGTGCTGTTAGAAGAGAGATCGCTGTCTTTGACGTCAGAACTTCATTCGGTTTTATCATAATGTGCTTTGCTAATGTTGTTCCATTGCAGAGTCATTTCATGGCATCGCAGCTTCATTCAGTGACTCTCTCTGTCATTTTTCCAATGATTTCACGTCAGCCCAGCTTTACCAAGTGGGGCAGTTGCAACTTTCTCCTGCGAGAAAGGACGGGTGATGTCATTTTGTGATGATGTCACCACAAGTGATTAAAACACAGAAAATGGATGAACCTCCCCCCCCTCCAAATCATAGTTATTCCCAAAATTTCTTTACCCTGTTTGCTTTATGATTTTTGACACCTTATAAGTAAGCTTTGCAAGACACGAGGTGATACGGCAAAATGCAAAACACAAATCCAACAGCCTTGACTGGCGGCCTCTGGAGAGGTACTGTACAAACACACATAAGGACACTGGCAGCCAGCATTTGTAAACACATTTCCTTGCCTTTCCAAAGCATTACAATAGTGTGAGCCACAGTGTGTCCTCAGGAACTCCTTCCCTGGGCTGGAGATGTGCTCCCGGGAGCTGGATGTTGGCCGCGAGCCTGGGCCGCCAGCTCTGCCCCACCTCTCACTCTTCTCCCTCCTTGGGGTTTATGCACTTTTTATAAATGTATTTATTTACAAACCATTTCCCAGCTGGAAAAAGCCCTTTGCACCAGAGAGGGAGATTCCCTTTAGCTGACAGTGAGTGCTTTGGCTGTGTGTTTTTCAGAGTGCTCTGAAGTGTGAAGGTTTTTTCGGGGCTGCAGACACATGCACGGCTTCTTGATGAGATGCTTGGGTATTCTCTTTGGAGGGCGGCTGGCTGGAATCAAATATTCAGAGGCTCCCTTAATTCATGCCATTTGATGTAAATGGCACTGAAGTGCTGGGGCCAATTTGCTTCTTAGAGTGGGGATTAAAAGCTGGGATCTCCCAGTGATCATCTCCAAACCACAGCATCTGGCTGTTGCCTGATCCCCTGCTCATTTCAGGGTCTGGAGCAGGCCATATGGATACTGAAATCCTCGTGCTCTCTTCTAACGAGGGGAAAAGTTTCCAGCGATCCAACCTGCCCCTGTTGGGTACGGGATGCTGGTCGCCCGATCTCTCCGGCAGCACCCAACACCTCAGCTAAAATTCATTTCTCCTTCGGGCGGAGTGAAGGTTGCACTTCTCTGATGAGGATTTCAACCCGCTTCACTTTGGGGTTCTCACGGGCAACCAGGAGGCAGCAGATGGGCAGCCTTGGCTTCCCTCATAGGAAATGCCTCCCTGAATTTTTGGGGGTTCTTAGGAGCTCTGGGGTGTCTTGTCTGTGAGTGTGCGTCTGCCAGCCTGTCTTTGCCGAGCCTGCTCGTGTTTTTGTGTGCATGCCTTTCTACGGCTAGATGTGTAAAATTGTGTTTTCTGTCGAGCTGTGCCTGGCTGTAAGTCTGTGTTCGTGTAAGCAAGCAGGTATTTAAGGATTTGTGTCTGTCTGCTTGAGTGTAGCAGAATACAAACAGGCTTTCAGTTCTTGTTTAGCTAATAACTACAATTTTGCTTTTCTGATGAAGTTTGAATTCCAGCAGCCAGAGCCGAAGACAGTGATTAGAAGTGCCATTGGGATGCTAACGGATCCTGTCTCTCTCCCTCTCTTTCTTTCTTTTCTCTAGAGCTGAAGTAGTAATAAATGACTCTTCGTCTCCAGCTGTTGTTGACAGAAGTAATGAAAGCATTAAGCACAACATTAAACCAGCCTCATCCAAATGGAGACACAACCAGACACTGTCTTTGAAGATCAGGTACTGGTAATTACCTATAGGACAAGAGACAGACTTGGTCCTCTCCAGTCCAAGCTGGCAAATTGCCTCTGTATATCATCTAAAGAAGTCGAGGAAGAAATAAAAGGCTTATCTCCCACTGAGCTAGGCTTCATATCTGTAAGCGATCGCTTGGAAATGAATTCCCGGCTGAACCAGCTGGCCTTGCAACGACGAAACAAGGAGCACTTGAGCCTCCATTTTCCAGGCCAAGTGGGGATTAGCGTGTGCTGGTGGTGGGTTGTGCGGGGGGAAAAGAGACCCTCTCCCCGGGGTACATTACAGGGACCCCCCACTAGTGGTGGGCTGCCCCGGGAAGGGATGGGTGGAGAAGGAGCAGGCGTTAAGATGGAGATATCTATTTGTAAGCTGTACCTGGACAGCATCAGTTGGCTGGGACCAGCCATGGAGCGAGGGCAGGCAGGAGGCAAGAGTCCATCTTTGGTATGATCCAAATTATCCCTGTACCTCGCCTGATGGGGCTGTTTTCTTCCCTGTCCTCAGGAAACAGATCCTGAAGTTCCTGGATGCGGAGAAGGACATTTCAGTGCTGAAGGGGACGCTGAAGCCGGGGGATGTCATCCACTACGTCTTTGACCGGGACAGCACCATGAACGTCTCGCAGAACCTGTACGAGCTGCTGCCCCGCACCTCGCCCCTCAAAGGCAAGCAGTTCCCCACCTGCGCCATCGTCGGCAACTCGGGGGTCCTGCTCAGCAGCGGCTGCGGCCCCGAGATCGACGCACACAGCTTCGTGATAAGGTAGAGGACTGCACCCTGCTGCGGGATGGGGCTGGAGGGGTGGTCTCAGGAGGTTTCAGAGCAGTGGAAAGGGGCTGGAGTCCTGATGGTGGGGTGCAGAGCAGCCCCATAGGGTTCACCCACGCAAACGTCCTCCTGCAAACCCTTCCATCCACCACCAAGCACTCCTCTGGTGTTCTTCTGAATGCACCTTGTCTTCTAAGATACACTGTTTGCTGGAGCGTGTCCAGAGGAGAGCTACCAAGCTGGTGAGGGGTCTAGAGAACAAGTCCTATGAGGAGACGCTGAGGGAACTGGGTATGTTTAGTTTGGAGAAGAGGAGGCTGAGAGGAGACCTTATTGCCCTCTACAACTCCCTTAAATGAGGTTGTAGAGAGGTGGGTTTTGGCCTCTTCTCCCAAGGGAATAATGACAGAACCAGAGGAAATGGTCTGAAGTTT
>JAOTQQ010000071.1:34939468-34998780 GCA_026546715.1 Gallinago undulata
AAACTGAAGAAAAGCAGATTTAAATTGGATCTTAGGAATAAGTTCTTTCCAATGAGGGTGGTGGAGCACTGGAACAGGTTGCCCACGGAGGTGGTTGAGGCCCCTTCCCTGGAGACAATTCAAGGTGAGGCTCGACGAGGCCCTGGGCAACCTGGTCCAGTTGGGGGTGTCCCTGCTGACTGCGGGGGGGTCAGGCCTTTGGAGGTCCCTTCCAGCCCAGATAAGTCTATGATTCTATGCATGAAATGGAGAGGAGGAGCACGCCTGCCCTCCCGTCCACACCACCCGTGTACATCTGTTAGCCGAGGGGCTGTAGGAGTCGGCTGATGATTTATGTATGTGCAGACATTTGCTTTCTGGTGAGTCTATTATGAAGACAGCCCAATCCATCAGCGGCTCACAGAGGCAGTCCCCGGTGTGACATGGGAACAAGGATAATGTCACCCCTGCCCCCCCCGGTCAAGCCTGCCTGGCTGCTGGCACCTCCGTCCTGTCCGCGGGGGACAGGCCCATTATGGTTCGCATCCTTAAGTGTAACCAGAGTGAGCAAAGGGAAAAAAATGGCTTATTGCAGTCCTGGCAAAGTTTAGGGAGGAGCTTTCGTGTCAGGCAGCAAAGTTGCAGGAGAAAAGCTTTTCTGGGTATAAGGATTGGGGTTTGGAGTGATTTTCCCCAAGCCATGCAGGTCTTACATGGTCATGCTCTTCCCACGGTAGGTTATCTGAGCCACCACGTAAACCTGCTTCTTCCTGAGGAAGGTTTGCTCCAGCCAGCCAGCTTTTTCGTGGGGCTGGCAGTGACCAGCCATGGACTCTGTGTCCAGGCTGCAGTTTCCCTCTTCAGATCCAATGTTTATTTGCAGTGATTTTACTCCTGCAGCGAGAGGATCACAAGGGCCCCATGTGCCAGTCACTGCATTTTCTTTACCCATTCTTTTAGTTTCCCCATCTGTAAAGCAGGGAAAACAGGAGTAACGGCTGATTATCAAGGCAGATGGTTAGGATGCAATTCCTGCTCGTTAAATACTGTAACTTCACTGTATAACACCACAGGAGAGCACACAGTGTGCTAACATGTGGGTACCCTCTGGTTTTCATCACGCTGGAGGAGCATCTCCTTGCAGCCCCCCATCAGCTTGTCCCCAGTGCCATTTACCCAGTACCATGTGCATGGCATGGCCACAGCTTAATGGCCACGAACCCCCCCTCAAGGAGCTGTAGGAAACCACCGTATAATGAGGGTGATTTGTTGGCAGCTTATCCCTCAGCCCTCATCCCTGGCGTGACACAGGAGCTGGTGGCACAGGAGCTCCCAGGGGAGCCTGTGTGCCCATATCCGCATGCACAGCCTGCGAGGAGGCACCAATTAATGCTACAGAAAGAGATGTTTTTTGAAGGTCACAGCCTCCAGACAGCCAAACCCTGCAGAGACCCATGTCCTGGCATCCACCTCCTGCTGGTGTCATTATCACTGCCGGTGCCACCAGGTCTGCTGTTAGCTGAGACTCACCAGGAGGAGAAGAGGGACTTGGGATAATATTACCCCAGCAAGGCTGGAATTTTCAAGGCTGAAAAGGCGAGCGCTTTCCTTGCGTGGGAAAGGCCATTCCATTTAAAATCTGCCGTGGCAGCAAAGATGGGAGGTTTGTTGCTACACGTTATTTTTGAAGCACACCAGAAGAGAGACCGATCCGTACAAAGCCACCCACCAGACACCAAAGTTATGTCTGTTATTAGCATCGCCCCAGAGGGATATGCATGCACATGCCAGCATGTTGAGGAATGATCACCAGATATTAAGATGGCTCATCGCTTCCAGGTGAGAGCCTCTTTAATTTATTGCAGAGACTCATTCTCCCTCCTCCTCCTCCCACAAGCGAGGGCATATCTGCCACTCACCCTGGCTTTTGGCATCAAACACCCCTTGTGTTTGTCACTGCCCCTTCTCGTGTCCAATGTAAAGGGTGGTTTGGTGTTTCCCCTCGCAGGTGCAATCTGGCCCCTGTCCAGGAGTACTCGCAGGACGTGGGCATGAAGACGGACCTGGTGACTATGAACCCCTCGGTCATCCAACGGGCCTTCGAGGACCTGGTGAATGAGACTTGGAGGGAGAAGCTGCTGCAACGCCTCCACAGCCTCAACGGCAGCATCCTCTGGATCCCAGCCTTCATGGCCAAGGGGGGCAAGGAGCGAGTGGAGTGGGTGAACGAGCTCATCCTGAAGCATCGCATCAATGTCAGGACTGCCTACCCCTCGCTGCGCCTGCTGCACGCTGTCCGAGGGTGAGAACCTTTCTGGTGTGCTCGGAGCCAGGATTTCGTGAGTCTCCGTGAGCCGGAGAGCAATCAGTGGGCTTGTGCTAGAGGCAAACAGCATGAGCTGTTTCTTTCTGTAGACCATGAGGAGGACAGTGGAGGACCATGTGGGCAGTGGCTGGTCCCTAGATGAGAACTAGAGACCACCTCATAAGCAGGGTCTCACTCCTGTTGAGCCTGAGGTCTTCTAGCCATGCCATATAGCAAGCCTAATTCTTGCAGCTGAAAGTCTGGACATCATCAAGATAACTCTGTGACCTACAATTAGGGCTCTCCTTGGAGGAATGTGTGTGTGTGTGTTGGTGTTTGTGGAGCTAGTGACAAGGTTTGTGACTTTGTGCTGAAATGACACATGTAAGTCTCACACAGCTCGTCAGGGTAGCAGTTCATGCTCCTGCAATGGTGCTAATTGCACTGCTCATCTTAAATGACCAGGGAAGGGACTGGCATGGTCTGGTCCTGCTGGTCAGATGAATAAGGCCAAGTAGTGGCGAGTAGATTTACTGGGAGGGAAAGAAGGGGTCTTTCTGCTTCCTGACTGCAACCAGGTGTGTGGGAGACACAGGTGTGGTGGGGATGGGAGGGCTATAAAAGAAAGACATCTCCGGGGTGAGATTTCCATGTAAATGGCTCGGCAATGGGGTAGGCTCTTGACATCTTGCTTTATTTCTCTGGGGAGAGTCATAATTCATTAGGCATTTTAGCGTGTGTAGGCAGGCAGTGGCTTACGCTGGAGGTGGCTTAGTGGCAGTAGTTGTCCTCTTCAATCTTGACTAGACCCTCTTCCTGTCCTGGGATGGGAGTTCACTCATGCAGCTGGTGCTCCCACCTCTCAGCCTCAGCATTAGCGTTTCTTATTTGCTTTGAGGACTTCTTCCCCAACCCATGTCTGACCCTGAGCTCCTCTGGTCAGTTGGTCCATGCTGGGTGCTGCTCTGTCCCAGTCTGGCTTGTGCATGAGTGCAGGGGGTGGGCATGGGACAGATATTGGGGTCACTTCCTTCAAGAGCAATTCTAAGGAGGTGCTGTGGGGAGAAGAGTGTGAAGGACATCTCTGCAGGCAGCCCAGGGAGGAGTGGAGGCTCTGTGCCATGGTTACGTCCATCACAGGCAGCAACAACAGGCAAAAAGAACTGTGTCTGCGCCAGATTCCTGTGTTTGAGGCTTCCCTGAGCTAGAGAGGCATCTTACAGAAAATTTTGAGGTAAAGAAAGGGAAGGACATGATATCACAACTCATAGAAAGGGAGAAGAGGAATTTTTTTAAAAAAAAACAACAAACATCACAACCCAAATTCTGAGCTATTTCTAGCTGTAATTGACTTACTTTCATCTGTCAAAATAGAATTAAGCTCCTGTAATAAGCCCCTTAAATCAACAGGCTGCTAATCCTGTGTTGGCAACCATTCCTGGTGCCAGAAACTTCCCGCAGGAAGCTTTGTGGAGGGATTGGCAAAGGCTGGGCATCGCTTTCCTGAGGGAGAGGAGGAGGAGGATGCCTCGATAAGCTCTGCTGCTGAGCTTGTCTTCCAACTTGCGGCACCTTCCTGGCCCTCCCGAGCTGCCGCCCTGCGGTCCAGCTGGGCTGGCCGCCACTGGTTGTCCCTGTGTGTCTCCTGCCCTTCTGAAAACCTTATGGAGCTCAGAGGGATGTGACTAGTCAGATGAGATCAGCGAGTGAAGTAGGAAGAGTCGCTGGGTGTCTGGGATGGATATGGTACCAGCGTGTGGTCCAGATGCTGATGATGGGGTCTGAGTGCTCGGTCTGAGCTCCAGCCGAGACCCCAGTCCTGTCCTTTGGGCTGGTCACCGTGCTGTGGGGCAGTGGAGAAAGGTGGGTCATGGCTGTACTGGGGCAGCACTAATTCAATTATCGCTGCAGAAACCGGTGCTAATCCTCATCAGGGGTTGCCCTCTAAGCCAAGGGAGACGCTGCCTGACCTGCCCTTCTGCTCTCACACTTATCAGCGGGAAAACAAGGATGCCTGCTAATTAAGGATTAATATAATTAAAACTGCAGGCCCCTCAGCTGGCTAGAACCGATGGGAGCACTTCAACACCTACCCAGTGGCCTGGGCAAAGAGCTGTGAAGAGAAACCACCCACGGGCTGGGGGGGCAAAGGGTTGTGCTGTTCTGGGGGAAGGCTAGAGTCAGGGTTAACCCTTTCCTCGGTGCAGCTCCTTAGGTTTGGACTTGGATAGATTTAAGAGTGATTCAAGCAGTATTGCATGAGCTGGCCACAGCTGAGGAGGGGGTGTGCTGATGCTCTTAGTGCTATATAGGAAGTCTCTCCAGTACTTATAGGGTTGTCTTGACCATCTGCTTAGGGTAATTGATGTGACATATTTTGGGATGAAGAAGGGATCTTTCCTCAGGTTAAACTGACCAGAACTCACTAGGAGTTTACTTATTCTTCTGCTGTGATACTCTCTAATTCCTAAGATCATCATATATTTTTGCTTCTGAGCTCATCACAGAGATACGGTCGCCAACGATTTCTTCCATCTCTCCAGCTCTCTGAGGAACATGCCAGTTCGTAGCATTACACTTTTCTTTGACAGATCTGAGATTTGTGAAACAAATAAATTTTGTGGCACACAGCAGAGAATCGATAATCCACAAAGCCCCACAGAACATCCCTCTGTGCTACAGAGGGCTGCAGTTGCAGAAATGTCCTATCTTTTCTGGATAAAGCTACCCTTTATAGTCTATCCTAAGTTGATTTGGAAATCACAAAGAAATGGGGGGAGTCTTTCAGCCAAGATGTTCTATATATATTTTTTTTTTTCCAAGGAATAGCACTTTCTACAAAGACTAATGTTATCTCAGCCAACTCAAATTCAGCTACAAAAGCTTTGCCTTTTCTCTTCTTCCTTCACCTCCAGTGAAATACATTTGTGAGTTCTTGACTCCTCCTTGAACCGCAGTATTTATTGTCCTTCGCTGCTTTCCCCCAGACCAGAATGCATTTCAGTGGCAATTGAGTGTTTTTTGCCTATAATTTTCAGTGCATTTGGGGCATTTATAGAGTGTGCGTTGCTGAGATAAGTAAAAAGCATTTGGTTTTGTTGTCCTTAACAGCATCATTTGAGACATCACCTTCCTAGCTGTGAGGGTGCCTTAAATGTTTGCAGGTAGCTTTTTGTGTTGATGATTCTGGATAATCAGTGCAATAGGAGGGAGGCTGTTCTTACACGGCTAAACTCCCCATCTTCACGCCAGGAGGGGAGAGAGCCACTAGCATTTCGATGGAGGAGCTCAGAAGGGAGCTGAGTCGCTACTGAGGGCTGAGGAGGAAAGCTGTGCCGTGGCAGGAAGCCAGCTCGCAGGGATGGGGGACGGTGCCGTGCGTTTTGGGGTTGTGTGCCTCACTTCGGAGCGATTCTGTGAAATGCCTCCTGAGCAGTTCATCTGGTGAACGCAGTGCTCGTCTCCTGGCTGGGAAGCAAGCGAGCCCCTTATAAATCATCCGTTAGTGTCTCCAGAAAGGCTTGTAATCCCTATTGCCGAGCAGCTTTTGTCAGAGAAATAACATGAAATGCAGGAAGCAAGGGAAAATAATTGCGTCTGGAGGTTTGACTACCACTCCTTGTGGAGAATTCATGGACACATTTCAGTTTGCCTTGTGTAATCTAGTTTAGTATTTCTGATGTGTCCATCTCTAGGGTCTATTGGCAGTAACCAATTCTAATCCCTTAAGATTTTGTTAAGAACTTCTTGAAAGAAAAAAAAAAAAAACCACCAACAACAGTATCTCTTCCAGCTCCTTGGCTAGGTCTTCCGTTAGGTTTAACATCCAAATCGCCATGAAGGTTCTTGAGAGCTCTTCACAACAGTGATCACCTTGCTCAGGGTCCGTAGCTTGTGTGGTGCAGCTTTGCCACGTATCCTCAGAAGCGCAGCCCTGTGGGGCATGATGTGGATTCGTCTTTGCCTCGGAGGTCTCCCTGGGCCCTCGCACCCAAACAATGTCTAAACCTTTGCTGATTTTCCAGGACAATGCTGCTCAGCTGCTGCCTTTCCCATCTATCAGCCATGGTGGAAGCCCTCCCCTGGTGCCTCCTCATCTTGTGTCTTTATTATGCTGCATCCTTTCCAACAGTCTCACCTTGCTTGTACCCATGCAGGACACACATGTGTGGGTCATTCTCCTAACCTGTTGCTTTGATCACATCACCCCAGTTTTTTGCATCGCTCCATGGGCTCCCATTTTCTTCAAGACATCAAACCTAAGCTGCTGTTTTTCCTTTTCATGGTGCTCTCAGCCCATCTTTTCTCACTGTGTATCTCAAGATGGTTCTGCTGTTGATTAGCCAGCGTCACCCCGTTGTGGGGTTTCTAAAAAGGCTCTTTCACACTTCTTCCCATATGGTCCTTAAGCTTACAGGGGCTTCTCTGAAATACCTGCCCAAAGAGACTTGTTCCTTACAGCCCTTCCTCTCTGGTCCCACAGACGGTTTAAGAACAGTTGTCCTGGGCTCAGGTGAGGGATAAATAGGTCCCCAAGTCTGTCGGGGGAGTGTAAAAATAGCCATTCCCAATTCTGTGACTGGTGTAGGATGTGGGGGACTACGAGTGCCCAGTAAAACAAGGGGTGGGTGAGATCAGTGGATATCCCACAAATAAATCCGTGGGTGAGCAATTATTCTCGCCCCTCTGCACTTGAGCGTATGAGACACATTGTATCTGGGCTGTGGTGTGTCTGCACTGGGACCCTGAGACAGTTAATTAGTTCCAGTTAATCAGGAAGAAGATTTAGTCTTTTCTTTGCCAAAAGGAGGGGAAAGGCATAGAAAGGAAAGAGGAAAGAAATAGCATAATTCTCTTTTCAATTACTTTCCTCCTCTTCTGTCTGGAAATGGTTTCACTTGTGGGTGTTGAGTACCCATGTGTGTTTGAAAGGGCACTGCAGAGCTCAGGACTTGGAGGAGAAAAGAGGTATTTTATCTGTGATTCAGTATTGATTTGCTTGCGCCAAGTCACCAAAACCAGACCTGAGCCACGCGGTGCAGATCCAGTCTGGCTATAGAGGCTTGATTTGGTGTTTGGGTTTCGCCCAGCAATGGGGTAAAGCCCAACGGGGACTCCACATCCATCTTTTGGAGCCTGCATGAGCATGAATCTGGATGGGGACCTGCTCATTCCTACCTGTCCAGCACGGATCTCATCACTGGACGTGGCTCCCAGCTGTTTTGGTGACAGAGGAGACTGGATACATGGACAGAAAAGGGCTGGGAGAATCTGGATGAGGGGATAGTGTTGGCTCCTGGGGCTGGATCCAGCACTTTATCTCCATCCACCCAGCAGGTGGGATACATGGTTTGCCCCTCCAGCACCTTGGGTCCTGTCCTTGCCTGCACCAGCGTGAGTGCCGAGCACCGTCAGGGCACTCGCCCTCATTATCTATAGCTGGTTTTTCATGAGTGTTAATGGGAGCAGGATGTGTGTGGCAGACTGATAATACACTTCTGACAGTCAGGGACTAGCACCTCCACAACAGCTTGTGTTTGTATCACACTTCTATGAATAAGCTGTTTTAAAAGAATCTGAAATTACATTATTTCAGCTATTCTGATTTGTATCACGGAATAATGCGGCTGATACTGCTGAAACTTGATTTCTTCATTGACCTGGGTTTCTTTTATTCATTTCATCAGGGCGATGGATTTTCTGTTAATTTTATCCTGCGGGTTAACCCTTGCCTGGAGGCTATAAGTTGCCTTAGGGCTTTCTTAGACGTATCCAGAGGTGATGAGTAAGCTCAGAGCAGGACCCTGCCCTCACTAACGGTCCTCAAACACATCCTGCAAGGAGAAGTTTTACACCCAGCATTTCATCCCAAATCAAGGCCAGGCTCTGCTCCCCGAATTCAATGATGCTGGAGGAGGATGAGCACTGGCAGCACCATGGGGTGCCTGCTCCAGATGTGCAGTCTGGAGGCTGCCACTTTCCCTGGCTCGGGCCAGACCTGCGGCTTCCTACGGGCAGTTTCAGCCTGTTTGGTCTCCTGAAGGATTCCCACCAAGCTTTAAGGTCCAAATACTTCCCTTGTAGCTGCAGGAGGCATATGCTGGTGGCTGGGCAGCTGGCAGCAGTGCTAATTCAGGTCTGCTCAGGAGGCTGCTTAAATGTCTTGGAAACCTTTTGAAAAGTCAATGTTGCTGAGGAGCAACCAGAACCATCTACCAGCTAGGATGAGGCTCTCTGAGCTGCTCTTCTTGACGCCTCTGTCCTTGGCTACCATCAAATAGTAGTTCAAATAGGTGCTAGGGCTTGTGTCTGGGCTGCGTGCTTACAAAAGATGGCCTTGAAGATCTGATGGCATTTTCCATCTGTCACTATCATGATCCGAAATAAGAGCTGTCTCAGACGATTTTTGCCTGATGGAATCACAGTTCCTGTTCATAGCTGCCTCCCGCTCAGTCACCAGCCTATCTCCATAGCTCCTTACACCCCTGAGGGTTTATTTACAGAAACGACACAGCACTGGCTTTTGAAGGAGGTCCATGCTGTGAGAACAGCTCTGAGAAAGGAGAGGTATTGAGTTTCAGGACTGCTGTTTGCTCTTCTCTTTTAATTGCTGTCCCTTTCCATAAAATGTTGCAGTTAATAGTTATGGTGATTGGTGTAGCCAATTTGAAAAATAATTACTGCCTGCTTCAAGATTATCTTTCCTCCTAATTAAAATCCCGGACCTCACATATTAAAGGTGCGCTGTTGACACAGCATCCCATGTGCGCCCAGACAACCTCATTTGGATTTACAGAATTAATTAGGTTTTATTTCCATCCCCAGCTGTTCTCTCCTGCACCAAGAATGTGGCCGCTGTCTCAGTTGGCCGGTGGTGGGAGAGATAAGAGGGAGTTCTTCCTGCATAGCTCCCACACTTTCATCACAAACCAGCCATTAAACAGCATTCCCCAGACCTCACTGGAGGATTTCCCACCTTCACTGTCCAGGAAACAAATTGTAAGTGGTGTGGCATGGCTTATGTTATGGTTATGTACGTATATCATCTGGGTGGGTGGGCTGGGAGAGAGCCTGGAGTCCGTCACCCCCTCCCAAAGCTGCATCCAGCAGCAAGAATTTATGATGCTGGAGGAGTGAGGTTTATCATCCTTCTTGTTTTCCCAGTGCTGTGCCTGCAATAAAAGGGAACGTGGGTAAAAAAGCCCGCTTTTTAATTTTTATTGTAGGAATATGAATTGTGATTGTTCCCTGCCCCAATATTATTGAGTGGCTGCTCACTAGCTGTGTGTCCTGAGGTGGACACGCCAGGTTGGTTTTGGAAGAGCTGCTTTTGGGTACTGGTTATGCACCCTTTTTAGTCTTGGTAGGGCTTTTTGTTCAGGCTGGGTTGAAGAAGACTATGTGCTTCTGTAGAGCCTCTCCGTGTTTGACCCAGGTCATTTTTGTCATCATTAATATGCTTAAAACGGTGATTACGTGAATATCCTGCACCCTCGTGGAAGGGTCACTCTGTCATGCTGTCAAGGTCATCATACGTTCATGCAGGTTTTACAGATTCTCAGCAAAACCCAAAAGTTAATATTTTGGGCAGGCCAGGAGGTCAGAACTATCTTTCTGTGCTCTGGCTGGCAAATTGGTAAAAGGAGAATTTTAAGGCTAAAGCAATGCCGAACAAATTCAATTGGTTGTGTCTTACCCCAAAACCAGCCAGTTATGTGGTTTGACAGTTCTTCCCAGGTAGTTTCCCTGCTGGATGAAGATACTCTAATTCACAGACTTAAATGGTTATGATAATCTCCCGTTTGTCTCTGCACGCCAGGGGTTTAATGTGCTTACCCATAAACTCATCAAGGAAGCTGTTTTATGGCTACCTGTGGGAGAAGATTGCCTTGGCACCACAGTGAGCTGTACTGTGTCCCCATAGCACAACCCATATGGCCAGGCAAGCCCAGAAAATGCTGATGCTGTGCCTCTGAGATACTGGTTTTGCCCCAGTTGCTTGCTTGCTTGTTTTTTCGTACTGGATGCCAAGATGCATCGAGCAAGGAGGACCTCCTTCCCAAAACGTCATACTCATCCTTTGCTGAAGCTTCAGGTGCTTGGACACCTCTGGGGGATGGGGGTATAAACCCTGCCGTGCCCTGCCTGCACACGCCAAGGCAGTCACTCTGCTTTCAGAATTTGATTCACCAGAAAAGTCAATTTTTCTCTTATCTGGCTGAGAACAAGCAAGTACGTTGGGTGCCTTGGCTGCTAAATTTTAATGGCTTTCGTGAGAAGCTAATTTGCAGGATTAACGCTCAGCTCTCCCAAGGGTTCCTGCTGCCTGAGCCCCAGACCCTCAGGGTCCAGGCCGGAAAGTGCGAATGAGGAGCGAGACTCTTCCCCCGGCTCCGTGGGTGACAGCAGGACCCAGCTCAGGGTCCCAGACCTCTGGGTAAGAGCACAGAGATGCCACGTGCTTTTTTTCCTCTTCCTGGTGTGTTTTATCACTCACTTGAACCCAGGCCCTTTGAAATATCTATTAAAAATAATCCAGGAGCCTGAAGGGGCTGCGACACGTGGGGATGCGCTGCCTGCACCCTCCCTGCCTGATGTGGGGCAGCGCTGGCATCAGACGTGCTGGGGGAGGAGGAGGGAGTGCATGCAGTGAGGGGGGGAAACATCTTCTACCTCCCCCAAACCTTTTCCTTTCTGATTTTTCTCCTCTGGCAGTGTTTCTCTGCTGAGCCGAACCAGTTAAGTTGCCTGTGCAATAAACACCGGGCGCTGGGAGAATCTTCTTACAGGTTGTTGATGCTGCAATAACTGTTATCGGCAGCCCAAAATACAACTGCTGGTACAGTTTCTGCTCGTGCATGGCTACAGGCTGCCTCCTTCCCCTGTTCTTTTTACTATCCCTTGGAAAAACTTAGGCACTTTTCAGCGGCAAGCCCGCCTGTCACACGGTGTGTATTGCAATGGGCCATACTGTGCATCTCGTGGCCGCTGCTGCAGAGCGCGGTGATGTGTTTTGGTCCAGGCTGGCAGTAGCAATTGGTGGGTGTGACAGGACCATGGCAGCGTGGTTAAGCTCTTTCGGCCTGGTGACCCTTCATCCCGAGGCAAACGGTTTTACAGCCCTGTTGTGTTTACTGTCAGCGTTAAAAAAAAAAAAATATCTTCATTCATCAAGGAAAATCATCAGCTTGTGTGTGTGAGAGTGTGTCTGCTTCGAGGGTTTGCTGGCGTCTACTTGACATGTGGATGGTTTGGACGATGGTATTGATCTTCTAGGTTGATTGGAAGGTAATTGTAGGCTGAAGAACTGAAGGCCACCGTTGCAAGCAATTTGTTTTTCATAAAGGATTGCCGAGGCCTGAGATGCTTCAAATGCCATAGCAACAAGTGTGATGTAACCGCCAGACAGAGAGCAGGAGGATGCTTATTCATGAAGCAATCCCTAGAGAGGCTTTTTCTTGGCACGGAGAACTCTTCTGCTAGTCAGAAACCTCTCACTTTGAATCACCCACGTATCTCAGTCAGAGGCTGGAGAGAGAAAATGGGCAAGACACGAGCTTTGGGTGCCGGGTTGGGGGAGAATAACGCGCTTTCCTCTACTCTCCCTTTGCAGGTACTGGCTAACGAACAAGGTGCACATCAAGCGGCCCACCACCGGCCTCCTCATGTACACCTTAGCCACTCGATTCTGCAACCAGATCTATCTCTACGGCTTCTGGCCCTTTCCCCTGGACCAGAACCAGAACCCGGTCAAGTACCACTACTACGACAGCCTGAAGTACGGCTACACCTCGCAGGCCAGCCCCCACACCATGCCCTTGGAGTTCAAAGCCTTAAAGACGCTGCACCAGCAGGGAGCCTTGAAGCTGACTGTGGGGGAGTGCGATGGGGCCACGTAGGGTGGTCGCCGCCCGCGTTCCTGCACAGCCACGGGAGGAAGGGGAGGGGGAGGAAAGGACAAGTGGTGCCTGGTGGGGTTGGTTTGTCTTTGTGAATGCGCAGAACAGCGACACAAATATATATACGTGGTACCTATATATATTGACCTGAGTATTATAACTGTTTGGTGTTCACCAAGGAAAGGGGCAGGAGAGATGCGGGAGCATCTGGGGGTGACTGGCCTGGACAAGACCCCTTGCCGTGGGCTTGCTGGGCTCGGAAGGGCGTTCGACCTACGCCCGAAAGGTGTGAAGGTGGCCTTGGTTTTTGAGGGTATGTTAGGTGATGGGTAAACGTTAAGCCGTTTGTCGTGACTGGTCCGAGGTTGGTAGTTAGTTTGTTTGGCCAAGGATGCCGGCGTTGGCACGTTCTTGGCCCCGTGCTCGTGGCGGGGAGGGGAAGGGGCAGGGAGTGGGGTGGGCAGGGAAGGTTTGTTGGCGGCTCTCACAGCCGAGGGACCGCCCGTGGCACTGAGCAGCACCCCTCTCCTGCCCAGCAGGGACCAGTGCCTGACAGAGTCCCCCACAGATCCACCCAAAACATGGACCAGCAGGCTAAGCACAGCCTTCAGAGAGGCAAGGGAGAAACCTCCTGGGCTGCAGCTTGATCTCCAGGAGGTAGTGGGGAGCTGTGCTAGGCTGATCCTGGTGGCATTTGCTGGGAGAGGAGATGTGAGGGCCTCCAGAAAGCGGGCACACCGGTGTTGAGCTGGGCGAGCAATGAGGAGGATGCTGAGCATGTATTTTCTCTTTCTTTCCTAAGGAGCTATTTAGAAAGGAGCAAAGATGCTGGAACATGGCAGGAAGGAGGTTTGCTGCCGCACACCGGCACCACAAGTCTGAAGTGTCTTGCTGTGCCACAGTGGAAGACACTCAACATCTGGCAGGGCTCATGAAAGCCATAAGTACCTCTAGCTCTTAATTCCTAAATGCCACCTGCTAAGCGGCCTGCCTTCTCTCCCCCTCCAAAAATAACCGCTGAAATATTGGTGATAGGCCTGAGAGCCAGCCAAGCAGAAAGATCGCAGGACTTCAAGGGACTTTGTCAAGTCTAAATAATTTATTTTCCCTCTCTCCACAAAGAACCAGCGTACAGCGCTCTGTTCCTGAAGTCCCACGCTCTCCTTTCTTTCAAGCTCTGATTAGCTGTTACTCTGAACAGTTAAATAGGATGTCAGATGGATCTTGATGGGATGCTCAACTAGTGATGAATGTCAAAGAAATAATCCTTTTCCCTTTTTTTTTTTTTTTTCTCCAGAGAGAACCCAAAATATAAAGACATTTTTATAACCACATTTGCTTTTCTCCTAAGTTTTGGGTTTTTTTGTGGGAAGGAACTAGATTGGTCTGATTAGCCTGTTTAATTTTCTGCTTCTGTCGCCTACTCCGTTTGTCTCCTCATTAGCACTCGGTGCCAGAATGCAGGTGAGTCTGGGGTTCAGTGGGTGCAGTTTGGGTTTAATTTATGGGAGAGCAAATAACAGTCCCCAGGCGAGCCTCGGACGTGCGCTGCAACGCTTTCCTGGCTGGGTTTCATCACCTCCGGGCCTCCTCCTACTGCTGTGTTTAAGGTAAAAAAGTGTTACCGTTTGGGGCTGAAATACTTGACAATGTCTCTTTAAAAACCAAGCGTTTCAAGTGGTAAAAGGAAAAACTGGCTTTCATGTTTTGGGACGCGGAAGCTACTGTACCCTTAGGAGCCTCCAGCCTCCTAATTAGTGTCAGATGAAGAGCCCTAAGATTAAGGTATAAGCAACATTATAGTGGATAAACGTGGGCTAATCTGCCACCGAGGGGATGTTTCTTTCCAATGCCAGAAAATGATTTCTTTAATGTATTTTTTTTAAACCTGGCTTTTTATTAATTATTATTATTTTTTTTTTTTTTTACTTGAGTTCAGTTGCACAAGAAAGCTAAACCTGGCTGTGAGCCTCCGCTTAAGGTGTTGGGGTTTCCTGAGATAGGGGAGACAGAGAATAAAACTGCAAAATGGAATTAGTCTGCAATCCCGAGGAGGTTCCCGTGTTCAGGAGTGGTTGTTAAAGCCGGGTAATTCCCTGGTTTGTCCCCGGCGAGGAGGAGGGACAGAGCAGGGAGGAAGCTTTCAGGGACTGCTAAAGCCAACTGTTGTATCGAGGGGCCTGGGCCACGGCACTGATTGCTGTTAGCAAACCTTCTTTTTAAATAAAAATACAAGAAGTGAAATAAATGTGCAGGCTTTTTATTTTTTATTTATTTTCGTGGGTGAGAAAGGGGGGCAAGGTCATAAAATGCTGTGTCAATTAAATGGGGAGACGCTGTCATCTTCTCTGCCAGTGAAGGAAAGGGGAAGGCTGGGCTTAATTTGCCCATCTGGAGTAGGATGTCAGTGCTCTGCCAGGGGCCATCTGAAGCCACCAGGATGTCCTCACTCTGCCTACTGAGATTCTTGAGCTGAATCTAACAGCAGGGCCACAGGGGTGTGCTGGGGGTGAAACGGGGATGGGAGAAGGGATTTCTCGTGCCCTTGAAGCAGCTTCTGGATCAAAGCACAGGCAAGTTATAGGCAAATTATCCAGGGAGATGAAATTGCTGGCAATGTTTCTGTTCCCAGAATGGATCCTGCTCACCCCAGTTTTAAAAATACATTAAACTGAGAGTAAGACCCTGCAGCTATTGAAATTGATGGCTGAGCTCCCATTTTTCCTCACTGCCACACGGCTTGGTCCCTGCTGAGTTTATATGCACAAAACCATCTACAAGTCTGCCCTTGCTGTAGTGGGTCCTCCGTGCAGCTCCTCAGAGTGGTGCCACTTTGAGGTGGTTCCCAGGGCACGTTCAAGGCCGTCCATCACGTGCTGCACTTGTTGGCAAGCTGCAGACCCCATTGGAAATGCTTGATCATCTCTTTCCAGAAAATAGTTCCAGCAAGCCCCAACCCCTGCAAGTCAACAAGCTGTAGAGCCCATGTGCTGTTTCTGAGCAGGGGGAGCAGGGTTTTGGGCTCACCTTCTGCTCCACACAGGGAGCAGCAGCACTTGCAGGAGGTTGATGCTATTTGGGCTATTTTGGGGCAGCCACCAGCTGCTGAGCAGCCGCGGGGCTGTGGCAAGGCAGCTGCCAGATGCTATGGGGACCTGACGGCAGCACCAGGCTGCTGCTTGATGAATTTCTTCATGCCCAATTAAGGCTCTCCTGTCATCAAGAGTGAAACAAAAAGGAGTAGTGATGCTATTCAGGCAGGGACGCAGATGCACGTGTTGCACTGTGGACATGCTTACCATCATGCACGACAGCGGAGGCTCCCTTTGGTCGTCGCTCATTTGTCCCACTGCTCCCTCCAGCCCAAACTGGCGATGCTGGTGGCTCTGGGGTGGGCAACTCTTCCCCCATGGGTTAGACACATTTGTCCCAAAAGGTCTTCAGATGATAACAAGTGACCTGAACTTGTAAAATAGAGGTAAACTCAAGTCTCCACCCAGCTAAGCCCACAGTTTGGGCCTGTGTTTCCCAGCATGTCTCTTTGTGGCAAGGGTGCACCCAAGCAGTGGGTGCTTCTGGCCAAATTCAGCATCCTTTAGCTCGCCATGGGCCTCTGGGGCATTTTCCCCTTCTAACAGCTTGAGGATAAGGGTCTTGTCTCTCCTGCTCAGCTGCGCCGCGGCCAGAAGCACAGCTGCCTGAACGGCTTTTCTTTTTAACCGTGGTTCTCTTGGTTACACCCCAGCCTTCAGATCTGCCACTTGCTTCTTTGTGCCTCCAGGAAAACAGCCAGCCTGGCCATGAAACCTCCGATGCTGCCGAGCATCACTGCACGCTCCTGCCCCATCTCCCCTCCCCATGATCACGCCGGTGGCTTTGGTCCCCGCCAAAGGAAGCTCGAGGAGGGAGCCTGTCATTACGGACCTGTCCAGGCTGAACAAGGATTCTTCAGACAAGTTTAATTCGGCTCTCGCCACACTCCTTGCTCTGTGTGTGTGTGTTTGCAGAGCCGTGCAGAGGAAGAATGCATTAGCACAGCACTTTTGTTCTTCCTTTAAATATATATCTCTAGTGATGTGGCTGTTGCTCTTCCGGGGGAGGTCTTGCACTGGCAGAGTACAGCTCCTCTGGTCAACCTGTAGAGTTCACAGGCTCCGTGCTGCCAAGCTCCTCTGCAATTAATTCCTGCTCTGCCTGATTTAAAGCCGACTTGGGTGAGTTGCAGCAGCTCCTCTGAACAGCCGTGTGGGACCCCGGCTGCCTCCATCCCTCCCCAGCCCCTCACCCAGGCAGGGTTGGCAGAGGCACAGCATCCCTCCCAGCTACCCAGCGAGAGGGATGGAGAGGGACCATCACCTTCCCCTGGCTGTTTTATCGGCCAGTGCTTGGGGCAGGGTCAATAACCAACCCTCTGTTTCCATCACAGCCCAGATAATTACTGAACAAAGTGCAAATAGTCCTTGTGAACCAAATTACTTTTTTCTTTTTTTAATATTTTTTCAAGCTGAGGGTTTTTTTTCAGTGGTAGGATACAACTGAATAATCTTTGGTTTTTTGGGGTTTTTTTGAGATACCAGTCTGGCAAACAAGAAAGACACAATAATTTGTTTTGAAGGTATGATGAAAATTGTTTTCATTTTTACATTGCATTTTAGATACTGCCTGGGAATAACACTGTGGACTTCAGTCAGTCTCACTTAAATGACATAAATGGCTTCAGTTGATCCCAATATGAATTCATTTTGAATTTTGTGCAAAATAGTCTCAAAAAGATTGCACCATCTACAGATCTTAATATATAGATGTTATTTTTTGACCACCATGCCTTTTAAAAATTTAAGCACTCTAATTTCATGCTAGAGAGGCTTGAAACTATGGAAATTAAAGCTTAAAGCTTTCAAAGCCCCACAGGGAACAGCAGGGAAGTGGTTTGCTCCAGAGTGCCCCTCAATGTCAGGAGGTGAAACCAGGCCCATAACCATGGTCTCCAGTATAATATTTTGTTAAACCACACATTTTTTTAAATTATTTTAGTGTTTTAGTTTCTTTACTTTTTAGGTTTCTCACATTTATTAGTGGTTTATTAACACATATTCTCACCTCTAAAAGTTACTCTATTGCCTTTGGCAGCAGATAGTGGAATTTCACTTTGGGGCCCCTACTTTTTGACCACATCAAGCTCTTTCTGGTTTTCCCTTTTCCCACCTCTGCTGAATCTTATTTTTCCCTATGAGAACAACTGAACACCCACGAGCTGGCAAGTCTCCACTGCAGCTCCAGTACAGTCATGGGATGGCTGGTGTCCAAGCTTCATGTTGGGTCATCTCCTCACTGTGGATACTACGGGACTCCCAGCTTGAGCTCCAGGTTGGAGAGGCCACCACCAGTGGGGAACAGACTATATGTCTTATTTCTCCCCCCCACTCCCAAAACAGTTGCATGTCTTGGCGTGTACGCGAAGAAAGACCTGGGACAGAGGCTTGAATGACAACCAAAAAAATTATCATCCTCTCCAGAGGATGGCCTTCTCTCCCACTATTAGCAACATCAAGGCATTCAGCAATAAGCTCCTTTTCCAGCTGGGAATAATTCCTGTTCAGCTCCATCAAACCTAGCCTGATGCAGAGCAGAGCCGTCACATGCCGATTACGTTCACAACCCAGCTGAAGGCAGATGCATTTAGCTGCTTAACATCATCTCCTAGCAAATCTACAAGCTCTTCCACAAGAATCACAGTCAGCACCCACCAGCCCTTCCCACCGTGATGCTCTCACAACCTTGTGCATGAGCTGAGAATAAACAGGAAGGTAAGGGCATGGCAATACCTCCTTCTTGGTTGGCATAGGAATCCTCATCACCCAGCCAGCAGCAGCTATCAATCATCTCCAACCCCATAAAAAAAGGCATAGAGCAGGAGGAGGACACTCACCCCAGCTCTCCAGGGACAGCCAGGAAGATGCCATCTTAAAGGAGATACCAACCTCCTTTAGTATTGCACAGTGCAGGCATTGAATTTACTGCTCACCTGCTCAAAACGGGACCGAGCTGTATCTGTTGCATTGTATCGATAAGAAAAAACAAGGAGTTTGAGCAAGGATTAGGCACCAGGACAAACAGCACCGTTGAATGCTGAAAAGCAGCTGGGGGTGTTGTCCCCCCTCAAAGCGCCTGGCCAGAACAAACCTGCCGGCGCCACCAGAGGAGTGCAGCCAGCAATAAAAGTTAAGTCCCTCTGTGTTGAAATGGTGGCCGTCCAGCTGATACTAATCCTGTGTGCCTCCAGCAAACAAAACCTCCCGGGCGTTGTGAAACATCCACGGCTATTATTTCCCAGTTTGGTTGCCTGGAGAAATTCCTCCGGCCAGGGCCGACAAAGCACTCCGTGTTCTTGCACGACCCAGGCAGCAAAGGTTAAAGCACATCGTAGGAACGTAATGGGTTTTTTTTAACTAGCCCCCTGGAAGGCCTGACAGGCCGCTTTCTAGAAAATGTTGCAATTTAGGCTTCAGCGGGAACCACGGAGCGAGGAAAATATTACACTTGGACCATCAGTCTCGGAGTGTCTTGCTGCACAGGTTCCAGATGAACTTGCTTAACTTGGGCTTGTGTCTGAAAATGACTTTGGTAGCGCTCGCAAATCCAAAGAGGAGAAGAGGCATGCTCTATTCCTGGACCGCACATTAGTGTTCCATATGGGTGCAGAGCCAAAGCATATGGACCTCCATCTGTCAGGCAGGCCTGGCCTGGCCCCATGGATGGTTTATAATGCGCGTAGATTCATCCAGATTTGGGATTCCTCCAAAGCAAGAGGCGAGCCAATGACTCAAATATTGTGTAAAGCCATTGAAACTAATGGCACTAAACAACAGTCGTTTGTCTCCTGTTTGATTTTACTTGCTATAAAATAATGAATTAGTTACGGGGGTGGGTGAATGTTGTGTTATGGGTGGAAGCTTTGAAAGAAATGTGGTTAAAAGAAAACAAAACAGAAATCATCCTACTTATTCTGTATCAGCTTAGTGCAATGTATTACTCCCCAGAAAGTAAGCTGTGTCCTTCAGTTTCAATAACATGGTGTTTATGCTCCATCTGTGACCAGATTTAAAGAGGTTTGCAAGCATAATTCAGGAAATCTTCAATGACAAATTCAAGGAAGCTGGAGAAAGGACTCTTGAAGTTCTTCCATAACTAAGACAACTCTAGGAAAAAATTAATTTTGTGCCTACAAGCTCTATATTAACCACAAGCCCGGGACTTGAATGTTGTTGTTTTTTCTTTAAAATAAATAATGAGCCCCAATAGATTACAAGTCTTACCATGCAATGCTGTTCCTTCCATCGAGAAGCCAAGCATGTGGTGGGACAGGTCCTGACCTCTCTGAAGTCAAGAGGCAACTTCCACTGAGCCCAGCAGCACCATGATTTCATCTACTGCTTCAGAAGGTGACATCTCCCTTTGGAAGGATGGACCTTGGCAGCTCAATTTCAGGCACCATGCTGGAAAAATTTCTGCTGAATTTTTCTACGGAATTGTGTCCGACACATGATTAAAGCCATGGGAAGACTGCCAAGGAGATGGGTTTCTGTGTCAGCCCCTGGGAGAGTTCATAGCAGAAAAAAAAAACCCTCTCTCCACTATAAGAATTAATTACCATGCATGTTAGCTGTGTGGTTTGGGGAAATTACTGTGGCTTGATTTCCTTCAGCGTTTTTATTCCTGGCTGGAGACCAGGGGACTTGTTGAGGTTGCTGACTTAAGACACCGTAACAAATGCCTAGAAATGACTGGGCAGGAGTTATGGTTTGTAACCCCCATGTCTCACCTGACTCCAGTATGGGCTTCGCGGCGGTTTTTCTTGGGATTTTATGGACGGGGCAGATTTACAAGCCCGCCAGGCTGCTCCGGGGCTTTCCGAGGAGAGACCAGGAGGGCACAAATTTCTTGGCTGCAAACCATCCGAGGAGCCAGGCAGCTCTGAACATCCCGTGCTTTATTTTTGGAAAGAAGTCGTTTTGGTAATTGCGCATGTTAAATGAAATGCAATTAGGGCTGGAGAGAAGGTGTGACGTGGGTGTTGGAAGAGGAGCCAGCTCCCCAGCCATAAGGGTCTGTTAAAACCACAGACCCCTGGAGCGTGCCACGGGGTCAAGGGGGCAGAGAGGAGGTGCCGTTATTTATGAGTGTCTAATGTGAAACAGGGTATGGAAACACTTGCATCTGTAGTGTGTCTTTTATGCTCTTCCCAAGGTTTTAATTAAAAACCCAAAAGCACAACTATAGGAAACCAGGATGTTTTTTTAAAAAAAAAAATAAAAAATCAAATCATCTGCTCTAAATTGTTTTGTAATGGAAAGGGAGAAAAATCAAAGAACAATTGTTTGTATAAAAGCGATTCAGGACACTGAGTCCACAAGGAGAAATGAACCCTTTGGGAAAGGTTTTCCTGTTAGGAAGCACGTGCTGCACAGGACAATAAAGTGCAGGGGGTGCTCCCGTGCCGCCACGGGGATCTGCCGAGCGGCCCTTTCCCCGTCGGATACATCTGGCCACCAGAAACCCAGTGCCTGCCAGAGGATGGGGAGCGGGAATACGTGCCAGGAGGTGGGACGCAGAGGAGGTTGGGATGATTTTTGGATGGCTCAGAGGGGTTTCAGCTGTAATTTCCAAGATGATGCAGCACGATGCATTTTGTGCTTGGTGACAGACGCCCTGAAACCATTCCGTGCGGCATCTCTGACAGAGGCCACAGCAGGGAAACACTGGCAGATGATGGAAGGGAGGCAATGAGGCCTGGAGAGGCTGCCACAGGGCGGGCAGGCATCATCTCTAGCTGTTTGAAAGGAGTTGTGTGAGGTTGGGGTAGTTCATGGTCTTGGAACGGATCAGGGGTTTGTTGCCTTTTATCTCCAGTCCCTCTGGAGATAAATGCAGTGGACATCTCCGTGAGCTGGAGCCCTTCCTTGTGCCCGTGTGTATTCACATTTGAGACAGGAACCTGGGCCAAGCACCTCAGTGCTCCCTGGCTCTTTCTCCATCACTCCCATGACCTCGGTGCCTTTAGACCGTAGGTCTCACTGTGTGTGCTACTTAACTTTTTGCAAGAAAGGAGCTGCCTGAGCCCAGAAATGGTCCTTGTTGCTCCGGCAGAAGCACCCTGGATGGGTTTTCTCTCTGCCTTCCAGGTAAAGTCAATGAAAGCCCACAACAGCCGTGGTTCCAAGCAGCACCAGAGGACCAAGATTCCCTGAGCTTGTAGTTTAAATGGAGATTAGCTTCTAAAATTTAACGAGGATCTCTGTGAAAACAGAGTCCCAAGGATAAAACAACAACCGAAAAAAAGAAGACCATTGAATAACCATCCAATTAGGGCTTCCAACTGATCCTCATTAAACATCCGCTCCTGACATTTGACAGCGCAGTTTAGATTAGAGAGGTGAGAAATCCCCTTGAAAAGGCAGATTGACATTTTGCAGAGGAGTGTTTTCATGGTAATACTAATGGCTTTAAACCCCCAGCTTTTACCCTAACATGGGGGGGGTCGGGGGGAAGAAAAAAGCCTTGGGCTTGGCAAGGGGGTAAGGAATAGCTGTGCTGGCTGGCAGGGAAACTCCAGGTGACCAAACTCCTCTCCACAGTGAACCCCTGGCCTTGGCTCTCCACATGTAGGGTCGTCAAAAGGGAGCATTTAATAAGATACAGAAGCTGGATTTTTTTTTTTGGCTGAGCTGAATATGAAATCACCATGGCAACCTTTCTTCTGAGGTGATCCGAGTCAGGTAGCAACAGCAGAGATGAGTTAAAGGTCATCCCCGCGGAGGAAGATGGGCACTGATGAAGCACTTTAACAAGTCCCATGGGAGGTGGCATTTAAAAGCCACCCGGAGAGCTCAGCCGGATTCGTGAAGGGAGAGAAATCTGAGAGAAGCAGTGATTTGGGATGCTCCTGGCTGAGAAGCCAGTGGTGTCTGCTGGCCACTTAGCCCAGAGGTCACTCCAATGGGGCCCAAGGAGCCACGAGATGTAGGTCCAGTGCCAGGTATCCTGGACCTGGAGAAGGACTCGCGTAGCAGCTGGGGAAAAACCTATGCAAGCGAATGCTCCTGCTCCAGAGTGAAAGCAATAGCTACGTGCAAGAAATGAGACCTCGTGCTCCACTAGGGAGATACAAGGGGAAAATAATTTCAAAAACCATCTAAGACTAATTGCAAACTGATTTTCACTGGGACTTACACTTTCAAATGCCTGAGGTTCTTCGAGAAACATCCATTCCTGACTTGAACGAAAGGCTCCACGTGATTCATAATGATGAGCTGATGCTATTATCCTCACTCCACAGATAAGGAAAACAGAGGCATGAAGGGTTTTACCATCATCTCCATAGCTAAAGCCAGGCACTTAAAAATATAGCTTGGTGATCAGCAAAGGCGAGTGAGCTGTATTTCTGCAAACTATTTAGCCAAGTGCTCACACACGATGTTTCGGGCATTACAGGGTCAAAGTGGCTTGGTCCAGGTAACCCACTGCAGGTCAGACAGCAAGTTAGTGGCAGGACCAGAGACAAAAACCCAGGTTTCCTGGCTCCTGGTCGTCTGGTTTACTCCTTTTATTACACAAAAATATCCTTTCCAGGTGGCAGCTGCCAGGCAGAGGCATGTGGCAGAGACAGCCCGGCTTCTGCCAGCCCTGGCCATGCTGCAGATCTGGGGACGTTCACCTCCACCTTGGCTGGGTCATCACAACCCATAGTAGGGGTGGGAGGACAGGGCAAACACCCATGAAACACTCCTGCCCTTTTGGGATGTGTCTCTCTCTTGGGAAGGAAGTACAGGCTCTGGAGCTGATAACCCCTGACTTCAGTCTTCCTCCCAAATCACAGAATTATTTCAGAATAATACCTGTGGGAATCCGTCTGTATGCCATCAATTTTTAATTTTGTTATGTTTCTCAGAGTCCTTTTTCAAGCTTTTTCCCTGTAACCATGAGGGCTAGAAACTCACAGCTTTTGTTGTATTAATGAAAGCCGAGCATCTCAAATAATCTCAAGTTCAAGAGCTGTGACTTCAAAAACCCCAAATATCATATGACCAGTGAAAAAAGTTGTGCAAGCTCACAGCACTCCTCTTCCCCATCCCTGCAGAGCTCAGCTTTCACCTGGAGCTCACATCACGCTCTCAGCCATAACTTACTTTCATCTTTTCCACGGCTGCAGCTCTTGGGTCAGGACCTTTACTGTTAGGAATCAGATAGGAAAATCGCCCCAGGATAAGCCCCATGACTGGGAGAGAAAGCAGAGGTTCAGGAGATGTGAAGAGCTTGGTCTTGCTGCTGTACTGCTGGGGGCAGGGACCTTGGGAGCCAGAGCCCCCACCAGCAGTTTTAAGCAAGCCCCAAATGGAAATTCCTACCACCTCCAGCCCTAAGTCTCCAACCCCCTTTGCACACATTTCAAAGCCTGCAGACGTTACACCAGTGGATTTGTCCAACCCAATTTGTATTTACTGCCAACAAAAACGTCTGCCTAGCTCTATTTTGGAGGGAGGAGATCAAGAAGAGGTGGGTCTGAAGTGAAACCCCAAGAACGGGTGCTGGGGGAGACCGTGATCTGCAAAACAGGTGGAGGTTGCGACCTCCCCAGACCCCAGGAGTTTGGTTGGTTCTTGCTGAGATTTCTGCTTCTCTGCCCAAAGCCACGTGCTTGCTGCTGGCCCCAGATCTCCCGGCTGCAAACCCATCTGAACACAGCGTCATACAACTGCTTTGTGCCTGTTCCTCTTTTGAGAAATCGGGACAAAATGAACCATTCTGCTTGGCTCGCGAGACGGGTCAGCCTGCACCTTGCTCAGCCATTAGAAGCTGGACTTGCCATTCGACTCGTCATCAGGGCTGCTCTAATTTGAACTAATGACTGGAAAACTCATTGCTGATTACAGGGCGCTGCCAGGCTCCGTGCTGCCAGTGTGCGACCGCGACAAAAAAAACAATCTCACACACACACCCCCTGAGCTTGGTAGGATAATATTTCATAGCTTTGCCAAAATGGACCTCAGTCATTTATTTTGACAGCTGTAGTTTTAATTATTTATGATAAGATTTTACAGTGTGCTGGTAAATGGACTGCAAGGTGTTTCATAGAAAAGAAAAAGAATGAAGCCTTGCAGTGGGCTCGTCTCAGGGCTGTAATAAACCATAATAAACCAGGAGGGAAACATAGGGAAAGGCTGTGCTGAAGGACCTAGAGTAGCGGTCTTCTACAGAACACAAGGAAAAGTTGCTTTCTTCTGTAGTTATCATAAAGCTGATCATGAGAACAGTTCAAAACTTTGAGGCAAGACATGACGTTACTCTTTTTCAAGAGCACAGATGCATTGCAGGAAGGAGAGGACCTTTCAGCAGGAAAATCAATCTGTTCCATTCTTCTCCAGCTTTAATCCCAGCCTGCCCACCGGGCAGAAGAGCATTCCCACTGCAGTGTCTCAGCATTAGCTTCCTCGAGGAATGAAGAAAAAAGCCACAATTTTCACAGAAGAGAAAGCTGCTCAAATGCACACACGTGAGGATTTAGAAAGACTAAAAAGCTTTCAGCCTGTCTGACATTCACCCGTGTCACTGAAACGCCCCACTGGCATCACAGTTTGGTATTAATGTGCCCTGGTGCTCCTTTGCTAACCACAATGTTCCACCGTGGGGCTGCAGGGTCCAGGAGACACCTCTGGGTTAGAAAAACAGGCCTGAAATTTGCAGGTTGGATCATCTTGATGTGACTTGGGTTTTTTCTCAGTCAACGCCAGCTGTACAAATCATGTTGTTCCCATGGAAAACTTCAAGCACACAGAACTGAAAATTTTATCAGAAGTATATTTAATGGGATATTTTTTTTCCTGGTGGTACCAGGCAGGCCTTAAAAAGTGTGAACTTGAGGAGATAATTTAGTATCTCTGCTGCAGCTCTTCATTTCCTAAAGGAGGAGAGAAACAGTAGCCCACCTTGTTAAAGCTCTTGGAGATAGATTGCTGGAGAACATTAAATAAAAGCTTACTGTTACTGTTATACAAGGGGGCATTCGAGGTCTTTCCATTCTCTTGTGAGGTTGAACTTGCACCATAACTGGTGCGTGATTAATCTGTGCCCATCACAAGGGCTGTCCCAGAGACCCTGCAATTATGACTTCAGTATTACTCTGAGGGGCCCCATCACTTCAGAGATGATTTTGAAGAGGAACATGAAATGAGCTGAGACCTAACACCTGCGACATCAAGAGAAGACAGATGTAAAAAAATAAATGGGTATCTCAGGCAGGGGGTCAGGCTAGTCACCTGCAGGTTCTGTTTGCTTGGGGGTGTTTTTAACACAGTAACCGGGCTAGATTTTGCCTGTGTTGAAAACAAAAGCAAGTTGGCACGTCTGCATCTTTGAGGCAGGATTAAGGAGAGATCCTTGCATCATCTTCTCGCATGAGATACCCCTTTGTAGCGAGACGTGGCCATCCCTGCCCTGAAGGACAGCAGCGACGCTTCGACTCCGAGCCGACCCGGCTTCAGTCGAGTGCCGGTTGGCAGACTCTCCTCTGCCCTGCATATTCCGCAGTCATTTCTAGCAGTTCAACACGGCCATGGAAACGACCTGGTGGGACTTTAAATTTCTGTAAATGACCAGGGAAGATGGAGGCCAGTGGAGATGGACACACACCGGTCAGGGATGGCTCAGCCAGCACTCGGCAAAGAGGATTAGCAGCTGTGGGGGGATGATTATTATCATTAATGATGTCAGAAGGGAGGCAAGCGGAGAGTTCAGTATTTAGTATTTTGACAAAAGCCACAGGGTCCAGATTTGCAGTCAAATTCCACAAAATGTTCTACCCCAAGGCTTAAAAAAACAAGGCAAAATGTTTATTATACTAATAATTCTTCAGTTAACGTCAAGACAGGTGAAGAGGGTATCTAACACTTGATCCCCCACTAAGGCTTTGGCAATTGTGAATGCTAAAAAAGACCGATGAGATTGCACAGGTTGCATAGACGTAGCAGCACACAGGCTGCTGGGGATTGAAAAAGGGCTGCTAATTGCCCAGACCTGCCAAGAAACTCTTTGTGCTCTGGCTCTTGACCTCCACGCAGCCTGAAATCCAGCATGCTCCATCTCTCCAGCATCAAACAAGCACCCAGGGGGATGCATTTGGACTGGGCACGGCTGCTCTGGATCCCGCACTGGTGGCCTGAGCGTGCCTCTGGGGAAGACCGTAATCCTCCTCTGAGGTTCATATGGCTTTAAAGGTTTTGGGGTTTTTTTCTGCAGCTCCAGCTCCTGAACCTGAGACGTGGTGTTGGGGGATATGATGTAGGGGAGAACTTTGTAGAGTAGGGTAGACAATTGGACACGATGATCTCAAGGGTCTTTTCCAACCTAAATGATTCTATGCTCAGTTTTCGTTTTCAAAATCCAAACTGGAAGATCTTGCAGACGGCAAGGTGCATGAGGAAGTATGCAAATGTACTGAGATACTCAAATTAATTAGGAGACAACCCTATATAAAACAATAAAGTACCAATGAATAAGTAAATAAGCTTAATTTTGGATGTTTTCAAATCCTTTCAAGCTTTGGCTTTTGGGTGCTTGAGAGTCTGAGGAGGGGCAGGAGCACCAGAAGTGCAGAACATGGGTCTGGAGACAATAGGAGGAAGGGAAACAGAGCTGTGAGTCAAAGAGGGGAGCAGGACTTGCCGCTTCGTGCTCCCTAGAGAGAGATCCTGATTCGCTTTGCTCTGTTAAAAACCAGCCTGCTTGACCTAGAGCAAGCCATTTAAGTTTTTCCATAGTAGCAAGCCTTGATTGTTGCTGGAATGTGACATGCATCTTCCCACTGGCATCCCAGGCACCCTTGGTTCCTTACACGACAGCCACTCCAGGGTGCTCAGAGCCCTTTCAGTGTGAGCACAACACTGGCTCACAAACTGTATTTCCAAGCCAGTCTAGTGCATTTCAGTTTTCCCTAAGATAAGCCATCTCTCCCCCTACTCTGGATCTTTGAGGCTGGTTTCCCCCACCTCGGGGAAAGCAGCAGGACGGTGGCAGGGCTCTGATGACTGTTACTTTATTCTGCAATTTCAAACCTGGGAAATGTAGGTCACTGATCTTCAGCGTGACCTACATTCACAGTTCCAAATAAGCCCCTTTTGCCAGTGTTGATGTTTCCTAGCTTCAAGTTGAGTCTGGAATACACATGTGAATGCCCTGTTTGGCCTGGGTGTCCAAGGAGGGAAGTTGTGACCGTACACGAGCAGATGCTGCCTAGACCGGCCGTGTCCTGCACCCATGGCTGCAGTGAACATCTGCCCAAGCCAACAGCAAACCCAGGTCCCTCTGTAAAGGTCTCTACTCACACAGGACTATGTGTATTTTTGCCTTACAGGAGTAGGATGGGTATCAGCAGGAATTTTATCATTCCTGTTGTCTTTCTAATACGTGGAATGGGGCTGGCAGGAGCAAACGAAGGTGCACCCACCTCATGGCAGCCCCTGGCAGAGGCAGATTCCAGCTGCAGCAGCTCCAGCAGAGATGTTCTGGCGTGGCTGCCATCAGTGGTACTCCTGCTGCTGGCTTCTCTGGAGGCATTTTATCTCTCCAGGTTTCTTCTTCTCTAATGTAGGGGAGGGGGAAAAAAACCTGGCAGGTGCTTTTTGTGAATAAGGGAATTCTTTGTATGCTTCATCCATCTTTTTCTGAAGCACCATCTTCACTGATCCCTTCAGACCTCATCTTCAGTCCATCCATCATGTCACCTCAGCACCTAGAGTATTTTTTGAGAAAATATGAATAATACTGACTGGATCTTGTGCACAGGGAAAAAGGAAAAGCCTCATGCCTGCTACATTCCCCAGGTTTGGTAGGATGCTTAAAATGGTGCTAGACTATTGATAAGTAATCCCTTCCACAAGCAAAACAAGAAGGAAGAGATAAAATAGTCTGAAGGAAGAGGAATGGGGTGAGGAGGGAAACAGAAAAGGGGGCATCCTTGTATGCTCTGGGGACAAGGTATAGAAAAGCCATCATTCCTGGTGCCCACGTACCCTGGAGAAGGCATGTAATAGCTCACAGGAGCCACCCAGGTGATCTAGTGCTTGGAGGCCTCTGAGTGACACAGTGACATCTGAAAGTAGAATGACATTCACCCAAGGCATGTATCCAAATGTAGGTTAGCCTGGCATCAGGGACACAGCATGGCTTGAAGAGCTGGGAGAACGCAAACAGCCCAAGACTCGGGTCTGGCCCGAGTTCACCACTGAGCACCACTGATGCTCCTCTTCTGTTCTTCCCACCAACAGCTCTCTGAGGCTGCCCAGAGAGCACTGAATTTGTCACTGATTTCATCTTGTTATCGACTGGCAGGAAACAGGTCAGGCACCTCAGTTTGATTTAGGACCAGCACACTCAGTGCATCACTGATCCCAGCACCAAGGGCTCAGCTCCGACCAGCGCAGCCTCTGGAGCCTCCCTGGGAGCCACACACAACTCCTGCCCTTCCCAGCTCTTCCATCATGTCTTGTTTACGTTTGGTCCCATAATACATCATGTACAAATGTAGGTCGTAGCAAAGACCATGTCTCAGCAAACTGTGAAATCTCAGCTTAGCCTCTCGTCTTGTGTGCAAGAGGATTTTCTCACCTCCTATCGCCCCGGGCTGCTGCTGCACTGAGTTCCTCCTTCTCGGTGAGTCCGTGCTTCCTGGCAAGTGTCAGGAAAACTCACGGCAGCAGGGATGGGAAACACCCTCTGACAGTGTAAACGCTGCAGATCTCCTCAGGAAGAAAAGCAGGCTGGGCTGTGACAAACCCCAGCATCTCATGTGAGTATCTTTCATGCAGCCACCTATCCACCCTCTCCAGTGCCATGAAAAGCTCTCTTTAGGGTGCCTCCTTTCTGTGCACTGGGGTGAAAAGAAAATCAGTCTGTCTTGTATACATGAGGCATCCATGTTCTTGCAAGCAGTGCAATAACTCCACATTTGTGTTGGTGGGAGCAGGATCCATCCTTCTGGCTTTTTATTGCTGGGAGGGCAAAAGTCAAAAAAGCAAAACAAAGTGTCCATGTGCTGAAGATGAAATAAGGGTTTGTCGGCGGGGAACTGGCAGCACACGAAATCCACATCTATCTCTCCACTCTCTCGGCAGCACCGCAGCTGGACGGGCTGTATTTTTGGCAGGAAAACCCTCCTCCTCCTTTCACTCATGGTCAGTATGTGCTTCACTGAAGACTAATGCAGGCTGAATGGCACCAAGCTGTGACACCGCCGGGGGGCCCAGAGATGCCACACCACATTTCCAAACACCCAACTGACAAGGGCCAGCCAGCGGGATGTGATGAAGAGAGAGAGAGATCCATTAAGTGAGATGATTTAATGGACTGGCCAATTAAATATAGAATCATAGAATTATTTAGGTTGGAAAAGACTCTCAAGATCATCGAGTCCAACCATCTACCTTACTCTACAAAGTTCTTCCCTGCACCATATCCCCCAACACCACACCTGAACGACTCTTAAACACATCCAAGGATGGTGACTCAATCACCTCCCTGGGCAGCCTGTTCCAATGCCCGACCACTCTTTCTGTGAGAAACTCTTTCCTAATGTTCAGTTTAAACCTACCCTGTTGGAGCTTGAAGCCATTCCCTCTTGTTCTATCACTAATTACCTGCGAGAAGAGACCAGCACCAACCTCTCTACAATGTCCTTTCAAGTAGTTGCAGAGAGTGATGAGGTCTCCCCTCAGCCTCCTCTTCCTCAAACTAAACAGTCCCAGCTCCTTCAACCACTCTTCGTTCTCCAGGCCCTTCACCAGTTTCGTTGCCCTCCTCTGCACCCGCTCCAGCACCTCCATATCTCTCTTGTATTGAGGTGCCCAGAACTGGACCCAATACTCCAGGTATGGCCTCACCAGTGCTGAGTACAGGGGGACAATCACCTCCCTAGTTCTGCTGGCCACACTATTTCTAATACAAACCAGGATGCCATTGGCTTTCTTGGCCACCTGGGCACACTGCCGGCTCATATTCAGTATGTAGTGGTGGTGTCCGAGCTGACCTCCACAACGGTCAAGGCAGCAGGGACAGAGTCTTCCCCCAGTTCTCCAAGCCATGCTGTGTCCCCTGCATCCATCCCGTCTCCCATCCAATGAGGCTTCTAAGCCAACAGCACATGGTTTGCTCTGTGCTAAACAAAGGTGGCTCCTAAGGGGGGCTCTTGGTCTCTGACCCAGAAGTTCATGCGTTTTTGGGAGGGTCAAAGACGTGGGGTGCAAAAGCCCATCGCCCACTACCACCGACTAACACCCCACCTGCTGAAAGCTCGTTATTTGTATTCTGCATGCAGGTTTCCTTTGTTTGCACACATTTCTATTAGGCCTTAATAGGCTTCATTGAAGTATTTTCAGGTTCTGTCGAAAAACAAAATGCCAAAGGACGCCTAAAACGCTGGGTTCCTAATGTCCTTCCTCAGATTTCAGCTTTTTAGACAGCACATCAAAACAGGGACATAATGAAGCTGCTATTATTACTAATGCCTTCCACATTATTCAAGTTGCAGGGAACGATTAAACGGCATGAATGACGTGCTGCTACTCTTGGGTACGCTGCCAAACTGCGGCTCCGCTCACCTTCTCTCCTCTGCTTCTCTTCTTCCCCACCTGCTCCCTGTCAGAAGGCGAGGAGCAGCCGGTCTGCTCCGCTTCCTCTGAAATTCAAATCAAAGAAAACTCCGAGCCCCTTTCAGAAGAACAAGATAAGACGCGTGCAGAAAACATCACATTTCAGAGGCTTTTGCCCCAGAACAGCAGCAGCCCCTTGATGGCTCCATCACGGGACAAATTGCACAGCAGCTCTCTGTGCTGGGAGGAGACCCACCTTCCACCCAGCTGCCTGTTCTGCTGCTGAAGACCCCAGCAGGTCTCCTCAGTTCTCTGGCCAAGCTTTTAATCACCTCATCCTTACCAAGAAAGACCTTGTTACACACTCCCTGACGCCAGCTCTAGATCAGAAAGGGAGGGATGCGGTCGCTGGGCTTTTGACCTGAGGTTTCTTGGAGCTTTAAGTTTTGCAGCCCCCTGTGAAGGATGGTTGTGTCCTGTCCGACCTGGGAAGCACCTGGTTAAGAGATGGAGCTCTGTGAGGTCTTCCCCTTGGGTCGGGCTGCACAGGTTGGCATGAGCTGCAAGCTCAGGCTCGCAGAAAGCCATCCATCCCCGCAGAGGGTAGTGATGCCAAGCCCAGCCACAGGGTTCAACACCTGAATAACGCTGCCCTGGCACGGGGTACTGAGGGTCCTTCATTTTATGGCTGGAAGCAGGAGAAAGCATCTTTTAGGGCTAGAAAATGCACGCAACACTGCTGACACTGTTGGAGGGGTTTGACTTGTATTGTGAAGTTCTGAACATCCGGCTTCCAAAAACAGCATGTTCCAGCAGTGCCCCATGGGAAGCACAGGGATACCCTCAGCATCCTTGGGCTGTGATCTGGAGACTCTGCATAACTCAGGAACCTTCAGCCCTCAACTACATCTTTTAGGAAGCTACCAACTTTTGAATCTGTAGCCTTATGCCTTCTTCATGGGGCTTCCTCCTCCACCTGGGTCTGATGGATGAGGGCTGGGGTGGGAGAAGTATCTTTGGCAAGGAAGGCACCTGCTAGGCATTGGGTCACTTGATGAGATGGGGGAAGTGGGGCTGGGTCAAGACTAGAAAATTATAAAGGACACAAGGTGAGTAATCACTGCAGGTGGTAGAAGGTGATTGGAAGATGATTCATTAGCAAAGAGCTCATGGAGACCAGAGCTTGGCACTCTCAACAAGGATGTATCTCCAGGGGCTTCTTACAGACAGGTAAGGGGAAAAAAGGAGATCAGAGGTTTTTTTCCTGAGTGTCTAAAATGTGTTTTGGTTTTATGTTTAAGTGAAGGAGTGGTGGTATCAGAAACCATACATGTAGATATGTTTGTTTGCTCCTGTCTCCTACCTCTGACTAGTTTGGTAATGCTCTGGGTAGAAAAATCCAGCTTTGATAGTGGCAGCAGGTGAGCAATCTCTGACTTCCACCATTAGTGCGGTGGAATGTGGAGAGTTCATGGGGGACTTGTATCTGGTCTTTAGGCTTAAGTCCATCAAGGAGGGCATCACCACTTTCTTCAAAGCTCCTGCAGCTAAAAATACCTGGAGGTGCAGTGGCCCAGCGCAGTAATAGCAACTTGGAGAGCAAGCACGGGGTGTGTTGAACTAGGGCTCTTGCAGAGCTCTGGCGCTGCATTATATTCTTGTGGGTTTATACCAAGCAGAGCAGGGAATTGAAACATCTAGAGTGCCATATTCTGCATTTAACATCTAATGTGGTTTCTTTGAGCCTTCTTGTGTGCATATATTCATTCTCAGAAAAGGCTCTTGCCTGTTTGCTTTAACGCTAATGAGATATTCTCCCTCATTTCTTTGTTACGCCAACTCTAATTTCCAGCTCTTTGACATGAGCAACCATTTTTCTCTGAAAGGCTGAGATCACATGGCAGGATTATAAATTTACTCCTGAAATGCCCTATTAATAAATAATAAAGTGTTTATAAATATGCAAAATAGATTATTAGTCAATTCTACAAAATCTTGGCTACAGGACCATAAAAGTGTGCCCTGCAGCTTGTATATCTATTATAAAAAAGAGGAAGAAACTAGAAAGAAATTTAGATTCCCTTTTTAACTTCCAAGCAGCAAATGCTGAATAACTTCTGATAGTGATTATGTTAAAAGGAAATCATTTGTTTCCTTGAACAGTAGCAAACAAAGTGCTGCAAATATGTGATTTTAAAAATATTACATATACGCAGAGGGACAAGAGTAAGTTGTTCGTTTGAACAGCTCATTAAACAGTAGCTCTTCAGCTAAAACTTGCCCTGTCTGCACGTATCCTGAGAGGTATTATTGTTTTATTTAAGCTTAGTGAGCTTCAGGAATGCTAATACCCCTTAAATAGACCTGCGTCTTAGCTACAGGAGCTCAGGCTGCAACTTTGAACGAAGTCACGCTGAAGTTTGCTCGTTCCCAAGCAGTCCTGGCCAAAGGGTGGTGTGTGGCCACGCAAGAGGAGAAGGAAGTGATGACTTAGGACCGTGCTCATTGGTGTGCATAAACCCTGGTGGAAGTCACCTCTCAGTGTTTCCATTGACGGTGTAGCACAGCCAAGCCTGTGGTTGTTTTAGGGACAGGCTGAGAGCTGGAGCACCAAATGGTTGATCTCTGGCGAGGGATGAATTGATGGGGCTTGGAGCAACCTGGTGTAGAAGGAGGCATCCCTGCCCATGGTAGGGGCTCTGGAACTCTATGATCTTTAAGGTCCCTTCCAACCTGAGCCATTCTGTGATTGCTGCTGTGCAGGCTGGGCACATGGCTTTTATTAGCTGGTGGGCTTGTGGTGTTGAGTTGGTCTTGGGAAATAGTGGGTCCTGAGGATCCTCTGGCCAATGTCTGCTTTTCTAGCAAGACCTATTCCTATCAGCAGGTTGTTGCAACAATGTTGTGCCTCATTTCTGAAAGAGAAACAGCCTTATTTGCCATAGATTTATCTATAAAGGCATCGCTAATCTATGGTAAACCACAATGACTGGGGTGGGGAGTAAGGTAACTGGGAAGGTGGTGGCAGGGATATCAGAAGAAGCGGGTGGTGTTCGCTTCTGAGCTCTGATAGCATTGCTTCACCATCAGCAGGCTGAATTGGTCCCATTCAACAAAAAAAAAAAATATCAGATCAAAGAAAGGAAACAGGAGAAACTGCCTAGGTAGGCTGGTTTTTTCTGTTTACCTGAGAAACATCATGATGCCACCAGGATCTGTACCACAGTGGTCCCTGTGCAAGGAGAGGGAGAGAGCTGGGTAATTCCAGACACTGTCCAAAAGGAGCTGCTGAGACAACTCTGCTGACAGCCAGGCAGAAATGAAGTGGGGAAATGTCAAATGTGCTTGACCTGAGCTTAAACCTTTATGAATTGAGGGCAGGAGGAGAGGAAAAGGGTCTGTAAAGAAGAGCTCTTCTTCAGGTAAATATGTTTGTGTGAGGGCAGAGGCAGTCTGGAAACTCATGGCAGGGGGGTAACACCTGATGGGGGGAGGCAAAGGCTTTATAAGAGATATCTCAAGGTAGTGATGATGATTTGAAGCATTTCATTTATTTATTTATTTGCTCAGCAACAGCACAGTGATTATTCTGGCCTGGCACCAGAGCTGATAAGGACCAGCCACATCAAGCCAGGCCCCCTTATATCTCCTCTAACAGAGCCAGGGCAGCAAAAAATACTTGTCACCTGGAGAGAAACGCAGCCCTGAAGCTCCCGGCTGAGGATTTACTGTGAGCAGGGCCAGCAAGTCCGGAGGAGAGAATTTGGCATCTGTGTTCCTATAGCCCAGAATGAGTGGCTCTCCTGCCTGTGTGTAAGTGGGAGTGCTGCCACGGTTATCTCACTGGCTTTTAGAACTGGCAGAGGAGTCTCCAAGGATGCTCTGTGCTGCCTAATGCTTGTCAGAGAAACTGGCTCATTTGGGTTCTGGAACCGGTAAAGGTCCTGAGCAGGTATCTGTTGTTAAACTGCTGCTAGGGCAGAATAACACCATGGCCATTAGATGAAATTGTCTAGAAAGCACCAGTGGAAGAAGCCCAGAGGAGTCAGGAAGAGCTCTAAGTAGGTGATATGTGTTACCCTTCATAGAAAAGCCTTCAAATAAATCAAGCTGGCTGAAATAGTGCAGTAGGTCATCTAATCTTTATCTCTCCTCATCTTTCAAACCAACAGTCCCCCATCTGCACATCCCCTGGCCAGGAAGTTCTAGTCCTTGCTTCAGTGGGAGGGATGGAGTGGGCAGTGACAGGCAACAACAGGGAGTGTGTCCTCAGGCCAGGGCTGGCAGGCTTTGAAGGCTGGCATTTAAGATTACAATCTCATCTAAAACAGAGATTCTACGTGCTGCTTGAAGTTGAGGAACAGCTGTTCAAGCCCCTCAGGACCTGCCGCCTCCTGCCTTGTCCACCTGCAGCCTAAGCAGGTTTTCCCCTTGGAGCTGGGAGGAGTTCTTCAACATGGAAGGATGCAATTGAACAAAATGGCTTATGAGAAACCAGCAGGAGGGGAGCAAAAAGCCTAGAAACCAGCTTTATGCCACATAAGCCATCCAGAACTGCATCTGGATTTTTAAGATCCTTTGCTTCTTAGCTTTAAAAGCAATGGTCACCCCTTCCATATGACTTTCTTGAACTGAAGAGTTGATTTTCATGAAGTAGAAGTGCTGTTTTAAATTATATTCAGCTCATTTAACATGCCATGAGTAAGCAGTCACTAGAGAAGCAAGCCAAGCAGGAGCTCAGTTGGCTGAGCTCTGAGTAGATTTCTGTTAGAGACCAGAGGAAGGTAGAGGAGTTTTTGGTCTTGTACAAATTGGTAATTGCCAGCTGATAGGGAGATGAACTATCTTAAATGATGTTTTTGTGCAGCCAAGTTACAGACTACTTGGTCTTAAGCAATTAGAGCTATTCCTGTTTCGTATTCTTAATAGAGCTCAGTATCAGGCATAATTCAAATCATCTGGGTTAAACTAACACCTCTCTGATAGCACTTGCCAAACATCACTGACAATTTTGCAGTTATCAGTATCAAGGCATCCAAAGATCACTGACATTAAGTCACTGACACAAGAAAAGCACTCCCTCCCTTTTTCAGAGTTATAAATGTCTTATAAATTTATTTAACCTCACAATTGTGCACAGACTTGCTAATAAGAGCAGCAGCTTGTATGAAGCTTGTGGCAACAGCCACGTACAGGAGAGAGGGGAAGTCATGTTATACTCTGCCCAATGCAGAACTCATCTAGATATTGGAGAAATAACCCTTTAATAGGATCAATTTAAAGACAATATGTATCTGGGGACTTGTTTGAGAAAATCTTCATTGTGCAAATACTTAGCTTTAGCTTTGTGCTTCCCCTGTCAAAATTCAGAAAGGGCTAAATTGAATCTCACCCTTTCTGCTCAGAGCCCCAGCTGCAATCACCCTCATCAAGTTCTAGCTTTCCAACTCTTAATTAGCTAACAATTTACACCAGATTTTTGGTCATTTGCTCATCTTCCACTTGAGATCTCATCACAAACGTAAGTACACCCAGAGATCGCAGCCATCACACGGCATCTTCACTTTTGCAGCCTATGCTAAGGGGGGGGGTTCTGTCCTGTTTAGCCACAGCTCTGTGTTGGGTTGGGGCTCACCTTGATGGGTCTTGGACTTCCTACACAGACCAGCTTTGTTGCACAACAGGAGGCAAAATCGCTTGAGAGACAGGGAACTTGGTCAAGCAAGACTGAAGTGGAAGGAAGCCTGCTTAACAGCTGTGATGTGGCCTGGCCACCCCAGGAGGGGATGTGCCTTGGTTCACTCAAGTGGGCTTGGAGTAGGTCTGCAGCTTGTGGGCTCCAAGGTACCAAAGCTTCCAAGGAGGCATCATGCAAGGCTCCCAAATCCACCAAACTTCAACAAGCAACTTCAACACCATTGAAGTTTTTCCCATTCCCTCCCTAAACATAACACACAAGACAAGGGAGATTTCAAGAACATGTTTAATGATGGCAGTTTCTGCTGAAACACCAGAAGTCCATTCAAACTAGTCTTACCAATTTTTTCTAAAAAGAAGCTTTGGTCACAATGACAAATTCTCTCAAACATTTTTAAACAAAATTCAAGCAATTGCAGAAAACAAAATGCATGGTCCTGACACCTCCTCACACAAAAACTGCAGCAGCAGAAACTCATCTAACAGAAGAAAAAAAAACCTAATGAAAACCATAGCCTGTCAGCCTGCAGAGATTATTCCATATACAGTGAATTAGAGGGAATGGTTACGAACAAAACATTCAAATGCATTAGTGCTTGTGTGTTCCAGCTTCATTAGTGCTTGTAGAGCTCTAGGAGTTAGCTTGAGCTACAGATAAGCACTAGGGTAGCAAAAGTTAGTATGCTAAATAAGCATCTGCAGTCATCTCCACATCTTCTAGGGGGAAAAGGAGAAAAAAAGAAACATCCCAAAACCCAAATATAAAGTTATCTGTGCAATTCTGACTTAATTCTGCAGACAAGCATGGCACAGCAACTGCTGGCTTCTCAAATGTAACCTCCAGTGACAGGGCTGTGGCTGGAGTAAAGAGGCTGCAATTCTACGCAGGGTTTTTCCCCCCCAGCACACACAAATAGGAGTCTCTAATTCCCTCGCTCCGTTTGACTCTGCTACCACTGGGTGGATTTTGTAAGCAATGAGAAAGCTACAGGCAGACATCTGTAATAATGTTTCTCTTTTCATTTTCTGTAACAAAAAAAAAAATGCATTTAAAAAATGCTCCTGAACAAAGCAAGTCTGACTGCGCAATGCAAAACAGCAGCAGATACTAAGACACATTACAGTCACAATGAGATTAAATCTGCAGTGTAAGATACACAGACCATTAAAGTAAAACATTCATGTAGTGGTTAATGGCTATTTCTTCTCCAACAAACTCCTAGAACTACCTGAACCAAACAGTCCAAATTATATGAACTATGTTTTAAACTAATTCCTACCATTAAAAAAATATTCATATATATATACTATTAGATGAGTCACATCAAGTGCTCTTAAAATCTTAACTAAATATAGCTATAGAATATTTAACCAGACACTTTAAATCACATACAGCAACTTTTGTAGAGGTAAACATTGCCTCACATTTGCAACAGCAACTGAGTATCCAACAAAGCATTCTGATTATTGTCAAGACCAGGAGCAACCGGTGAGGTTGGCCTTTTATTTCCACCAAGTAGCTGCTGCTTCCCCATAAGCACTTTTTAGCTTATGGCACACAGTTTGGGACCTTCCCAAAGGAGCCAGAGCACCCCAGCAGCAGCTGGGCACCTCCGTCTTCAACATCTTAAATACCTGGTCCCTGTCTACTGTTGATATTTGGCCACAACATGGAAACAGTGGGAACTTTTAGTCCCAAGCAAGGAAAGCTGTTGACTTTTGCCAGCCCAACTCAGCAAGTGACCTTCAAGTTGGTGGAAGAACTCCCAATTTCGAGGACTGACTCACCCTTGGAAAGGAGAAGTGCCCTTTATCCACCTTTACCTCTCATCTCTCACCTACATAACTTGGTCTCTTCTTTCTTTTGTGCATAGAGGTGGCTTCATTCCCTCTCCACCACTCTTCTTTCCAGCATGCCTGATGCTCAGTTTAATTAGTTTGGCAGAAGAGTGGACATGATCATGTTGCCATGGTGTCTGCTCAGCCGGGGCAGCCATCTCACTCCATTGCCTCCTTCCACAAATGCAAACAGAAGCTTTTAACCTCTCTCTCTCTGCTCACCATCGCCACTTCTCTGACTTCAAAAGGACTTGGTCTACCTAAGAAGTTCAATTCCTGGTCTTCAAAGTACTTTAGTCCTGAAAAGACACAATATTTCCTTCAGAATCATCCAGCCCGAGTCTGAAACTTGTTTTACCTCAGCAGGGTAAGAGCCCCGGATCTCATCTCAACCCAGAGCATCATTCAGCTCACTGGTCCCTGTGATTCCCACCAGGAACACAACCTGCTTGGCCCCATCCTCACCTGGCAGATGACACGATAAATATTGCTTAGTAACAGTAATACGGAATGACTCCAATTCATTCCATGAATGAAAATAACAGCATTTTTATATTGCCTCAATGACTAATATTAACACAACAGTCTGCTGTGGGATTTTTCCATCCGGGCTGAGTGGGCTGTTTGCAAAGCTTCTGCTGCTTCATGGTGAGGGAAAGCAAGCTGCTTTGAGGAAAGCACAAGGTTGCTGGAAAGGAGAAAAAAAATAATTCAAAAAAATTCCCCTTCACCTCTTTTTACTGACTGCCGGGCCCAGGGGAACTGTGCAGAACTGCTGTAGGTTGTGGTATGATGACAAAGCAGCTCAGTGTTCTCAGCAATCCTCAAATCCCAACTGGCTTTCAAAAAAAAAAAAAAAATAAACAAAACCCCAAACTGGCAGCTTGCTGCAAGGATGGTGCTTTGCCAGATACTCTGCGGTCTCCTCGAGGGGCTGTAACTGCAGGAGGCCAGTAGACAGTCAAGCAAACAGTGGGACAATCCTAAAAATTTGGAAAACATGCATTCCCCAAGAAAAGCAAGGTTCCAGCCAGCTTAAAAACCCAAAATAAAAGGTGTTAAGGGGTGCAGTAAACAGAGAATAAACACACCAAAGAGAAGTCTGAACTGCATCTGTGGTTACTTTAACGGAAAACCACAAAGTTAAGAAACTAAACCAGTTAGGTTTGCCCTTTCTAACGATGGCCTGGAAAGCATACATGCTTGCGGTCTTCTAAACCAAATCCATCCAGACGCAGTAATCTAATTCTCATAGTGTCATCCCACAGCTCTGACCTTTGGAGCACAAAGCACAGCAGGCAGCGATGGTTAAAAACGCTTCCTTGAGTTAAATGGGATTTGTCGAGCAGGTGGTAGGGAAAAACTTCCAGTTTGATACAGATTAAGATCACTTACATGAAGCTCCCATGAAAAATAAGAGGTGTTCTTTCTGCAATCTAATCATTCCACATGAGGCCTTATTTTGCTTAGAAAAAAAGTAATATAGATGAATTGTAGACAAGTTACAGTAAGCACAGGACCGTACAAAACACTGGTTTTACTCCCTGTGGAAGGGCAGAAAATTACAAAAATATATCTTCTTTAATCCAAGATTCTTGTAGTTTAGGGCATGCCTGATTCTTCCTATTTCCCTGTGGTCTCATTTATTCAAGTTGGTCTGATCAGAGCTCCTTGGGACAGTGACAATGTCATCACAAAAGCTTAGTGCAATTGTTGGTTTTTTTTAAAAAAAAAAAATCAGTAGCAAGTCAAGAAAATTTTCTATATGAGTCAATCTCTCACCCCCTCCCCCAAAAATCCTACACTAAACATACAGTGTGGCATTTCAGCATGGCTTACATTTCTACCAACTGAAGTCGTTAGTCGCCTCTGTAAGTCCCAAATAATATACCTTTCATTTCTTTTAAACACGTGATCTGTTTAACAATGACCAAAGTTTAACAGTGACTGAAGCATTGAATTGGGATTTTAGAAAATAAGTCCTTGGGGCAGCTTGGTTCAATCTTCCTTTTCTTCTTTCTTCAAAACTTATTTAGACCATGATGAGCTGCAAGTACATAGGGCTGCTTTTTCTCATGCTGTAGTGTCACAGCCCTCCTAAAGCAAGACAGCTGAGTTTGCAAAGAGGAACTCTGGTCATTCCAATACAGCAGTTTGGAAACCAGGGAACGGAATGGTGACGTTTTGGTCAGAAGATCCACAGCCTGCTGTACAAACAGCACCTGGAGGATATGAGGCTCGGTTTGGTCGTAACGCTGCAGAGATGAAAGCCTCCCCTTTCACAGTTATGGCTTCAGCAGGTCCCTCAACAGCAGAATGACATCTTGCAGGGCACCAACACTCCATGGAGCTGCTTTACCTGGAAAGCAGGAAGAATTAGTACAGTCGTAGACTTGCAATTAAATAGCTCACAGGCAGAGATGCAAAGTGGGGGGAAAAAAAAAAAAAAGCCACAAAGCAAAAGGTAGCATTATTCACTGTGATTGCTATCAGTTCTCTCCAGCAGCTGATTTCCATGGTGACACTGGACACCGATGTGGTGTTAACACTGTGCCAAGAGAAGCTAGACCAAGTGAAGTAAAAAAGAGTTACATCAGACAAAACCCAGATGCTGAAAGATCCCGTGACCAGCCCCTGCGCAGACCAGAGAAAGGAGCACGCACAGGGCCAGGCTGTGATTTTACTGCACATGAAACAGCATCTTAGACCTCACAGCTTTTTCTTTTTTTTGGCCACACCAGTGCAGTCCCTTCCTAACCACCACACGTGAACCGCCCTCCTTCCTGTAGATTCTCCTCCTGACACCCTACTGCTTTAACTGCTTCAGGGTTCAAATAAAAAATTCTTAATAGCAACTTGCTATACTCCACGAAGAAGGCGAAAGCCCTCCTATAGGACTGCACCACCAGTGTATAATTGACTGAATGAGCCAGCAGAACACAGTGTGCTCTGCAGCAACTGTTACAGCCACATGAGGAAAGAGCCTGGCCTTCAAAAACCAAAGAAAAATTGCTTTTTCATCACCTCTTTCCTCCCTTGCTGCAGACCCATGGGAAATCCTTAACAGCAGCACCAAAGCTTTGATAATTTGTTGTATTTATAGTAAACAACTGACTTTGTTAGTTATTTGCACCCCCTTCAGATGAGGATAAATGATACCCCTCCATTTACACACAACTTGTCACTGCTGCCTGCTGGGAAGAAAAAAAATAAAAAAAAAAATATATATATAAATTAAGCTGCTACAAGCCCCAGCGCAATTCACCTAGCATCATCCAGAACAGCCTGAAGCTTTTGCTGGCAAAAGGAAAATAAATCCATTAAAGCTGCTCCCTTGAGAGTCAACACCTTGCCATAAGAAGCAGACAACAGCACGCTCCATTCAGAGCTGCACACAGTCAGGATCTGGAAAGGCTGTATTCAAAGAGAAGACACCAATAGTGTAACTCATATTTTTCAGAGACTCCCAAAAGACTTGAGCACATCAAAGGCTGAGCCCTGCAACTGTGATGAAGATGTTTCCACGGAGTTCAATGCTACTGGAGCCTGAAAAAGGGATGAATCCAGAATCCAGCCTTTACGTGTGGTGCATCTTTCCTCTAAAACATCCTGCAAGCTCTCGAAAGCCCTTCAGTCCCACGGTGGTGGAATAAATGTTCCTCTTCCCTCTGCCTGCCACCACTCCTTACACATAAATCTTTTCCGCTTTCAAGAGCGCTTTGAAAGATGCATTCCTAAAATGCTTCTGCGTTTTGCTGGTGCTGCTGCTGTTAGAAGGAAAACTGACAATCCATGTGGAAAACAAACTGAGGAATTTCACTTAGCCAAAAGAAAGGATGGGGGCCTCAGTCTGCCCCAAGAAAAACTTGAGGGTTTTTTTTTTTTTTCAATATTTATTTAGAAGCCTGATATTGGGGTTGGGACAATACCAGCTCTGGCATTTAAAGTCCAAGTTTTTCCTCAACTCCAGGGTCTCACATATTACCCTGGGCTGAAAACGCTCTGCGGGGATGGTTGTGAAATTCACCCAGCTGGGCTGGGCAAGCACAGCCAGAGCAGAAGGCTCTGCCTCCACCAGCTGCGTGTCAGCAGGAAGAGGAGACACTGCTGATATCTCAGATTACTGAAGTGCTTTGAAAGCCTTTCATGTGCAAGGCGCCACAGAATTTATTCAGTACTTGTTTTCAGTTTTCTATTGAAGCTGACAAGAAATCTCCCAATGGGCTATGCTACCGTTAATAAGCTTAATAAGCTAACAATTTTATTTACCTTTTCAAAAACTGGGTTTTTTTTGCAGCTGTTTTAATCTCTTTTCTCTACTTACACAAAACAAGCAGAGTGCTCTGTGATGAGGGATGGCTGCTAACACCAGTTTGTTGGGGACATTTGCCCATAATCTACCTTACTTCAGTCCTCTCTTCAGTATCACCCAATGCCAACTGCCTGATGACCTACAGTGACCTACCCCATCGAGTAAAAAATCATGAAACCTGCATAACTTCACCTTGCCTTCCTGAAAGAAAGTCCTAAAGCGGCAAAAGAGAAGCAGGAAACCTTCAAATCAAGATCTCTTGATGAGATGAGAAAGAGTACACTTGAAGATGGGATTTAGCTTTCCACTAACTCATTTTCCAAGATGTGCAGCAACTGTAATCCCATACAAAACATCTGGAAAATTATGATGAATACAGTTCATGTGGTTCAAAAAAAAAAAATCAATTGGACAGGGATACCTTTTGGCCTTCAGCAGCACAGATTGAACTGGCAATGAAGAAACAAACACCCTTTCTGTGTTCAGTTTGCTTTTTTCTGTAGGTCTATAATAATTTCAGAACAATTCTGAATCACAGAATCATCACAGAATCATCACAGAATGGTTTGGGTTGGAAGGGACCTTAAAGATCATCAAGTTCCAACCCCCCCTGCTATGGGCAGGGACACCTTCCACTACAGCGGGTTGCTTAAAGCCTCATCCAGCCTGGCCTTGAACACCTCCAGGGATGGGGCATCCACGACTTGCCTGGGCAACCTGTTCCAGTGCCTCACCACCCTCACTGTAAAGAATTTCTTTCCAGTATCTAATCTAGATCTCCCCTCTTTATCCAAACGCCTCTTTCACTACCAGAGCAAATACCCACAGAAAACCATCCTCCATATTAAAAAATTGTTTCCACAAAGCTTTTCAAGGAGGTGTTAATGTCAAAGTGATTTGGCATCTTTGCTCTGTGACAATCTTTGATTTAGTCTTTCAGCCTCTTGTCACACGGAAATTGTGCCTGCAGGATTAGAGAAGCCATCAACAGAACCGCTTCCCTGCTACTGAAATGAGATGGCAAAGGGGGTGTCTAATCCGGCGCACGCACAGTTCTGCGTTTGTCAGAGGCAGGCAGTGGGTGGCTTTTGCATCTACAGAAGGGACCCTGTTTGGTTAAGATTTTGAAGTGGTCTCATTAGCCTGCTTTACGGGAGGAAGGTGGTTATTTCTCATTGCTCCATAGCCCAAGGGAAGTCGGGGGTGGGATCTACCGGGAGACCAAAACCTTAAAGCCTCCCGAAAAAAAAAGTTTAAAAAAAAAAAAAGAAAAGAAAGTAACAACCTTCATCCAACAGCCCAATTTACAGAGTCTGCTGTTCTTTGATGCCGCATGTAAGACTGGAAACAAATACACACAAGGACAAAGCATTAAAGGAAAGAAAATTAACTGCATGAGAACAATTGGAGAGGTATATGTTGCTTCTCCCCTGTTGCTGCTAGACACCAACCGCCTTTTAATTAGAGCACTGTTTGCATTACATGGGGGAGACAGCACAGAATCTCAATTACTCCCCCGAACACAGATGCAATTGCCAGTACAGATCTTTCAAGGATGGGAGGGGACCTCAAACAAACCAGCCCAGAGCCTACACACATATTCCTCAGCAAAGACTTATGCTACAAACCCAAAACAAAACTCTATTTATGACCTGTATATTGGACACAGTAGGTTAATACTGCGGTAATGAACTTAGTATCATGCACAGGAGATACCTAATGTCATGACACTCCAGTCAGCTATTCAGATTTCTCCTTACTGCCATGCTGGTGGTAACCCTAGAGACCTGAAAGCACAGGATTGTCTTACAGTACATATAAGTAATACTTGAACTGAATAATGGTTATAGTCCATGACAGCCACCATGTCCCTACCGTGTCGCTCTTTGGAAAACTGGTTCCCTTTTCACTCTATTCTCATGTTTTCCCAGAAGCCTGTATTTTAGAAATATTTTTGGTGCCTTTCTAGTGGAAAGCACTGAGCGAATCATCACTTTAAGAAGAATGAACCCTTTTCCCCATAGTTTCATAGCTTTTAAATCAAAAATGAACAGGATAAAAGATTCCAGCTAATTTCAATGTGATATTCAGGAGCCAAGGCAACTTTGAAAATGGTAGGGTTTAAATGGCTGCAGAAAGTTGGTTTCTGATAGCAGCATGTATGTTACAACACTGAACGATGGCCGGTCCGGCCCATAGGCATATCTTTCAGTACCAGTGTGTCACACAGAAATAAAGAATCAAGGAAATCAAAATAATAGCTCTTGTCATCCATGGCACTGCACCAGTGGATTGTGCTGCACCACGGGGTTGCACGAGGTTCAGCCTCTCAGAAAACAATCCCATTCCTGGTACAGTCACCACAGCAGCACCTGGTCAAAGTGCCCTCACCAAGGCTTTGTAGCACAGACAGGCCAGAATTCTGTCATGCCATGAGCCAAGTCAGCGCCGCTACTGGGAGGCTGTTTGAATAAAACCGAACAGCCACCACAACTCATACTGATGGCTGGCAAGGATACACTTTCATTTGAATTAAAAAATAAACAAAAGAGAGAGTGCAGAATATTCTAGCCCATGGGTACTCATCAGGAGACACCTGTCACTCCTCTGTCCCCACCACAACTGCTTCCAGGTTGCCGCAACTCATGACATATTGCTTTAGTTGGCTGAAAGAGCAGTATCACCCCATTCCTTATGGATCAGCCCTAGCGATACCTCTGCAAGTTCACCTGATGCATCGGCACAATTTTTTGTTTTTTGATAATTGAGAGGGGAAGTAGTTTTCCTGACTTAGCAGTTAACAAAGGCTCTTTTAAAACAGACACTTGCTGAATATCCAAAACCTGTCTCTCCCATTGTGTGGCTACCGGCATGTATTTATAACTCCCATTAACCACAGGAAAGGACAAAGTTACCTCTCCTTACCCTGTTTTCCTGGAATCTGCACCCAGCTGCAAAAAATAATGGAAGCCTTAGATGGCACAAGGCAACTATTGCCTGAATGCCAGTTCTGGAGGTGGAAAGGCACTGGGGAAGGAACCCCAACAGAAGACCTGGCAGTAGTTCACTGACTTACTGTGGGCATGTCGGAGGTGCTCCTTCAGCTGTTCTAGACCTCTCTTCCCATCTGAACACAAGCACCCAAGAAGGACCCCCTGACTGGTCTAATGGGGATGTCAATGGTCAAACTCAGCAATTCACATTTGCAAAGAAGTGTCTTTACCCGTCACAGGAGATGAGAACTGTTTGGAAATATAGTCCCTGAGCTGCACAAAGGACACAGAGAGCTTGATAGCTTTTACAGCAAATGCATCCTCAAAGAAGCTTTCCCAAAATCAGTACTGCTGAGGACTTGGCTGTAAGATTATCTCCCCCTCTAAACTGAGGCAGCTCTGTTTGAGCTAAACAAATGTATGTCTGAAACAGCATGGACTGGAGAAAATGTGGAATTTAATAACTGTTACATTGTGACAGAAAGGAATAATTCCCACAGCTGAAGAAAGGACTAGTTGGCTAAGAACCAAAAACCCCTACAGTCTCTGAACAGAGCATCACACAAGGTGAAGAGCCATTTGTACTGTGGAGGAAGCCAAGAAGACCAAATACCTTTTGTGAAAGCATGAGCACAGTGCGTGCCCCAGGGAAGCAATGTCAGATAACACAACTATAGCTCTCATGAGTCAGATGGTTTCCAGCAAGCTCTCTTCTTTGTTCATCTAGTGTTTTACTATTAAACATCTTATCCTGAAGCGCTGCCTTGATGGAGAATCTTCTGTTCTCACTCTTTGGAAAACCCCTCTGGCCTCGCTACCGAAAGTTCACAGAGAAAGTACTCGGTTAAGAGCAAGAGAGGCAAGAGACATGGACTGTTAAAGTAGTCGCGGTGAGACAGATCTCTGCGCTCCGGGTTTAACAAAGCTCAGTCCCAAAGTAAAAACTGCCTAAACTGAAATTACTAAAGCAAACACAGGGCAACGACAGAGAATGGCAACAGTCAGGCAAGAACTGACAAGAGTGTTCTAATTCAAGAATTAATTATTTTACACATAAAGGCACGACTCACACCATTCATTGTTTCATGGCTCCAACAACTGCTTGACTTTTATAGAGAAATAACAGTTATTTTGAAAATGACCAGCAGAGCATGTGGTGATATGTGTTTTAGATGCTGCCACACACGTGCTTAGAGCAAATGTGTTGTTCCCCCTTTCCAAAGTTAGGACATGGGCAACATGAGTAAAGTCTGTAAAATCTCCAGTTAGGAGTTGTCAAGATCTGTGTTTTTATAATTAGGAGATCTTATTTCAGCCAAAGTGAGACAGATTTTAGAGTAGGCCTTATTTGGATGAGAATGCAACTCAAAGGCGGTGTATGGCTTGATGCAAACAAGAATAAGAGATGCATATATCCTGATGCCATAAATCAATGCACATCATCTTCATGTGCTGAGTGGTTGCTATAAATCTCAGGCCCAGAATAGGCACCAAAAGTTTTGGGTTGTCCCACCGCTTCTTTTTCAAAAAGGGAAACACTTTTAAAGAAAGTTTGTTGCTAAGGGATAACCACTGAAAACATCAACGAGGGACCACAGTCCTCTCTCGGTCACAGAACAACATGAGAGCACTCTGGTACAAACCCAGGGACTGATGGAGACTCACCATCCCTTCCCACCCAGGCTCACAGCAACAGCAACGCCTGGGAAAGCAGCCCTTGATCCACAGCCCTCCATCCAGAACCTGCGGAGGCACCGAGAGTGCAGAGGAACGACTGCCAGAGGCTGCCCAAGAGGGGAAGTTCAGCCTGTTAAACCTTATTAGCTATTTGGGGCACATCTATCCCCTTGTGCTGCTCTGCAGAGCAAAGAGGAGGGCAGACAGCCCTAGGGGTAGCACTGGGGTTATTACAAGAGCAGGAGAGTACGGAGATGTGTGCTGAGAACTGGCAGAGGGACTGTCACGGACAGTGATTGTGCTTGCACAAAGTGAAAGGGAGGTTGTGACCGCCTCGTCTCTGCCAAGCTGGCCCAAGCAGAGGAGAAAAAAAGAGCTGTCTTCACTAATAAGAACTCAGTGATCAAACCTAACCAGACAGGCTGGCAGCAGTACCTGTATTTCACATCAAACACTGTTGAGTCTTCGTCCTCATCGTCTTCTTCGTTCAGAGGAGCCATTTCTACCCGCTCGGCTGGAGTGGTGATTATGTCATACTTCCTGGTCTTCTTAATCCTCTTGCCAGACCTGAAACACAGAGGTGGGAAAGGAAGGATGGTTGTTATACAGTACTCCTTGGAGAGGCTGAAGCTGTTCCCACCAACACTGAACCACTGCCCTGTGTAATTCAGATCCCCCCAGATGTGAAGGCGACGGAGCCAGCCTGCATCCCCTCACACTGCCTTTCCAAGGCCACCATTTGTCCCCGTCAGTGTAGAGCAGTTTCTTGTCAGCTGCAATCCAGATCAACGTCAGTCTTTTGGCTGCTGACAAACCAGAGATCCTCAGGCACCCCAGACAGGCATACGAGTGCCGCAGCCCACTGCGTCCTCCTGCTGCCACGCTCAATAAGTGAGACGTGGACTTAATCAGCTGAAGCAGCCAAGGGTTTAGCTTTAGATTAGGAAACCCAGGTTAAGCCCTGCTGAGACAGGAGAATGTCCTAGGTAGAATTATAAGGAGCAAAGGGATGGTGATGTTTAGGTACAAACAGCCTGCTTTTTTTTCTTGCCATCAGGCCAAGTTCAGGACTCACAGAGCAACAACCTTGAGCCTTGTCTGAGTATTTTCATGCTCTATGCTAAGTGCTATGAAAAATTATCCACTATCATTCAAAGCTAACTGTACCTACCACCTCTCCTCCTACAGATGCCAGCCTTACTTTCCTTTGGAGATGCTCTAGCGCCTGCCTGTCCCACAGTTTTGAGAGATCTATTTTCTATCACTTTCAATTAACAAACAATTGGGCATGGCTTTTCAACTAATTTTCTGCCTCTAGCTTGAATTGTGCAGGTCCTTTTTATTTCACCCACACCTTTCATGCATATTAGGAGGGTCACACTGCTCATACATGAATCCAGTTTGTAATTATACATTAATGAAGGGGCTGATGAGTATGGCTAGCCTTCAGGGAGAAAACTGGATAGTTTTGGTTAACAAACAGCAGAATTTTCCCCTTCAACTTTTAAATCTGGCAAATGCCAAGCATGGGAAAGAGAGCTGGTGCAGGCACAAGCAAGCAGCCCCTAAATTTTGGTACTCACAACTACCGCTCCAAGCGGACAGCACGTCATGAGTACACTTTCACCCTCAAGAATTCTTGCCCTGGCATGTCACACAAGGTGTGCCAGATTCAACACTCCCATTTTTGCACCAAGAATGCAACCTTTTAAAGAGTTACACAGCAGCAAGAACCAAGATGTGAGCATCACAGAGAGACTGGGACTCATGCATGTGTTTGCATCTCCACTGCAATGGTACTTCCCAGGCTTAAAGTAAAGAAAACTTAAACCAGTGATCAGCTTGGATGTGGAAGTCTCAGTGCCTCTGCCCAGCATTCCTTTTGGGCAGTTGTCCAAGGCTGAACAAACACGTCCCAGCCCTTGGGATGGAGCAGTTTGCATTTCCTCCCTGCTCTGAAGGCTAAGGTCACACCAGGAGCAAGAAGAAAGACGTCTCCTGTCGCCTAATCTTTATAGCAATCTCTGCTGCTGTGTCACGTAGAGCACAGGGTGGTTTGTTCTATTACTGCTGTTGTTGAAACAAGCAATTTTATATCCAATACAGTAGGACTCAACCCAAACACTTGAAAATCCTTTTGAAAACACTTCTCTATATTATTCCGCTTCTCAGCCAAGACCTAGCAGCAAAGTGATGCAGGGAGGTCTCATCTTACAAGTAATGCATTGCTTTTACAAGAAACATTTACTCATGCTGTGAAGCCTAAACACAGACCAAACCTAACCTATGTCTACCTGTCAGAACAAACCACACACAGCCTCACTTACCACTTTGCCTTTCATGTACAGTCTGCAGGGGGTTTCTGGAGGTTCACTCGTTTAAGACCTTGCCTCTGTATCAGGCCCGCTTTATTGAGAGACATCCTCCCTTGCTCCCTCCACTAGAAAATATAACTTATTCTATGGAGTTCATCTTACAACAGTTAATTTTGGAGTGTTTGAAGCAATTACTGCAGAATAGGTATTTTTAGAAATAGGAAACTAGAATCCTGTACCCTCCAGCCATTAATTAGTCTATTTGGGCTACACTTTAAGAGGACCTAGAGCAGAACTCACTGCATGGTGATCTATTAATCCTCCACAACCCTCCCTTAACCACAGTGCTCAATTAGAAAAAGGAGAAAGATCATTTTGCTGCTGGGTTTTGGCTAAGCCACTGTTATCAGTTGTTTGCCACCAGGAGAGAAAAGGGTCTTTCCTTGTCTCTTCATCCTCAAATTCATACTACACAAGATTGCCAAACTAATTTGTCAATAATCTGCACTTTTCAGTGGTCCATTTTCTCGCTCATTTGAATGACCCCCATAGGCTTCAGATATACTAGAAGAACCATTCCTGAGTTTAAAGGAAAGCCTTGGGAGCGTACACACACACACCAAAACAAGCTGACCATCAGGAAGCCATTGCACATTAAAACTCCCAAACCTCAGTAGGATCCCTGTAATTATCAGGGACAACAACGCAAAAGGAAAAGCACTTTATCCAGAAGATGGGACCAGGGAGCATCTTTTGTTTGCAGACAGAGAGCAGAGTCAGCACAGGGCAGGAACTCCAGAATACAAATGTTTCCTGAACTTTGGAGACCTCCTGGACAGGATCAGGACAGATGAGCCCTCATGGGCAGAGAGGATCTCCTTTCCAGCCATGTTCGTTTTGCCTGAGTGCTTTTTAAAGCAAACAAGAAGAATGCTGGAAGCTGTGGTCAGAAGAGTATGTCCCTTGCACAACGACAAACTGAAATGCTCTCCAAGTGGTTTAGCCAGGGTAGAAGTGGGACTGGGCATTTCAGCACAGAAAACTGTCTTCCACTTAAAAAAAAAAAAAAATTAAAAAAATCACATTGCTTCTGCTGTCTGACTTCAGCCACCCCCTGTAATTAGAAGGGGCTGCTAGAGGTCTTGCACTGAATCATCATGAGGAAGAAAAAAAAAACAATTTAACTGCTGCCAGGAATATTAACCTTTCACTTTAGACCCAGTGCTGCTCCCACCAAAACAAACTCACTGGTGTCAGCAGAAGGCAGGCGTAGCGGGCACAGTGCTTAACTGAGAGAAGATTTAGAATAACTTATTGGAGGCAGGGGCCTGTTTCCAGTTCCTCCTGAGCTGTTTGGCCACTGTGGTGTTCATACACTGCCCTTGGGCTTGAACGCCTGCAGCAATTACCTTATCACGCTGGGATTGGGTCCATTAGAAACCAAATGGACCCCCTCCCTTCCATGGAGCCACACGGGGGAGAGACAACACATGGAGACAGGCTGGAGCAGAACGCTGACTTTGTGTCTCTGTGTTTTGACTCGGGGCTATTTTGATCAAGCACCAGTCATGTGCAGTACTTCATCCTCCTTTCCGAAGCATCATGTGGTGGAGTAAATGCTCAAGTCAACTCACTAGTTCACTATATTATTTACGCCTCTCATCTATTTTAGTCAACAAGCCTGATATTCAAAGATAATGCTTTTCTTGACCCAGAGAGAGAGGTCTCTGCATTTCTAATCTACCATTAATGCTTCCTGCCAAAAGATGCAAAGAGAGGGGACCTGGAAAAAAAAGAAAAAAAAAAAACGACAACAAAAAAACCCTACCCCTTCTTAGCAGTGTTTATTAGAAGTTTAATTAAGCCAGCAACAACCTTACTCCTAGAACTGCAGCACTGTTATATCAGGAATGGAATTGGGACTGGTTTATTTGCTGTTAATGTGGTCCCTTAGCCATTAAAAAAAGTTATGGAAATATAAACCTGGGGAAACCCCATGCTTATTACCAGCTGACGAATTAGATCTGCGATATTCCATTACTGTTGATCTGTCTGGGCATCCCTGCTGTCTGGATGGTGCTGCATGTAACAAAGTTAAACCATGAAGCTAAGTCCTTACGTGTTTTCTGGATATACATCTTGCTGTAGCAAACTGAAGGTGCTGCATTTTTCTAACAACTAACTCCTTAAGGTGGAATATAGGCAACCACAAAGAGCAGAAGCATCTTCTTGTTTAACTGTGCTGCTAATAGGAGGGATGGATCAGAGATGCTACTGGGAATAACCATGAACACCTAAATGGGATATTGTTGTGGTTCAGTGAAGCAGTGATGTCTGTATAATTAAAACACAGCCACTCACATCTGGTGGTCAGTACCAGAGCCAGCCTGTACTTTCAAACATTACAGCACAGTCAGACCAATATCATCTGAGGTGTGCTCAAGAAGTATCCTTCATTTATACAGCAGAGCACCAGAAACTTTTATGATTTATCCAAACTCTTCAAGGCAGCAAATCTTACGTGAAGAAAGAGCATTCATCCTCTGTTGTGACTGCTCACATCAGAGCTGTAATGAGCCCAAGACAAGTCTTCCCAAAGATAGAACCTCTGAGACCCCGGACTAGTGACCCTTCTGTCATTCTTTGTGGCCCTAACTAAACTACTTCTAGCTTAAATTTACCTTTCAACATAGGTCACAAATATATGTTTTGGGGCTGGTTGCTTTATTGGGGCTTTCTTCTTCTCCATTTAAGGTCATTTTAATGGTGAGTTTTTCTTTCCTGTTTCTAGCAGAGGTCTTGTCGTTGCTGGAGGACTCTAAATGGTTATAATGCAATTAATTTTAAATCAGTCAAACTCTCCGGGGTTAAGCCTGGATGGCCTGGAGCTACTGCCCAGCTCATAGAACAATGGGTCTTATATCCTATGATCATATGCTTGAACCTCTCTCCTCAATTTCAGTAATTTATACCAGTTTTGCAATTACTAGAAAACTAAGCTTAAAGTGGTATTTGAAGAAGAAATCAAAACTGAACAACAAGCAATTTAACAAAGCAATGAGATACACCATGAACAGGTAGCTTCTCTCTAAAAATCAAGATAAATAGCAACCTTTTCCAGCCTGGGTTCTGTTCATTCAAGGACAGGTCAAGACACGCAGCAAACACTTATTGCACACAGTTTTCTGCAACTAAAGCCCTGGGTTGCTTTCAGCTGGCCCATTTGAGTAGAAATAACTTATGTAGTTTCCCTAGAAGGCATATAGTCTACCAGCAGAGATAGCCCCATCTGAAAAAAATCATGTTTCCTGGGAGATGATCCCAAGAATTGCATTGCAATGAAATGAACTGAACTGAGCTGCATCAGGAGAGAGAAATAGGACAGAACATATGGGTACAAAGGCAAAAATCAAAAACACAGATCAAAGAGTGAATTCAGCCACATGAACTGTTCATAAGCTGTTTCTTGGTAATGCAACCTACCCAACTATTTGACTGAGAACAACACGAAATTTGGTCTGCTGTGGAAATGGTTTTGGGTTGGGAACACGCAGTGCCCAGGGGTATAAGAAAGCAAGCAAGCCCAGAAATGAACTTGGAAAAAAAAAATACTATAGCAAATTAGGCCTTTACATATGTAGCCAAGTAGCAAAGTCTTGGCTGACCTCCATAATCCCCAGTAGCCACAGAGAGAAAGGAAATTCAGACCACTTTGGGTAACACCACATTCTGAATCACAGGACCATCAGATGGATTCAGAGCATAACATTCCCAAAAGGAATGAAGAGAAATCTCTGAGCATTGTCTTAAAAACACAGCTGGAGAGTTGGAGAAATATATCCATCCCTGCTTGAACAAAAAATGGAAAATAATATTTACCTTAAAATACATAAAAAATAGATGTATAAAAAAATAAAATGTACAACAAAATAAATCCAATGCCTGTGACAAGAATATCTGGCCACTCACTAGTTCATTTCATCTCTACCATCCATATCCAAAATGATAATTTACTTCCAGCAACCCAGAGCAATTTCACAGTGAAGGTTTAATCAAAGATTGGATTCCAGCAAAATCTCTTTAATAGGAATCCATGACACTTCAGAAAAAAAAAATCGCAATGTTTTTGACTAAGCATGAACAAAGCTCTTATTCCGATAGAGAAAAGCTTTACATTTATTGAGGGTAAATCCCTTATCTCTTCTGCAACAGAATGTCCTCCAATCTATGTTGTCAGCTACAAGTGTGACACTGTACAAACATACCTGTTGGCATTCTTGTCTCATTTGCAGCTGGGATAACTGTTTACAAACAAATGCTCTGACAGATAAAGAAATGCACTCAGAAGCCGAAAGCTTCATTTTCCTTGCAGGTTCTCTTAGCTAAATGAGAGATCTTAAGACAGATTTATTTAGTTAGTTATTTTACACATCTTTAACGCTGCATTAACTCTGACCAGTTGCATAACGACAACTTTGGCATGGGAGAATTAATCTGTCATTCCCAAGGTGACTTTAACCTGGACCTGAGTTTGCTGACTATGGTATAGGGAAAGGTCTTTAAAGGCTATCAGTTTGCTTTCTTTGGCTAGAAACATTCAGCTTTATGCCAGGTCTCCTTGACACAAGGTCTTGCTTTATACCCAGAAGAAACTGAGGCAAAGGAAATAAATCCTCCAAGATCAGAGAGAACTAGGAGTAAAAACTTAAGCTTTTCATTCCACGCTTAGTTAAAGACTTCCTAATTCTAGTTCATATACCTACTATCAATTTTTCTGTGTTCATCCATTTATACAGCAGCAAAGTGGTTATATTGATTTTTTAAAAAAATCCTTCAATATTTTACTGGGTTCTTTCGAACCATCTTACTTTAACAAACAAATTTACTTGCATTGTCTTTTGCCAGCTGCTGCAACACCTAAGAAAAATTTAGTTAGATGTCAATTTCTTTAGAAAATATCAGTTCTTACCCATTTCGGTCCTTAAGACCACACTTTATAATACTGTTGTTGTGAAGACTGCCCTTTCTACACAGAATTAATTCAGAAGCAGGAGAAGCAGAGCACAAAGGACCCGCTTGAACACAGAACAAGGAAGAATTCACCAACTCCACTTGTTCAACTACTTCTGTCACCTGAGACGTGGCACGCACCTCCTCCCTGCCACCAAGCACCAGCTGCTCTGCAATCCGGCATCTTTCCTGCTGCCCCTACCTAGAAGTCAGACAACTGTTAACTATAGAAAGTTTGTGATCTTCCCTGGCAAAGCTGGGCACAAACACACAACTTTTTATTTGTAGACTGTGTGAGACAAGGACAACCTCAAGTGCACCATGGGGACTCTCGCCACTACCCCGAGAGAAATAATAATTAACACTAACAGTGCCAAATGGGGCTTCAATATTTGCTTTTCTTCTGCTCTGGCAACAAGCCGAGAGGAAAACTGACTTTCTAAAGGGACTGAGTTTAATTTACTCGTGTCCCTTGCAGCAGGAGACATTACAAGTTTCAAGGGCTGCCCGGATAACTCAAGCACGCACCAGCACTAACCCACTTCAGCAGCGTGAAGGGCAGCAAATGAACTGGCTCACACTGGTTATGCCATGATAAATTCATGAGATATGAGCACCAAGCAGATGGAAACCCTTGCCCAGCTTCCTTCTGCTCACTAGCACTTCTCTTGGCTCTATGAGTGACCAGGAGCACCTTCCCTTCTGTGCTGGGAGCAGGAGCTTGCACCCATCAGCAACCTACCCCACTGAAACATCAGGGAGTTTGGTTATGCATCACAGATCTAGTTAAACCGGGCTGTGGTCTAAGCCAACATCGACTTTTTGTTATGGACCTCCCCAAGCCTATCTGCCTAAGCTCCATTAAAAGGAAAAAGAAAGATTTGTCTTTTTTACCCAGCAGGAGTTGCTACAGGGGTGGCATCTGCATTATCCCATGGTGCACACCACGCACATGGATGAGACCTCTCCAGATCAATCAGGTCCACCTGGAGCCAACCATCCCTTGGGCTTTGAGTATCTCCAGGGAGGGAGACCTTATGACCTCCCTGTATCCAGCAACCCACCATCCTCACCCCAAAAAAACACCCCACATATTTTCATATGTTCAGGTGGAGTTTCCCGCATTGAGGTTTGTCCCCAGCCATTGCCAAGCAGGGATCCGTGTACCCCACACCTGAAGAAAGGCACCCAAACCCCATCCCCTGCCCTGTTTTTCTGCACAAGTGGGGGAAGACGCAGATTTGTGAGGCCGGTGCCACCCCTAGGGCTTCCCAGCAGCTTCATGAGGCGTTTACACACGCCTTGCTGGAAACCGGGCTCATCACAAGCTGAGGAGCTCCACATCGCCCAGGCCTCCCGCCTCTCCGGGGGAAAGCTAAGCCCACCCGACCCCCGGCCTCCCCTCTTCTCTTCGGCCCGGGGCAAGCGGAGCCCCCGCGGCCTCGGCCCGGCACCTGCCGGGGAAGGCGCGGCGCGGCCCGGGCGGGCCCTACCTGAAGACGCGGAGCAGGAGGCAGGCGATGAGGGCGGCCGTGAGAGCGCAGGCCCCGATGACGGCGGCCTTTAGCGCGGAGAGGTCTCGGAGCAGAGCGGGGACGGGGCTGAGCTGGGCCCCGCTGTGGTTGCCGGGTGCTCCGACCGGCTCGGCGGGCAACCGGCTGCCGTTCACCACTGCCGGGCCTGCAGCCGCCTCCTGGCTGCCGCGGGCGCCGGGGGCAGCCGGCAGCAGCAGCGGCGGCAGCAGCAGGCAGGCCCAGAGCAGCAACAACGGGGCGGCGGAGCGCATCCTGCCCGGCTCCAGCCGCCGCCGTGCCGAGCCCCGGAAGGCAGCGCCGGCCCGGCTCGGCCCGGCCCGCCCCCCCCAGAGAGGCACCGCCTCCCGCCGCCGGGCCCGCCGGTGGGTGGGGGGGCGGCCGGTACCGCGGCCTTCAGCGCCTCCGCCGCCTCCCCGCCGGGCACCCCGGGCTCCTCAGGGCCCCGCCGGTGGCCAACGGCGTTTCCTCGCCGGTAAACGAGTGCTTAATGGCACCGGGGGCAGCATCTGCCCCCATGCACGGTGGTCAAACGGCCACCAAGCAAGGCGCAGGCCTCCCTGTGCTGTGGGGAGACCACAGCGGGGATGCTCAAATCAAGAATTTGTAGATTTGCCCTTTTTTTTTTGTCTTTCCACTGGCCGCCTGGGCTGTGCTTGCGGGTTGATTCCCTTACCGCTCTTTCACATCTCCAAAATCTTAAAAATCATAAGATTCATGGAAATCGTGGCCACAGTTCTGTGCACCAGCCTGGGCGTGCAGAGCAGAGCCATCGGCCAGGCCAGACAGGGATCCCACACCAGGACACTGCCAAGGCACACCTTGGTTTTGCTCTCCATATTCTGTATTCACATGAGCTTCACCCTGGAAAATAACTGTGTCCGGGGAGAAGGCGCGTTGCCACCAACATGAAGTGAATCAGGGAAAGGAGGGATAGAAGAGTGAGCCGATTTCCTTCCCAGGAAACCCAGTGCTTCAGGGTTGGCGTGGCAGGGAATAATCTCCCCAAACGCATGACTAAACTGTGAAAAAAAATGTCAGAGATGGAGATGTGTTCCTTCTGGCCATGTCCCATTGGAAAGGTGGCGGCTCATCAGTTTCCCCAGCCAATTGGGATGCTGTATCCAATGCCACCCACCCAGGAATAAAAGCATACTGTGCTTTTCTGTGGGAAGTTCTTTGGGATGGGGAAGTTTTGACGTGGACGATGTGCAGAAGGCCCCCTAGATGGTCTGAATTGGTCATTGTTCCAGCTCTATTTCAGTGCTTGCTTCTGTGTAGTGGCCCAGTTTCCAACATGAGGCCCCAGTTTATTTCTGTTCAGAGAAAAAAAAATAAATATATATATACAGCTGGGCAGGAGGTCAAATTGGTGATCCAGACTCTTTCCCAAACATCGGTGTGAGTGCTGCTCACATGATTTATTATTTGTAAACACCGAGCCCCATGCAGGCCCTGCCTGCTCTGAGATGTTTGCCAGCTGCGGCTTGGCCTCTATCCGATTTCACTGAGTCTCACCCCGCCGTTCCTCTGCTGTTCCAGAACTTTTCAGAGGTGTAAGGGGCCTCCAAAGCAAGAACCACCTCCTGCTGGTCACAGTCCAAATCCACATCAACTGTTCGTCATTGCCTGTGTATTGAAATCAGAGCTCCGCGGTGCCGGGTACTGGGCACATACCTGGTCAAAGGCACACTTCACCCACAAAAACTGATACTCGCATCTTCCCGCATGGGAATCCCGAGTGAATCCACTCGGGATAGGGCCGGGCCCAGAGAGTGGTAGTAAATGGAGTTAAATCCAGTTGGCAGCCGGTCATGAGTGATGTCCCACAGGGCTCAGTACTGGGACTCGTTTTCTTTAACATCATTATCAATGATCTGGATGAGGGGATTGAGTGCACCCTCAGTAAATTTGCAGAGAACACCAAGTTGGGTGGGAGTGTCGATCTGCTGGAGGGTAGAGAAGCTTTGAGGAGGGATCTGGACAGGCTGGATCGATGGGCTGAGGCCAACGGCATGAGGTTCAATAAGGCCAAGTGCCTGCACTTGGGTCACAACACCCCCCTGCAGTGCTACAGGCTTGGAGAAGAATGACTGGACAGCTGCCCAGCAGAAAAGGACCTGGGGGTGTTGGTTGACTGTTGGCTGAACATGAGCCAGCAGTGTGCCCAGGTAGCCAAGAAGGCCAACAGCATCCTGGCCTGTATGAAGAACAGCGTGGTGAGTAGGACTTGAGAGGTGATTATCCCCCTGTACTCGGCACTGGTGAGGCCTCACCTTGAGTACTGTGTCCAGTTTTGGGCCCCTTACCACGAAAAAGACATTGAGGTGCTGGAGCAGGTCCAGAGAAGGGCAACAGAGCTGGTGAGGGGTCTGGAGCACAAGTCTTATGACGGGAGGCTGAGGGAGCTGGGGTTTTTAGTCTGGAGAAAAGGAGGCTGAGGGGAGACCTTATTGCTCTCTACAGTTCCCTGACAGGAGGATGTAGAGAGGCGGGGGTCCATCTCTTCTCCCAAGTCACTGGCGACAGGACTAGAGGAAACGGCCTCAAGTTGTGCCAGGGGAGGTTGGATATTAGGAAAAATGTTTACACTGAAAGGGTTATTAAGCATTGGAATGGGCTGCCCAGGGAAGTGGAGGTGCTCAAAAGATGGGTTGACATGGTGCTGGGGGACATAGTTTAATCATGGTTTTTTGGTCAGTTAGGTTGATGGTTAGACTAGATGATCTGGAAGGTCCCCCTTCCAACCTAGTTGATTCTATGATTCTGTGATTCTATGATTCTGCCTTCAGTGCTCAACTGTTAGACAGGAGTGATGGGCAAACACTAGATGATGTCCCACACTGATACCTACATCAGTTCCTTTGGTATTCCCTGGGCAAGACGAGATGAAAGGCAAAGACTCTTTGCTCAGAGACGAGTGTTGACAGCTTTGCCGTGGGGTGACGCCGGATGGGTGGGCAGCACAAAACCCTTCTTGAGCATGAAAAAAGGGCATTGCTGGACCTGTAATTTTCCCGCGATTATCTTTGATCTGACGTTCTGCACCTGGGCCGGAACAATCCTCGCCATCAGTACAGACTGGGCAACGAGGTGTTGGAAAGCAGCCCTGAGGA
>JAOTQQ010000071.1:34998880-35019448 GCA_026546715.1 Gallinago undulata
GACTGCAGGGGGGTCGGACTAGATGGCCTTTGGAGGTCCCTTCCGGCCCAGATGATTCTATGATTCTATTCTATGATCTCGGTGTTACTGCTGTGGTGCTGGGTTGGCAAAGGGGCACTGTAGGCTTTGCAAGCCAAGTAGTTCTGTTTCACATCCATTTTTTAATAGAGCCAGACTTAGTTCTGAAATAAACATTCTGCAAATTTGCAACAGGGCTTGCTGCATTGTGTGAGCGTATCAGTGTAATTTCCTCTGAAAGGCACAGCCTGAAACATCTGTTACTTGACTTGCATAAACTGGGCAGTGGTAGATGCTGAATCTGGCACTTTTGTTTGACTTTTTTATTACTACTTTGGCTTTTTTTTGATGTTCCTGTGGCAGATATTTCAGTCTACTAAGATTTAGGCTGAAAGCCAGCAGAGGGAATTAATATTTATTATCACTACAGAGTTCTTTTGTTTGACAAGGTGCAATTGTACCAGCATGTGTGGTGTCAAACATATTCCAAACAGTCTAGAAATGATAAAGCTCAGGATTCTTCTGACATGTTTCTGATCCCCCTAAGAAGTAGGCTCATGCCATTGGGATTTTTAGTGCTCAGGTGAGAAGCTGCACAGCAGAAGGAAGAAAAGGAAGGTGTGATCCATGTGTGAAGTGCAGTTAATTCCATTTGTACCCTTGCTCTGTCCCCTGCCTTCTAAGGATCTTATTTATGCTGCCTTCTGCCTGGGTCTGAACATAATTAGGTTTAACCAGCCTCTCTGTGACGGTGGCTAATGATTTGGATGCTTTTTACTGCATTACGGGCATTCGGTTAGGTTCTGATCAGCAATGTCTAGACATTGCTGTCTAGAGTTGCATGGCGGGAGTAGAGGCGTGACTCTGTTTGGAAATTAAACCTGTGCAGTGGGGGGGTCCCATCATCCATACCTCTGTGTACCTCTTGTGTGAACCCTGCATTGCTAGAAGGTGGAGACCGATGGATGTCTCCGTCTCTGGAGACACTCAAAACCTGCCTGGACATGTTCCTGTGCAACCTGCTCTAGGTGGACTTGCTCTGGTGGGGGGGTTGAGAAGGAGGTATAAAGCCCTGGGAGATAGTGTTTCTCCTAAGGACTTCCATCATCTCAGCTAACAGACAACATAAACTGGCCCAACTGTCCTTGCTGTCTGAACTTCCTTTGGAACCAGAAGAGGGAAATTTTGCCCCAGAAGGACAAATACGAAGCCAACCTCAAGAAATGCCGTACTGGAAAGGAATCCCAAACCATCCCAAAACCATAACAGAGGAGAAAAAGGCTCCTCATCTCAGCAGTGAATATGGAGTAGGATCTTCCAGGTTTTCAACCCTGCAATAACCTCCAGCCATTCAAGGACTCAGCTTTCAGAGTAACACTATACTTTTTCTTCATGTTAACATTCAAACAAGTAAATAAGCTTTTGAAGTGGAGGAATTTTGGAAGTATTTTACAGTCTAACCCGTAAAAATGCCATTAAAATGGGGAGCAAGACATCCAAAATCTCTGTCAAACAGCAATATCCAAAGGATATATTTGCAGATTGTTGCTATATAAATAGTATGTAAATATCGCTCCCAAATTTTAAATTAACATTGCAATCCTAGCTCCATATTCTCAAGATTCTGAGGACTTTTAGAGTAAATGTATTTGAAGTGAAGAGTCATTAATGTGATGGTTTTGGAGAACATAATTTGTTTCATGTGGCTTCAGGGGTTTTTTGGTTTTGTGTATGTGTGTTTAGTTTTTTTCCTTGAAGATGCTTTACTGAGATTTCACATGTCATTTGCCTAATTTGGGAATCATTCCTGGCTCCTGGTCTGGAATGTGGGATTTCGCAACTCTGTTCTTCAATGACATCATGTGGTTTGTTCTCAACAGAGCAGTAACAAATAAGAGCAAGGGGGGTTTACCAGCCCTTCTATAATAAACATTTTACCTGAGTAGCCATCTTCTGGGGGTTTGAGCTAATTTGCAGGGGTTAGATTTTACCTAGTAAGTCACGTTTTCTGTGTATATGGGACAAAGAGTCCCACTTGGATAACAAGGAATCTGCATCTTGGTTTCATCTCCCCCTGAGCAGTGGTTGCTGTGAAAGCCTGCGCTCCCAAGAGCTTTGGGAGAAAAACAGGACTTTGAGAAGCCGAGAGGAAATTCGCAGTTGGTGAAAAATGCAGAAAGTGTTTGGTTTCCTTTCTGATGAGAGCTTGCTTTTCTCTCCCGTTGCAAACACGAACCTGGAGGAGAAGGCTTTGCTGATTGCCGGGGTGGGAGCTGGTGTGGCTTTTCTCCCAGCAGAGCTGTTCTTCCAGTTTACACCTGTTCGGTATCATTATGAGTTTGAGCTCTCACCAGCAATTGCACTGTAGAAAAGTCTGGTGCTGGCTAAATAGAACAAGCGAGAGCATTTCTGTATGCAATTGCTTCTGGGAATGGCAGATTTCTGTATTTATGGATGCCTGTTACGGGAGCATCACCATTTGTGGGGAAGGCTCTTCATGCCTTGCTTAGCAATGCATATGAAGCTCGGGCTGCCCTTCCCTTTGTGCTCTCTGATGGCCTCCAGGCAGCACCCAGATGTATTTTTAGCTCTCAGAGTAGGGGAGAATTTGCAAGAAATTGTGCAGAGAAGAAATGAGCAAAGGAGTTGAAGCTGGCTCAATTGTTGGATTTAGGCAAGCTGGATTTGTGGGAACGAATACGTTTTTCCGTGCGAGAAATGAAATGTATACAAAATGAGGCACACCACCTTCCCAAGGATTTTCTGCAGAAGTAACACACTTTCTGGACAAATACCAGAGTTCCAGTAAGAAAGGAAATAAAGTTTAACATGTAAAGGATCAGCGCTACACAAGCACACCTCTGACATCTCAAAACTAAAAGCCTGGTCTGCTCTCAGAGATATGAATGCAAGGAGCGACCAGGTCTCCATCAGAGAGTCTTTGAGCTTGGATGTCAGACAAGAGAACACATGGTAATTGCAAGGATTAATCATTCTTCCAGTGACTATCGATAGATAACCTCCACCAGCAGCGCAGTAAAACTGCAATTCCTCATCTATCACGAGCGGTCCAGGGGCTGCTGTGAAATCCTAGTGCTAATTAAAGCCCAGTGATCTAGAGCAAGCAGCAGCTTCAGATATACTTGGACAAGGCTGACTCCTTTGCACGTTCCTAGTTAGCACATTATATTAGACTCTTATTCCTATAACCCTGTAAAGCATTTATGGCTTTTTACAGACACTTAAAAGGCGGTGTTATTGCTGCAAAAAGCTTGCAATTTAAGTCCATGATAAGCAGCAGATTTCTTTTGAACAAAGGTTGGTGCAATCATTAAGCTGGGGTGCAGAGATTATCTCTTGAGCAGGTTCCTACAATATCGCTAATATACACAATGTCGCAGGGTAGCAGTTAATCTGAAAAAAAAAAAAAAAACGGGGAAGGAAGGACACCAGTAAACCACAAATCTTTGTTTAGTTTGGACAACAATAATCAAAGAATGCAAAAGCCGATTATGGCTTTGCCTCCCGCTGCTTCGCTGCCTATTCACGCAGTATGTCCTGGCTGGCCCGCTGAAGTGCAACCTGGAGGAAGCCAACAAATAATTCAAGATTTTTTTTTTTTTAAAACATAATTTGTAGATTGCATCCTTAGACTGTTTTTCTTCATCTCAGCTGCATAAAATAAACTCATGGGGGTGGTAGCTGCTAATCTTGCAGCCTCAGATGGCTTTGGAGGTTTATTGATGATGTTGAAGTGACTGCCAAGTAGCAGGACTCTGTCCAGAATTACAAGTGACCTGGATGTGAAAAAACAGAATTGGATTTTAACCCCTGCTGATACTATCTCCTGCTCCAGCTGAACTGTCATCGCCCACAGACATGGCACTTTTTTTTTGTCAGCACAGGAGAGAGAAGTCTCAGGTCAAAGGAGAAATATGTGTGCTGTAATAGTATTTCTCATCCATCAGTACCTGCTCACCTACATCTTAAAAGTCCTGCAGAGGTATAAAAAGCAGGGAAGCCACCTAAACCCTTCTAGGATGCCGCATCGTGGCTCTCCAGAAAGCCTGTAGCTCACTGAGTTGCTGTGGGACTTCCCTGTCCATCCCGTGGTGGAACACCTCAGCCTGATGGTGCCTTTGGAGAGGAGCAATCTCCCCAGGGGGAGATCACAGTGATCCCCTGATCCTGGGTGCACTTCTGTAAAGCGTGTACCACGTCCAAGTACTACGGAGGAGCTAGTTACTGAGAACCACGCTCCTGGCCAAACATCTGCCTGTATTTCACAGGAATCCTAACACCCAATGGAGCAGGGATGAGGCAAACTGCCTCCTGGCTCTACTGAAACATTCCCCGTTAACCAGCAGCAGACTTTAATTCTGGTTTAACGGAGCAACGCCTGTAGCTGTCATCCCAGCACCAGCCCTGGAATGACACTGATCTTGAGTTGCCTGGAATACCTCTCCGGGTGGAGCGGCTCCCCTGGAAGCTGTGAGATTATACCCTTGTGGCATCTCCTTACAGGAATCAGCGAACAGAGGATTATAGATATGCAAGTGGCACCCGCTTTCTGGGGAAGGAAGGGAAACATCTGTTAACATCTGCAGCCAGCCTTCCCAATCCCCTGTGTGACCCAGACCCAAGACTGTTTCATGGCAAGAGGGATACCAGGAGAAATACACCCCGAAAGTTGTTCTGACAGGGGAAAGTCCACAGGCTCTTGCTACGGTTTGTAATTTTCAAAAAGGGCCGAACGCCTTGGCTCGTTAGTGGCAGTTTTGTTTGGTTGCTTTTGCTGTGATTTCCAGAGAAGGATTTCTCTGTTTTTCCTTTAGAAATATGAAACCTTATCCTTGTTTGGCTGGCGGGTCTCTAAGGATGAGTGGAGAAATAGTAGGATTATGACCTTACTAGATCAAAAGATAAAAGATAAGCAATCAGGAAAGGAAGGATTATTTCTTAAATTGCAGGAAACTCACTGTTGCTTGTTATCATCTATTTAATTCAAACATCAGAAAGACACCTGGGGTAAGAATCTAGATGTTCAGAAGATTCAGGCATCTCATCACTTTAAAAAAACCTCACAGCTACTTTCCACTCTGCTTAAGGAGCGAAGCAGAAAGAGAAAATGTCTTGCTAGTTCTCAAATAACAAACACATTTTTTCAGCTAAATTTTTAAGCCTATGTTACACATGAAGAGTAGGTGTAAAATATATGTTTCCTTTACAGAGCACCTTTAAATCAACTAAATAAATGTCGCTTCCCACTACACAAATTGTCATTTAAGCCAGCCTTTGTGAGCTGCTATTTCTACCCGTCTCTTGTTTTTGCTGCCTGAAACACTATTTAAAATATTTCCAGCATCACCCCAAATACAGCTGACAATTTTTGGAAGCAAACACTTCAAACAAGGCTGGCTGTAAAGAATTTGCCTGGCACTAAACATGAGCTGTCAGTGCTGTTATCAGCACAGTGCCACAAACCCTTCCTCACCTGTGGGATGCTAATGGGTTTATTGCAGTTGAGATGAAAGATGTCTGGCCCATAACCCTATCCTGCTTCTCACCATTTTCTTTCCCCAATCCAAACACCTGTGAAAGAATGTAATGTTTAGGAAGGTGGGAGTCTAATAGCACTGTTTGGATCTAAGGAGGCTAATTCACTGTGGTCCTGGCTATGAGGATTTGCTAGTCTCGCCTCCTCTCCAACTCCTGTCCCCTGCCAAATCTGTGGCACCTCTAAATCTTGTGCACCGAGACCCCTGCAAGCACTTCTCCTGAGCCAGATGATCTAACTGTCTTCCAGTGTGCTGTAAACCTCATCTCAAATCAAGCCCCTTGAAATTTCAGTCCTAAACTTCAAGTACCACTTTACCCAGTGAATCCTTACTGGGAGGGTGAACCTTGTTAGAGCATTAAACCTCACACAATCCAGGGAACAGCACAGCCATTCTCTAGAAGAAGGGCTGACAGAAAAATCAACTCATTTGAATTCAGCTTGGAAAAATTTCCACCTTATGTCGTGCTTCCTGCCAGCAGAATGCAAAGCCTTTTTATCAGACTAAACCTTCTCCAAATCCCTGGGCAGTGGGTAATAATGTCTACTTCTATAGTGTACTTCAAAGTGTTTCATAAAAGCCTTCGCTACCTGCCCAGTGCCATAATGACCTTTATTTTGCAGAGAGATAAAGCCCCGCTCAGGAGCGGTGAAGGGCGATGGAGTAAGGTGCGATGGCACAGTGTGCTCCATATGCACATCGGTACCTATAGCTCTGGCTGAGCGAGGCGAGTGGTAAATTGGGAAGTCCTTCTAGGTCACAACAAAATAGTATCATGCAGACAGTTGCTCCACAGGCTACTGGGCATCAGCTGAAGCCACACAGGGTGGGGTGGACCTGTAGGCAAAGATCATTCCTCTGCTCCCACCTACTACAAATCCCTTAGCATCGGGTGCTCTGGGGGCACCTAAAGCCATCTGACATTGGGTTCCCTTGCTCCAGTTCTGCCATTCCTCCAGAACATCCTTCCCTGGCTGCTGGTGTAGACTCTTGAAAGGTGGGATGTAACAGCATGGCAGGGAAACCTGCACAGAAGAGTTGCTCTTCACTGGCTAAATTTGCTCAATTTCCCATTTTTTTGGCAGTGTCCCTAGGAGTTCTCTGCCTCCTCCTAGTCCCATTCTCCTCCAGCCAAGAGGTGCTGGGCGATGGGTTCAGGGAACTGCAGACTGCCTGTGTGCCACAGCAGATTCTGTATTCTAAACCTTCTTTGGGTTCTCTAGAAGCTCCCCCTAAATAGAGGTTGTAAGCTCAAATCCAGCCCCAAACACCTAAGCCAAGAGAAGACGAGACATTTTCACTTGTGAATTTTCATCTGCCAGCAGAGGAGTGAGTGTAGATTTGAGAGAAATAAGAGAGAGTTAGTTACGCTTCCTTGAATAATCCACTCCTGTCAACAGAGGTTGCTAATAGAGGTTCTGCCTGGGCATTTGGATGGAAATTAATGCGTTGAGGAGACAAAGCCTTGTGCAGTTTGCAGACATGACACTAGCTCAGTGAACGGAAATGATGCATTGAGTTTTATTATAGAAGATTCTTGGTCGTCCTGTTCATTAAATGGCTTTCCTGCCAAAAGTGCTAAAGGATTCTCTGCTGTTTTCCTTCTGGCTTGTTGTATCACATATCCCTAGGGCTTCAGATGGAGCATCTCCCCATACGCTTCACTTTTTAGGGTTTCCCCCCATGGCACAATCTTGATGAGCATCACCTTTAAATGAACATCAGCAGATACGAGACTTCCAATCTGTCCGGCTCTGACATTCATTGCACTGAGATATTTTCACCCTGAGTATCCAATCTATCCAGATTCCTTTGCATTATCTCTCTGGTTTCCCTGGTGTTTGTGATGCCTTTCAACTTCATGTCACTTTTGTGAATGCCTGTCATCCTTTTGTTCATTCCTTCTTTGGAGCCATCAATAAAAATGTCAAAAAAGACCAAAGACCTGATCTCTGTGATGCCCTAATAAACATAATTCTATAATACAATAACTCCCTGTTTAGTATTCCTCTTTGTTTGCAGCCGCTCAGCTGTGATTCGGTCCATGGACTATTGCATTCAGATCATCCAAAGAGCTAAATTTTATGATATGATATCAAATGCTTTATGAAATCCAAACATGCTCGCAGATTTTTAAGATCAGAAAGAAGCACGAGAGCATCAAATCCACTCTTTTCAATCCTCATTTGAGCATGCTAACGGGTACCACTAAAGCAGCTCTTCTGGAACGTCAGGAGTTAAAGACCCCAGGAGATGGGAAATCAAATATTTTGCTTCATTAATCACACATATTGCTTTTTTTGGTTTAAATAACTTATTGTAAAATTTAATCAGGCTTTACCTTCTAGACATTGTTTCTGTGTCTTTTTTTCTCTAGATTAAAGATTGTCTAGTACCCAGTTGTTTCTCGCTGTGCTTATTGATGTTTCATGCAGTGATCTTTTGGGTGCTTTTGCTTCTTTTTCTTCCTGACACTGCTCTTGATTCTGCAAACTCTTCTTTTCATACATGAGGAGGATCTGGTTTCACGGGGCAATTTGAAGACTTTGAACTAGAGTTTCTAATTCTCCTCATAAGCAGCTACCTGTCAGCTCTGGCGAGGCTCCCTTTCCTGCGCATCTTGGTACTGTTTGTAGGTTCCCTGGTGTACTTTAATTTTCATCTCTCCATACATAACTCCTATTCAATCATTTAAAAGCTCAGGTAAGATTCAAGACCACCTTTAAACAATGGTCCTGAATCCCTGCTGACTCAAACGTGGGCAAATGCAGAGTTACTGCTTTGAAGTCAGCGATGGAAAACAGGTATAAATGTCAGGGGAGACAGACACAATCTCTTTTGATATCTCCAGAGCAGGTCATGCAGAAGTAGCATCCCAAACAATATCTATGACCAGCTGTTCCTCCTGTGCCTCCAGTCATTCTCCACATACCTTAGATCCCATCTCCCAGCTGACAAGAAAACCAACTAATCCAAAAATGAAATTACCTAATTTTCTTCCCCAATATTTGAGGCTCATAATAGAAATCTGAAACAACCTGCTGTATTTCAGCAGTGGAGCCGAAGACAGTAGTTGACTCTCAGGTCTCAATTCTTACTACATCATATTTCCATTTGCAAAGGTCAGGGTCAAGCCTGGTGGGGTTTTTCTGTTCAGGAAAAGCTCCCTACAGATAAAGGGGGATTCTTTCAGAGTTAAAGAGGGAAGGGGGAAAAAAAAGAAAGAAAGAACTGCAGGTTTTATTTAATGGAAAAAGCCTACTTCTCAGGTGGTCTAAGTGAGGGTAGTTCTGCTGGCTTACACCAGTTGAAGACTGGGAGCACCTCGTCCTCCATAACTTCATCCCATAGCTTGTGGCCAGGATGATCAAGGCTTCACTCTGTCCTTTCATTGCAGCCAACAAGGGCCATGTCATGCCTTTCTCCATGGGAAGAATCGTGACTCACCTGCCGTGATGTGGATTTGGGGATTCCCCGGAGCCATGGGTGGAGGAGAGACAGACAGCTCTCTCCTCACACTCCCACCTCCTAATCCCGCAGGCAGGGAATCGAGCGGATGGAGAGATATTTAGACATTTTCTTTGCTTGGTCTACCTCTGAGTCCAAATATATGGGTGTCTAGGTCTGTGCTTCAGCTTGAGAGCTGTAAATAAGGGCCTCTAAGCCATCCTAAGCTTGTAAATCTCCCCGTCATCCTGCAAAACCAACTGACGTCATCAGTCAGACCTGCCAGAGCACACACTTCATTACTCTTGTCAGTTGGGGTCGAAAGCAAACTCCAGGGCAGCCCGCAGAGCTCAGACCTCACAGAGCAAAGAGAAAGCAGGGCAAGCACAGCACCCGTAAGGATCTCAAGGACCTGGTGTCACCACCACAGCATTCAGCAGAGCTGAGGTGTTTCCTCTCCTGGGCTGTGGCACGAGATGGATGTGGCCAGCAGCCGGCTGTGACCGTGCAGAGCCATGATGTGATCCATTCCCTGGCATTGAGGTTGCCAAGGAAGCAAAGTCGCTGGATCTCTTCCACGACCATCTGCCTCATAAGGCATCAAACACATCAAGGAGATTTCTCCCCTGGGCTATCATCTAGATGCTTGCCGATGTGTTTGAATTGCATGGTAGCGAAACGCCTCAAAGTTAAATGAATTATTCCAAAACTGGAGAAAGTGAAAAAAAGCTCCGCTGTGAGCTCGGTGCCACAGCAGTAGGAAATTATTTTGGTTTTGGTTTCGGACTTCACAGTGTCAGGAATGCCCACATTTTACATCTGAGCACCAGAGCTAGACCTCCTTATTCATGTGCCTTAACGAGTGTGAGCGCCAGGCTCGGACTTTTGGCTGCACTGTGTGTACCGGGGCCCTGCAATAGCTTTTCATAACGTGCTGCTCTTGGACATGGCTTCCCATGCATGGTCCACCTTCACAGGCATGGAGGACCTGCCTGTGGGTCAGTGAGGAAAGGGGTAAGGACATCCTTTCTTCCCTGGCCATCCTTTCGCAGCCAAGGCTGCAGCAGGACTGTGGAAACACAGGTTTCTCTGGAGACAGTGAAGCCGGAGAGATGAAAGGGAGCAGCTTCTGTGAAGTGAGGAAGAGGGAGAGTGGGTCAGGCAGGGGCACTGATCCCACATCCCGCACCGTGAAGCTGCTCTACAGCACATCGGGGGCTTTTCGGAGAAAGAGGCCAAGCCCTGGCTGGCAAAGCTACATCCAGACAGTTGTGGTGATGAATGGAATGTGATTCATGTAGCAAATGGGATCCCTTGATGGAAATCGCTTTGCTGGAGATTTGAGGATGCTCAGCACAGATCAGTTCATCTCCCCCGGTTCCCTGTCCTTCTGCCCTAGATCCTGCAGGACACAGAGAGCACAGCTTACCCTCCACCAGCCCCAAGCAGCCCTCAGGTTGTAAGAGTGACTGAAGGCATCTCCAGGGGGTTGACTCTAGTGGAAGGATGAGTGGTTGTCCAGATCCACATATGGGCAGCCCAGTTGTAGCCTGCTGAAAATGAAAAAAGCCTCCACTGAAAAGCTGCCCATGGCTGCAGGGAGGCTGCAGTGACTTCATGCCACAGGCCATGCAGTCTGGGTGAGATAAGCAGGTTGAGATGGAGCAAAGGGGTATAGAAGAAGGTGTTTCTCAGTTCGGACTGCAAATAAGAGTGGAAGTTGCAACAGGGCAAATCCTTGGTGTGAAAAAGCTGGAGGAATGAAAACTAGAGACTTCTGTACTACCATGAAAACTTAGGGATAACAGAAGGAAATTTTCCTCCTTGTTGGAAGCATCATTGTCCTGTGATGTGGGCAGACTGGGAAGAACCAGGGAGCCGCGTGTGGTGGAAGAACAATGCCAGGCTGCCTCGGAGAGTGGTGTAGCTGCAGCTTTCTCTCCTGCTATATTTCAAGAGGATTTTAGTAACTCTTGGGTCCTCTTAAAACAGATTGTCTGATTCTTGGCAGTATATTTTGAGCGCCCAATTTGTTTCATGGCACAGAAGCATTTCTGGACCACGATGTTTCTATGTCAACACGTGCTTGAGGAGGTAATTTTTTCAGCAGAAGTGGCAGGTGTTAGAATCCCGATCAGAGCTCTCTCCACATCTCCACATATATTTAGTAAAGGACTTTTTTAATAAGACATGTTGATATGTTTTCTCTATGTGGGATTAAAAGCACTTTAGGCTCATGCACGGAATTTCGCTTTATAAATCTATGGGAGTGCAGATTTTCTCCACTCTTGTCCACTCTTGTTATATTGCCTTTGTGAAATGGGAATAATAAACCTTGTCTGGCTCCTGAAGGGGCAGAGAATTAACTCTTTGAAGTTTGTAAGACCATATAAATGCCTTGCTATTATTAAAGTTACTACTACTAGGGGCTTTTAAACAGCTGCCACATTTCACTTCAGAGGAGGTTGCCTTGAACTGGTAGGTGAAGCGAACACAGTATATCAGGGTGTTACGCTGAAAAAAAGCTTCGGCATCTGTTAGGTTGAAAGGCACTATATAAATATGAGTTATTTGTAGAAATGGATTTTATAACCCTATCATTCTCCTCTGGTGTACCTCTTAATCTAAGGGTTTCAGTATCCTTTATGAACACTTAACAAGACCTATATTAAGCTTCAAGCCTCTTCAGTGCACATATTTTACATTTACATCGAGTCAATGCAGAGGGGACGGATCCATTTTTTTGCCCAGCTGGCACAGCAGGTCAGCGATGGACCTGACAGGCCTGCTTTGGTAATTAATAATTCATAATGACCCGCTGCACAGAAAATGGCAAGAGAAACACAGTAGCTTTAGGAAGAGGTGGCCTCTCATGGTTTGGGAAGATTCACTGCCTGTTCCTGTTCTTGCAGCTTTTCTAGGAATAGTTGGAGACTGATTTTATTTAACATTTAACAAATATGGGCTCCTACTAAGTGGTTTTGGGTGACAGGCACAAGGGCCAGGCTCTGTGCCGGTGTCTGTGTTTGATCTGTGCACACCCCTGCCCATACCTTTCATAAATACCAGGAGAAGAATAATAAATGAAAGCCTGTGAGTGTCCCAATTAATGCAGTTATGGAGACACAGTGGGTAAACCATACAGACTGGGAATTTAACGCAATGAGCTGGTATTTCAGAAAGTTCGGTATTCAGAGTGCCAGACTTTTGATTGCCACAAGGTGTAGGATCTAGGCCCAGGTAAGCATTTATTGAAGGAAGATGGTGAGGACTCCATGACTCCTGATCCCTGCATTTCTACACTGGGAGCCTTTTGAATTTTTGTCAATGGAGCAAAAACATTTTTTCTAACTTTGATTTACTATTTCTGCTTGAGGAGGAAAGAATCACATTTTGATCTGTGATACTTCAGCAGTGCAGAACGACACTGACGGGCAGGGAATGTTGTTTCAGCCTGTGGCTGGTGACTCTCCCTGGGCTTTCAAAGCCACAGAGCAACAACAGAGCAGTGCAGCTCTCTGGCCTCTTCTCAGGCACAGGCTCTTCTCCTTATGTCTTCAAGAATGGGACAGCAGCAGGGTGTTAATGCGGAGTGGAGGAAAGCCAAGAAATTAGTTGCTTGATTTTTCCAGTGTCAAGACTAGACCAAGTTCTGTAAGTCAATAAAGGCCATGAGGACACATTGGACAAACTCACGGCCCTTCTCTGGGCACAAGGCTGCAGGGAGGTTTTCCATCACTCAGAGACCCATCCCCTCTCCATGGGAAGCTTTCAGGTCCTAGTGCTGGAACAAGGTCTGTGCACCTTCAGAGTATGGAAATCTGCAGGGTCAGGGTCCATCCAGTCATCTCGGCAACCAACTTCCCTCTTTAAAAAAGAGCAAACATTAGGTTTCCTCTGTGCTTGTTAATGAAGCTCCTGTCCTTGGCCACACCAGATGGTAAATGTGTCCAGTCTTATCTCCAGTAACAAGGGGGCAGCCTCTACAGTTCACAAGGACCTCCACGGGAGGTGTCACCCTGCCCACCTCCTCTTTCTCTTCAGCGGGAACCGCACAGGCAGCAGGATGCTGATGACTGACGGGGTTGTGTTTGGATCCGTCAGCCTTGGCCTGGAGGGACCTCATCCTTGGCCAAGGGGAGAGTTCAGTTAATGAGTCAGTTTAATCATGGACAGATTTTTATTTTCCTTGTGAAGTCTCCGCTGGCTGCTAAGTTACACATCAGGCAGCTCCACACTGGCTCACTCTTGAATTGCAGCCATAGCCACCGGTTCTGACGTGATGCCCAAGTTTGGGACAGTGTTTCAGCACTGAATATCTCTTGCTCCTCCAGCTCCTTCCCAGGAGCCTGAACCATTCACTCTGTCTCTCTCCTTCTGTTGTGCCGACTAAAACTTTTCCCACGGCGCTGGCTCACAACTGCTACGCGCTGCATCCGCTGCCTGGAAAGGAGAAACTGCTCGAGGCAGGGAAAACTGTGCGCCAGCCTGGGCTCCTGGAGTGATCCACCCGCCCCTCGAAAGCCCAGACAGCTTCAGGGCATGAACGGTCTGATGAGCCTCTTCCCCTGTCTGGGAGAACTGCTGCTGCTGTCGAATTTATTACCCGTGTAGCAGAAGGCTGTACCAACACACCCTTTATCTGGCTGCACACAGCAGTGGGCATATTTCCAGGGGGACATGTGTGTTCCTCCCCTGCGGGTCAGGACCAGGATGTGGGTATCTAAGTCCCTGTGTGCTTCCACGCCATCCGGGTCCCATCACTAGTGTCTTTGCCAAGAATCTATCGATTTCAGGCACACTGAACGCAGCCCTTTAAAAGCATTTGTTGCTTTATGTCTTCAAAGTACTCAACAAGCATTAGCTAATTAATCTTTCTAATGTGGCCTGTAAAACAGGTAAATATTATTCTTGCTGTGGAGCCAGGGAGGTGAAAACAAGAAGATACAATGGCTCCACCAAGAAAATTGTGTTAAGGCCAGTAGTGAAGGCTCCTGACTGCTGATGGCAGCCATCATCTGTGCTGCCACAGGCATACGTACGCGTGGCATCCTTTCCTAGAAGAATTACTAGTACATCATGATGATACGACAACACACAGCATGAATTCTGATTTCTAGCCCTCTAACCCCTATGGACTTCACCAAGTATGGAGTTGCGGGCAGGGATAAAGTGGAGCGTGGTCCCCATTCTCAGCATCACTGCGTATTAGATGCTCAGCTGCATTTACAGGTGCCGTGTGAGTTAGAAAATTAAATACTGCAAGGCAGCCTCTTCTTTTACAGCCACTTCATTTACAGCTGCTGAGTAAATCCGATTTTGAAGAGGTATCTGATTTTAGGACGGTTCTTTCCACCAAACCACTGAAATTTCCAGAGAGATTAACTGTGGAAGCATGAGGGTACCATGGATGTGAAAAGTACAGCAGCTTCCTTGCTGTTCTCAGTTGGAGCTAAAATTTCCCTGTGAAAAATACGTAGCTGCCGGCACTGTGGGTGGAAATTATTTGCCGTACTTTTGGACGCTCACCTTTTGAGTAACGTAAGTCTTAATAAGAAGAAAAATGCAGCCTTGCATTGACATCGTTTTGCCCAGTTTGATGATCAAACGTGCTTTTGTTCTTTCTGCTGCTCCTGTTGTTTTACACAGGGAGGACTTCAGTAAACATAGAGCGAGGCTGCCCAGGCAGCGGCAGAGAAGAGGATTAAGCTCCAGGAGTGAGGCACAGATGATACCTGGGGGTGACGCGTTTTGTAGTGAACATTTCATTAGCTCCCACAAAGCTGTCTCGCTGACGCCCGTTCATTAGCCACACGCTTCCCAGCCCAATCGCCCATGTAGCTCTGCAAGGGATCCCATCGCTTTATCCCAACGGTGCCGCATACAAAGCAGGAAAGCTCCAGATTTCAAGCTAGCCCCTCAGTAGGAGATATAATTAGGGAGTCTGGCCCATCAATATTTCACCGCGTCTCTGCTCCGTGAGGGAACGGGCTGTGGGATGTTTCTCTGTAGCTCGTGTGCTTCTCAAACTTACCTCCTTGACAACTCTTTAGTTTAAAGAAAGATTTTTTTTGGAACTGGAGCTGTCAAAAAAAATAAGCTACCAGCAGCTCCAGGAAGTTCTCTCGTTAAAATATGTTGGCTCGGCAGCACCATCTTCTGTTCTGCCCTTTAAACAGCCTTAGATGTCACACTTTAAAAATGGGCGCCAGTGCCTCGGTTAGCTCGGGGCAAAAAGAACAGTTTGAATAAGATTGAGTTAATGTTTTCCGTGCTGGGAGTCGAAGCCATAAAACAGATATAGCTCAACAGATTGGAAGCGTGAGCCCAGCTCTGCAGATCGAGGGGGTGGCAGGGACCGGGAAACCCATGGTTTGCCCATGCAACACCTCGCAAACGGGGGCAAATCTCTCCAAGTCAGGCGGTTTCCCAGGTGAGTTGCCTTCCCTCTGCTGGTTGCTCTCCTGCTTATGGGATTTTTCGAGGGCTGTGACTCCCTCGTTACTGCGGTGGCTTCAGGGGAGCAGGAGGTGAGATCCTGCCCTGCACAACACATCGTGCACACTCGCTGAGCCCCGCTTTCCCCGGGGACACGGCTGTGGGGAGACATTTTCTGTGGGGCTTGCTTGGCTTCAAGGTGGAGATGTTCCTCCCTGACAGAAGAGCTGCTTGGTGGCCACTCTTTGGTTGTGCTACATAAATGCCAGGGCCTACCAGGCAGAGCCCAGGGAGGCCCAGGGACAGATGAGAAAGCAGAGAGAGGGAAGAGGGAGGAAGGACTCAGAGGAGCCAACTTGGGCTGAGGAGCTCTCATACAACAGCGAAAAATCAGGAATTACAGGAGGAGCTGCTCCTTGTCCCACTGCTCCGCAGCACATTAGGATTCAGGCAGGGATCTGTGGCATGAAGGTTAAATTAGGAGGGCAGCTACAGTAATTTCTCCTATCTTCCTCTGGCTGGCTGGCTGCTGCCCCCTCCCCATGTCCTGCATGCATCCTGTGGGGTGGCAGCTCACCTCCTTCACTTCCAAGTACAGCTCTGGTTCTTCAGCCCACCGTGCAGACAATTCCCCATACGTATCACTGTAGTGTTTGCATGAGAAAGAGAAAGAATACCCATATTTACCTTTTACTTTAGAGTATTGTTGGGGTCCCGAAGTAATTAATATCTGAGCAGCTCAGATCCTTGCGTGGCAATCATCACACAAGAGAAAAGTGTTCTTATGAAAAATACAACAAAGCCCTTAAATCTGAAACACGGCAGCTTTCTTGTAAGAGACACTCCGTGGCAGGATTCTGCAACACAGCAATCAGTCTCACTTTAATATACAGACCAGGGTAATGTAAGAAATACTTGGAGAGCAGCCATGGCTTTCACAGCAGCTGCTGCTGCAGTTTTTGTCAGGATTAACTTCATTTCAATTATAGAAAGGTTTGTGATCGCCTGCTAGGAGGTTTTCAGCAGTTCAGGAGGCCCAGGGTGTGTATACAGCTATATTTAAATACCAAATGCCTGGCATACTCCAGCACCATCCCATTTGCAGAGCGCTCTGCAGACACCCCTTAATTGAGTGTTTAAGTATAGATTCTGTCGAACTTTATGGCTTGATAGGAGTGGATTTTTTTTAAAGATCCACATAAATCCTAATTTAATTTGGAGGCAATTTAAAGGAGCTGAGGAGACTGAATAATATGGACATCATGCCGTGCATCCCTTTGTCACTGCTGCATTGCCCAGGCTATGCCAGAAGAGGGCTAAGCATTGTACCTCTTGGTGCTGCTTCAACCCTTCACTTCATACAATGAAACCATGAAATTCTCTGTCCCAAAGCAAGCGCCCACATGCCCAGGCAAACCTCAAAAAGGAGAGTTTTATTTTGCATGGAGGTTGACAGACAACTCAGGCAGGAAAAGGACTGAGAAACCCACGTGGGAGCCTGGAACCCCCCATGCAACCTCAGAAGGAGAAGAGCAGCGGGGTCAGAAAACGAATGTCAGTGATCTATGGTAGGACAATGGGCAGTTTTATGTGGCCCTTCTGCCAGCCACTGACATCAAAGGTCTCTTCCATGATGCTGCTGGGCCCAAGAAGCCAGGGCCTTGTTGGCCACAGTGTGGAAGGGGCTCAGGGAGTTGTTCAGGGGGTTAAGTGAGCATTCAGCACAGCACGTGCCATTTCCCTCCCTGCTCCAACCCGGGTACAACAGCAATCACAGACCTCTGGGGCTCCCAAAGTTTAATCGTAGTCATACTTTGCCCTTCTGTGCCCTCATCTGTGGGAGGTTTGCAGAATGAGCAGCAGATAGTCCCACAAGAGACACCAGTCTCCCTGTCTGACAGCAGGAGAAGGCAGGTATGAAGAGAGGCTGTCGTTCACCTCCTGCTTCACCTCTCATTCCCCATCAGGCATCTATAGGGGATGTCACCTTGCAGGGCTGGCCAGCAAGGTCACCCCCCTTCCTACCATGCCTGTCTTGTCATCATCAGACCACACAATTGCTGTAAAGGTGGCAAAAAAGGGACAGAAAACAAAGAGGCCAGAGGACTCTCAGGCAGAAGGGAGACCTTTTAGGGCAACAACAGCAAGGGATTGGCAGCAGTGACTTCTGATGGGAAGGTCTGGCACCTCGCCTTCTGACAGCAGTGATGACAGGCAAGCCACAGCTATCATTTGACCTGGGGAATTATGTGGTTTGATTGTCCTTTTAAAAATAAATTAGGAAATGGCTAATGCCAATTTTTAAGAAGTGTCAGAACAACAGAAGCTTCCCAGCTCTATCCAAAGTGCTGCCAGAATGTTGTTCTCAAAGGAATTAATTTTGTCTAATTAAATATCTCCGCAGATCTCTCCAAGTATCAAACCAAAACATCAACACGCAGCACTTTGCAGACTGATCGGAATCAAGCTGGAGATTGGCATTGTGTGCTGAAGTGTTAACAGATGGAGCGGATGGTCACAGTGGAGGAGTGGGAAGACAAACCTCCCTTTCCACCCCTGCCCCAAACGACGCGCTTCGTCCCCCGTCTCAGCTCACCCATCTGTTAAATGCATGGAAAATACTTCCCATAGTGTGGATTCATCCAGAGGACAAGCGAGCTGTGGTCACAGAGTGGTGTGGCAGAGGCTTCGAGGGAACTGAGAGCTTTGGTTTTTTTGGATGAGGTTCAGATGAGCGGGGTTAGAAGCCCTGGTGGGATCTGGAGGATTATATCTCGCTCCACACTGCAGCAAGTGGAGTCTCATTGCTTGGAAACCCTGAGCTTTTGTTTGATGTTAGGTTGATGGTTGGACTCGATGATCTGAAAGGTCCCTTCCAACCCAGACAATTCTATGGTTCCATGATTCAGGCCTGCCAGAGACCAGCTCCCAAATCTATCAAGATGGACCAGAGGGCTGAGCTGCATCCTGAGGCAGCGGGCTGCCACCAAGTCCTGCCCTGGAGCATCCTCTTCTTGGATTGCTAATTCACACAGAAAATAAACCATTTTGGTTTTCTTCCTAATTCAGTTACTGTCACTGGCTCCTTTTTAAGTCCCTAGGAAGTGGAAGCCTTGTGTTACAGCCAACTCTGTTGCTGCCCTGAAGTTCTTGTTCTCAACTCCTCCTATTTATCGAGGAACAGTGTGTTTACATCCACGGCCGCATTCTGGCAAGCTGGAGGGATTTTTGACACTTGGAAAATAGAGCTTTTTAAAATAGTTCTTACCTCAATACCTTGCCATTTAGAAAACCTGGAGTATTCAGTACAAATCAGGTTAAATGAAAAGAAGTGGGAAGTAGCAAAATCTTCAAAAAAGTATAAATAGCCAGTTGAAATTGTCTGTGCAGGTTGGTACATGGTATAATACAGCCATTCAGCACAGGCTCAATTATTTCTCAAACCTTTCTGAAAAGCCTTTGCTACCTATTAGGCTTTGCTACCTATTATGAGCATTTACCCTATTTATAGGAGACATGTCTCCGTAGTGTGAACTCTGGATGAGATTTGATGTGGTGGCCACCTGATGCTCCCGGAAAGTCCTCCCTGAGTCAGCTGCTGCATTCTGAGATGCAGACGTGGTGCCTTGGCACAGCACAGCATCGTCCGCTGGCCGGACAGGAGCATCTCACCCTCCTGAAAACTCTCCGACTACCCATCCCCTCCAGCAGGGGGGATTATTCCAGGTTGGGAGGTTTTTTTGGCTTTTTTTTAGTGGAGAGACACACACCCCAATGAATTGTTTGTGTGCCGGATGATTTCCATTGACAGAGATAATTTTGCTGCAGCAAGGAAAAAAATAAAACAAAAAATTACCTTTTTTTTTGGTAAAGCCACTGCAAACGATAAAGGATGTAAATTCTCAGTCCTGTGCATCTATAACCATTCAAAATTTCCTATTTATAGCCCCTCACGTTCTTATTGGCCTGATCCCCAGAAATGCTGGGTGGTGGCAAGAAGTCTCCCAAGGACAGGGGCTAAAGATGATTTTCATCAGGAGGGGGAGCTCTCTCTGCACCAACGCCTGGGGAAGCACCAAGCAGAGAAAGCCTCGGGGGAAAAGCTGTGCTCACCATTTTGTTCCTTATGTGTTTTCTCAGATGTTTGCAAGAATTTCACAGGCCATTTAACCTGCAGTGATTTTGCTTTATATATATACTAATGCCCTATAAATCTAATACTAAAACAAGCTTCCATGCAAAGTATGTTTTCATTCCTGATTAAATGCAACAACTTTGCTTTTTTGGAGAACAGGGAGGGGAGAGCACACTTGTCACATCCCTTAGAGGTCTGTAGGTCTTAGAGGTCTGAAATTATATTCCCTTATAATTTCAAGTCGTTTACAGAAAGCTGTGCAAGATACAGCCACACTTGGTATCTGAGTTTCCTATTTAAAAAAAAAAAAAGTTAAGATAAGATAAATGTATTGTTGCCCTTTTGACCTAAATAAACTAAAAACTGAGAAATAAAATCAAGGACTTTGAATTTATTTGAAGGGAAGGAAAGGGAAGGGAAAGGGAACGATTAATTTCTTTGACCTTGTTTTTTGCATTTACAAATATACAAAACCTTCATTTTCTGCACTGGGGGACTCGAACAGCTTGGGCAGTTTCCTTATTCAGAGCTCCTGGGCCAGATCATGCTTGGTTTTTTCAGCATCGTACGTAATTTCTTGTGCAGGGTGTTCTGGAACATGCTTATATCTCACTGTCCTGGGTTGAGAGACACAGGACTAACTTTTCTTCTAATACTGGGGAAAATCGCATTTCTGAATCTGTGAAAATATTTACTCTATAGCCAGCCAGGCTCTGTGGGATTCAAGGTCTCAGTGTTTTTGAGCCTTGCCAGCTGCAGGGACAAGGAGGAGCAAGGCCAACGGGATTATTTCATACCATGAACGTCACGTTCAATATAAATTAGAAAAGTTTGCTGTGTAGCTCTCTCTCCCCTGATGGCCGCAGGTCCAGACAACTCCTTGCCCTGGTGCTGGACCCCTGAGGCCTCCCCTTCCTCCTGAAGCCCTTGCGCTGGCAGTGTCCGCCATTTGCTGTCCCTGCTGGGAGTGCA
>JAOTQQ010000071.1:35019548-35145749 GCA_026546715.1 Gallinago undulata
GTGGGGAGGGGTCATCGGGTGATAGAATAATTGTCTAAACGACAATAGATTGTTATGGGTTTTCTCAAACCATAACACTCACTTTCAGAAATATTACTTCATACTTTTCAGTTTGTCTTGCTCTCTTGGGTGCCTGGGGGAAACCACCGACCATCCACATACCCAGGCACACGCTGCCAAAGCAGAGAAGCACTGCCCAGGCTGCCTGCCATTGCCATTTTGGGGACAGGGAGATGGCTTTGTGCCCGAAACCAAAGCTAGAGTTTAGGGATGTGGGATTAACACCCCCAGCAGCGCGACACGGGGCTCAATTCTGCATGTCCCAGGGAAACAAAACGCTCTTTTTTTTCCTTTTTTCTTTTTTTTTTTTTTCCCCTCTGGGAGTCTTTTCCTGAATTCCTGGGTTGTTTTTTTTTTTTTTCTCTGAATTCCTGGGTTGGGTTTTCTCCCCCCAAGTCTCACGGAGCCCCGTCCCGGGCCACGAGGTGGCGGCAGCCGCCGGTTTCCAGCGGGGCGGCAGCCACCGGATTCCGGCAGCCTCCGGTTTCCAATAGCCTCGTATATTGGAGAATATATGCATATATATATGGGTGTGTGTGTATATATATATATATGTATGTATATGTGGTCCAATATCCTCCCTGAGGGTGCTCTGCAGCGCATTATAGCCGGGTGGGAACGGGGACAGGGGGGTTTGGGAGGGAAAAAGGGATTTCACCCCAGCGTCACCTATAAGGGAAATATTATCAACAACTGGGGGGTGTTGGGGTGACTTAGGGTTTGATTTAGCAGCCTCTGGGTTGAAGGACCCCTGGCTGCTCCTGCTGGATGCTAAAATAGGTCTCTCCTGCTTCTCGTCCGCTGGGATCCCTAAACGGACCTGTGGGAATTTCATTATATTTTCTCTCTTATTTTGCGCTTCATTTCATCCTGTCCATTTGAATATCAATCGCAGTTTAATTCTCCTTGCTGTTAACACAGGGAGCAAGTATGGCAGATGAGCAGCCCTTTCATTTGCCTTCCTAATTACTACCTTTTTTTTTTTTTTCCCCCTTTGCAATCAGAACGTCTTAACTCGCAAGTGAGAATTCCTTTCCAATTTACTGCTACGGACAAAGCAGTGCCTGGCAAAGATGTGTTTCCTTTTTGCACACTGTGTTGGCTTTGGCTGGATTTCAAGTCTGAATATATATGTATGTAGGTATATAGATGTTTATGCACTATTTTGGGTGGGTCTAGACAGAAAGCATGGACAGACAAACAGACATTCTGTTTTGTCTTTTGCAAGGGCTTTATCTTCGGCTCTGAACAGGAGAGAGATTTAAGTCTGTTGGTATCAATTTCATTAAGAACACAGAATATTTTTCATTATTTCTTTTTTTGTTTGTTTGTTTCTTCTCAGTTGGGATATTCTTAAGCACCAGGAAATTACACAATCAAAATGACTGTGTAACTCATAATTGCAACAGCTTCTGGAGTCAGCTTACCCCTGACTACTGAAATAGCTTTATTCACTGATAGAATATTTCTGTATTTGAAGAAGAAAGCCTGTTGTACATACCTTTAACGCCATGACTTAAGCTTCAGTCTTATGAAGAGATGGGGAAACCATAGGGTTTGTTTTGTTTTTCAACCTCAGAGAGCCATATTTACCTCCCAGCTTTGGTCACAGAATTCCTGGCAGAGTCATGGCAGTTCAGGACTGATTTAATCTCACTGTAGTTCATAGTTACTTTCCTGAGGCACACAGGGGACCTCAGCATTTCACAGTGACAACAGGACTGAGATGGGGACCTGCCTGTGTAAATCTCCCTCAGCCAGCAGCAGAGTTGGGTCCTCGGGCTAGAGCAGTCCCAGACCCACCCAGAAGAAGCAACTGGGGCCAGTGTCCCATGTATTAATCAGTTCCTGGCAAACCCCTCTCCAGAGGGGTCCACCAGTTTCCAAAGGAACTTGTGCAAGACCTGCATTTATGCACCCAAGGGAGATGGTGAGGAGACACCACTCATCTCATGGTAGGCCAGGCTCCAGACGTGTGTCGGGCAGCACCGTGCCTTTCTCTTTAATGGCAGGTGTAAGAGAAGCTGGAACAGCAGGGCTGAAAATTGACGCGACTCTCCTAGCAGGTCAGTGGTCTCATTAGGTACATATTTAACAGGAGTAAATTCCAGCACTGAGCCAAACCGCAGCATTGGAGGTGAAGTCAGAGTCCCTGCGAAACCCAGTGTCCTCCCAGCGCTGCTTTAATCTCTCACCTACCTCCGGTATTTACCTTCATTTCTTCATGAAAGGATTTTGTTTACCCAGGGCAATGTGTCATTCTCCCCAGGGGAGCTCAAATTCAAACCAGGTGCAAGTCACTGTAGCTGCTTTGCCAAATGACCCACCACCCTGCACTTGATGACACAGGGACAACCGCAGTTGCGCGGTGGAGGAGAAGTCCTGGTGTCACCAGGGCTGGTATTTACCAGCACAGCCCATGCTACCAGCATGACGTAGGGATAAGGCTGGGATAACAATGTTCAACCCAGCCTGCTGAGGGACCTCCCTATCTTCTAATGACCTTGCAATGGAGGACATCAGACAAAATACCAGTTACCCCTTTCCAAGGGCTCCCAGGGGTGCTAGACTGGCATGATGTGTGTCCTGCAAAGGAATATGCATCCTCTAACATATTCCTCCAGATTTACACCATAAAGCAGGCAACTGGGACACAACTCTCCATGAGCAGGAAGTAAAGCCTCATTTCCTGTGAATCTGTGTCCTGTACCACTGCAAAAATCCTGACTCCCTCCCCGTGTCTCCTGTCACACCCAAGCTGAGAGTATGTGCCGTGATGACATGCACGCTAATTAGCAGGCTAAAATGCACAAGCAGCCTGCCCAGGCAGCTGCCACCGAGTGGGACAGCAGATGGTCACTCTCACAGCCTTCCCACCCCGAGCTCGAGAGTCTGGAGGTCAGGTGGGGGAAGGGATTTTCAGGAGACACCTTTGGTTCTTCTACTTGTCTTCTTTCAAGTGTGGTTGGATTCGGCAGCAGAGCTCAAAGCGTTGTAGAAGGCACCACCGCCAGATCCTGCAGCACAGCATTCCTGTAGGAAAGTGGGAAAGCTGGGCTGGGCTGAGCTGAGGTGGCTGCTGTCTCATGTCACTCCACAAAAATCTCCACTTTCTGCATCTCTTAAACATTCTCAGCAAGTCTGGAGCTGCAGACGTTGCCACACTAGAACAAGCTCCTGTTGGCTGGAGCTGGTAGCAGTTTCCAGACTTTGCCTTTTCTGGGGCAACACAGAAATACATGCTGGAGTTAGAAAATGTATAAATATTGAAACCAGAAGTGGGGTAGTTCTTTGTAAGGGTGGAAGTGTTGGTAGGATCCCCTTCCTATAGTTCCTCTTTATCTAGCTGCCCCCTTAGATAGTCGTTTACTCAGGCGTTAAGGCAAGGTTCTTCCTCTTCCCCTGCTGATTTCTCAGTGTGCTCGGTTTAGGAGAGAGGAACTGGCCAAGCCGAGAGCTGTGGCACCATGGGGCTGGTTTGGGGTCAACATGCACCAACCCAAGTCCTTGGTGCTCCTGGCAGGAGGCATCTTGCACTCCTTTGCCCCAGTCCCCTGTTCCCATTCCCTCTGTACTGGCTCCGGGAACTGACCTAGGTGAAAAGTAGAGAAAAAAGGAAAAAGATTGAGTTTGAGTCTGGATTAATTCACCATTCTGGTTGACAGCATGATGACTCACTGGCAAGCATCTCCTCAAGAGAAGGGGCTGCTTTCTCTTTGAACAACAGCTGATGGAGAAGCCAGTTATTAAAAAACCAGCCTGAAGTTGTAGCTAGATGAACATCTTCCGCAGACACAGGCACTGGTGCCAAGAGCAGTCCTGCTTTCCTCCAGCCCTGGCCACTGTTTCCCAACACGGCAGTGCCCTCGCCTCCCACTGACAGGTGGTTTGGGCCAGATCTGAGCTGGCTGGAAGCTTCTGCTTGGTTGTCAGAGAAATAAGTTCCCTGACCCAGCACCCTGGGTGGCCATGTGCGGCCAAGGGTGGTGAGAAAGACATCCGTCTCTCCCATTCAACACTCCCATGGATTTGTGCCCAATTAAAATGACTATTAACTGTAGCCTTCGTTAGTAGGACTGACAATGGCAACTTTTAATCAAGTGTTTGGCTCGCGGAAGAGGCGGAGGAGGGAAAGGATCCCTTCTCCATTTACCACAGATATGTTTTAAAAAAAAAACAAAACCTAAAAAAAAATCCCCATGAGTAATTTGAGTGTGATACAGCTGGATTTTAAAATTCAGGATTTCGGTGTGGGAGGGAAAAAGTATATTTTAAATCCCCACTTTCTCTCCCCAGCCAGATGAATTTTAGCAAGGATCAGGTTAAGGTGGTGACTGTTTTCCATGTTGCCTCTTGCTTCTGCCAGAACTGGATTTTTATGTCCCATTTATAATGGGGCTGGAGCAGGGGAAAAGTGCTGTAATGGAAGTGCTGACACCACTCCATGGCACGGCAGCCCCGCTAACGATGCCCCTGGAGCTGGAGGAGCCAACTTGGCAGCTTATGCGGGGCCAAGCCTGACAGAAAGGCTCTTTGAAAATAACTTACTGCTCTAAAAATAAACACAGAGAGGCTAAACTTCTTTGCACTGAATGGGTGGCAAAATCACTCTCAGCTTTATCAGAGTCCCAGGACACTGTCCAGGGCTTCCCCGGCCAGTGCTGCCACAGGACAGGGTTAATTGCTTAAGGTGTGATGGGAATTTTTTTGGTGTTACTTATTAACGCTCTTTGTCCGATACAGGAGGTACCTGAAGGAAAAGAGGAAAAACTGGCTGAGCCGGAATAGACCTGGCCTTGCTGAGGGTGGAGGCAGAGTAGTGCACAAGACTAAAGGTGTCTTATCTATGCTATGTCCTTCTGTCCCTGTGGGACTGCAGGAGAGCCACTTGCCACTGAGTGTCCTCTCAGTGCCCCTCAGGGGCTGCACTGGGCTGGTGTGGTCCTGCTCTGGGTTTCCTCACATATTTGTTGTGAATGGACCCCTTTCGCTTGTATGGAGTGGAAATCTGTTCCTGGGGAGGAGGAACAAATGCTGGGTGCTTTAAGCCACCATGCTGTGGTCTTCAGGGAGTTTCTGGTTGTGTTCTTGGAGGAGCCACCTTCTGTTTTCTCCTGTTGAAAGGCACGTTGTGCCACAAACCGCAGGGCAAAGTCTGGGGAGCAAACCGACAGCAGGTGTGCTCAGCGCAGGGCACACGGACCCAGGAGAGGTGGCACTGCAGAGGAGGAGATGCTGTTTAACACCGTGTGAAAGTGTTTCAGCTGGGGACACCACCATTTATCTTGATTTTTTCCAGAAGCCAAGCCCAAAGTTGAGTCTCGAGTAGAGCTGAACTCAGTTATTGTTTGCGGAGGGGAGAACCGTGCAAAAATCAGGAAGTTCTGAGGCTCACTGAAGCAGAAACGCTTGTTCAAACCACAAAATATAAAGGGAAATTTAAGAGAGCCTGGGGCTTTTAAGAAGAAACTGTTCTTTTTACACAATGAGTTTCTCTGAGCAATGCATGAGTGTTTAAGCAGGGAGGTGACACCTAGCCAGAGGACTCAGAACACGGGAAACACGAGGGATGCTCAGGAGATGGGAGAGCGATGGGGGCACCACGAGGGCTGGGAAAATTAATTCAAGAATATGTATTTCAAGTGGGCTTCAACAGTTTGGAAAAGCATAGGGGTCACTTGAAAATCAGGTTATGAACAGATGTTTTTAACTCAAAACACATTAAGGTGAAAAGCCCCGACGCAGCCGTGCTCAGCGAGGCCCCTGGCACGGTGCAGCACATCCCATGCTGCGAGGCACTGCCCCGCTTCGGGAAACGTATTCATTTAGTGGCAGCCAGTGGCTGCGTTTAGCCATTCCCCTGTGACAACGGTTGCATTAGTAAAGCTAAGAAGATAATAAATCTGGGGCATCTTTGCCTTCCACTCCCTCATGCGCGTTTTCTGAGCTCAAACCCTTTTGCTTTCTTTGTCTCAGACCGCAGCCTTGGAAATGCAGTAGAAAATTCTAGCAATTCCCTCCAGCTGAGCAGAGGCTGCCACGTGGGCAGGTCCAAGCACAGCCCATGATAGATGCACTATCAGGCATCTTCAATGTCACTCCAGACTCGGACCAAGATTAGCTTTCACCCGGAATGCAGGTTTTCAGCTCTTCCAAGGAGTCTCTGCAGGAAGCCTTGTGTGCCGTGGAAGGGTTTCGTTTCATTTCTCTGTACAGCTTGTAAAAAAGGCTTCTTGGAAACCAGATCTTTGCACTTCACTTGGGTTTGCTTATCTGCCAAAAGCTGTTTCAAGTTACTCTTTCCAAGCCATATTAAATGAATCCTTAGGTAAGAAGGAAGTAGCAACAACAAGCACTGTATATCTTTGTTGAAAAGTCACCGCTTCTAATTATGTTCCCTCCTCATAAGCTTTAATATCTAGGACTACAAAATGAGGTCAGCCTCTATTAAATGTAATGACTTTCCCTGTGGAGCTTGCAATGAAAGCAGCTGTGCAACAAAGGTTTCTATTTAAGGGGGGGAAGTTTCTGTTACAAAGAAGTCCCCCAACTCAGGGCAGGGGCTTCATTTTCATTTGCTAGCTACAACAAAATGAAAAGATTTAGCTTGAGACTTTAACCAGTGCTTATCTGAGAAAAAACAGATAGGAGAAGATGAATTAAAACATGAAGATAGGGAAGAGCAAAAGCCGTGTTGCTGCAGGAGGTGGCCTAGAGCCGCTCTGGCAAAGCAGCGGCAGCTCCAGAGAGGGAAGAAAGCCCAGCTGCATCCTTGAACCAAAGCAGGGCCACTACGAACCACAGCTGCATCCTTGAACCAAAGCAGGGCCACTACGAGCCACAGCTGCATCCTTGAACCAAAGCAGGGCCACCACAAGCCACAGCTGCACACAGTGAGCGCAGAGAGGTTCTAGAAGAGGAGCAGGTTTGCTTCTTGTTTCCCTGCAGGTTAGATGCAGTTGGTTCCCTGTAGGTGTTCTGAGGAACAGGCAGCATTGCCTGCTCCTCGAGGGGGTAAAAGTAAACTTGTAATGGATACAGGAGCTAATTTTGAACCCTGTGATGAGCACTGTTTGTGTCATGTTCTCTCTGGGCAGCTCATGTGGCTGAGTGCCTGTCAGGCAGATGTTGTCCTGCCCAACTGGTAAGTCTGCAAATCTCTGATTTTCATGTAGCAAAAATGCAGTAGCTTGAATGCTTTTGTGCTACTGTGGCTCTTTGGCTTGGGCTATTAAGCTAGGTAGGCACAATGCTGTCTTAAGAAATAAGTTCCCTTTTACACTAGAAACTGGAGGAAAACACGGCCACAATTTTAAAAAAATTGCTGTTGATAATAATCTAACAACTGGCAAAGTAAGTTTGCTCTTTCTTTAAAGGCTTTTTTTTTTTTCCTCCTTCCTGCAGCCTTGCAGGCAGTTGTTGAAACATTTGTGCCTGCCAAGCCCAAGAGTGACTTTTTGGCATCAGCTCTCTGCTAATATTAACTGCGCCGTGTTCAGGTCGCCATGTTTGAGGCTGTGTCGAAAGCAGGTTCAGAGAGGCAGCTGCCGGCTTCTTCACCTCCTGCCTCTGGCTGCTCAGCTCTTCCCCCACCTCGCTGCTGCTTAGCTCTCTGCTTTGTCTTTTTTTTTTTTTTTGTTGTTGTTGTATCGCTGCCGTCAGTTGAAATATCATGCAAATGATTTCTGCCTTTAGTAATGCCCCGGCGTGCTAGTGACGCACTGCAGCCCTTCTTGCAGGAAACACACAAAACCCCCCCCCAAATTACCCTGGGGCGTGCTGGGAAGCGGGGCTGCAGACCAACTTTCTGTGCCAACGGGGATTCTCGCCCTTTAAGAAGAAGAAAAAAAAAATACACAAACCAAAAAGAGCCTGCAGTAATTTTCCATTACCCTGCACCGGTTCTTGTCTACGTGGCAAGAATTGTTTGCGGAGGCTGGAGCATCACGGGTGAGGCACAAGCCCTGATCCGGCTGCCGTTGCCTGGCTACGCGCTCGGCATCCGGCATCGCGCCAGGCTCCCGGGAAGCACCTTTGTTCCCGAGGAGGGATTTGAGCCGTGTTTTCACACCGAAGGCAAGGGACAAACGCTGCCTTTCTCAAGCAGCCCTGGCAGAACTGGGGTTTCCAAACAGCACGCGGGCAGCCGAATACTCAGTTATAATAATATGCTGGAGGGCCGTCTCCTGTGATGGTTTCTCTGCCTTTGCATAAGGAAGTGTCTTATAATGAGAGAGTGTTGTTTGTTTGCTGTTGCGCTGATCGCAATTGTCGCTTAATCAAGGCAGTGTATTGAATCGGGGGAAAATAATACCGGCAAAATCTCCCCCTGCTTTTGCTGTTTGCATCTAATAAACTAGATGGATAGTTGTTGTTCTGCAACTTGATAAACAGTTTTTTGGGTTTTTGTAATGTAAGCTCGGGAGTCCCGATGGGCGAGTCTCTGCTCCAGTCAGCAGAGGGTTGTCTGAAGTGCCTGAAATATTTCAAATGCCACCAGCCAAATCTGCAGCAGCCCAGAGGCTCGTGTGTGTGTGCTTCCCCTGCTCGCTGGGGCCAGGCTTCGTGTACGGCAGTCAGTGTTAGTGCTACAGGCATTTTTGTGATGTTTCGGGCATGGCTTCAGCTCCAGAGCAGCTTCTTTTATTTGTGTGAGGCTCGATGCTTCCATTAATAACACAGCTTTGTGTGCCTCTCTAGCAGTTTGTGCCGTTAAGGTCTCGCCCTCCGCCAGCAGCCGAAGGTACTGATAACTGCTAAGCAAACAAGCCCTCCCCCTTAGGAAATGCTGCCATTTGCTTTCTGCAGCAGCTCCGGGTGCTCTCAGGAGCTGACCCCCAGGAGGAATGACTGAATGTGTGGTTTTGGGGTGTCTGGCTACTACTGGAAACCCGAGAATTGAAAAATAGGGTATAGGGTGGAACACACTGAGCGTCAGCCTTAATTTTGCTTTGTGAAGTATGAAGCCAGAGGGGAATTTTATGCTCATAATCTGGCATCCTTTGTCACACAGATGAAGGAACCTCACCTAGCAGAGCCCTGGCATGGCTACAGAGGGGACCACCTACCCAGCCCCGCTTCTTGGGGGGGCTCCACATGAATCCTGGCGTTGAGGCATCTCTCCCAGGGCACTGGCATAGCCCTGCCTGCAGCCCTTCCTGTAGCCTTGTCACCCCACAGCGTTTGTCTCTTAACCACAATCTCTCTGAGGTTTATAGTCTAAACATGTTGGCTTCCTGCAGTTTTTCTTGCAAATTAGCAATGTTCTCTGCTTTCTGTGTACCTTCTCTTTTTGGTCTCATTTCCTCATATCCAACCTTTCTACCACCTCATCATCATCATCATCCCTGCTGCTGGTGGTTCCATTGCTGATGCCTCTGCTATCTGGGGGCCTGCACAGCACTCCCCATATCCTGCAGAGCCATGCAGGAAGGGTGGATGGAGCTGGGCACGCCTGGCAGCTTGGCTGTGTGCTGTCTCTCACCTAGAACGTGCTTGTCCTTCATCAGTGAAGTCTGCTTTGTATGTTGGGAATGACTGAGCAGATGTTTGGGATGGTGAGTTTCAGTATCCCTCAGTCGAATTTCCCCATATGGGTAACTCAACAATTAGAGACAGCACCTTGTCCACGTTATGCATTACTTGGCTCTCTATTTGCTTGAATTTTTTACTTGTCTTGTCTGTCCTTGGATTGTCTAAAAAAAAAAAAGTCAGCTACTTCTCTTAGCAATTTTAGCAAACCTTGGTATCTAAGAAAAGATAAGTTTGGCTCTTGAGAAGCAGTTGTTAGTAGTAGCCATTTTTCTTTTCAGATGTGAAAAGCAGAACTTCTGAACTCTTGAATCTTTTCAAGAAGGCAAGCTCATGCAGTGGCTTGGGAAGGAGGATCCCTTCCTGAAATACGTTTGGCCCTGTGCTATGTCAGCTACAAGGTGCCACCACCACAGCTTGCCCTGGCTTGGGATTTGCTCCACATAGAAGAATGCAGAGGATCTGGTCTGCCAGGAGGAGGGTTTGCCTCCCTGGTTGGAGCAGTCAGGAATGTGGGTGAGTCACTGCCTTGTTTAAGGAACGAAACCTTCCATCCCAATGTCTTATGCCTTTGCTTTTAGAACTGGAGTTGTTGTAGTTGTTGAAGGTAACTTGCGCTCCTGTGGCTTCTCTGTCCTTCTCAGTCCTAACGTCTGGTTTCATGCTTTGTAATTCTTTCTTAAAAAACACTTAGATGAGCCTACGTCTTTCTACATGCACTCAGAAATCCATAGGATCCAGCAGATTTCATGAGATCAGAGCAGGCAAAACCATTTCTGTCCCCAGCGAACGCGGCTCATTTTCAGCACAAGCAGTGCAGCAGGGTGTACTTTACAGCAATGTCCCTAATTAAAATAGTGGTGATTTCTAAATACAAAATTAGAACAGTCTTCGAGGACAACTTGTTTCAAGAAGGCAAGAAAAGCAGAGGAGGAGAGAATGTGTAGGAAAGACATAAAAAAACACAGCAAAATTTGTTAACTTTTCTGGCTTTCAACTATTTGATTAAGCTTAGGGGGACCTGTGACCATTTTGTGAATGATTTATCTCATTTTAATACCTCAAATGATGTTACTCCCATTGAAAATAAGGTCCTTGCTTTACGTGGATGCTTAAGTATGAGCTTAGGTTCTTTCTTTTATGCTTTGCAGACTGAAAAAAAAAAAGCGCTATTAAAAGACTCTTCTTACATTACGCCATTTTTCCTTTACTGCTATTTGACATCTAAAACTGATCTCTTTTTCTTTATATAATAGTTTTCATTCTTGGGTTTGGTGTGGTTGTTTTGGGTTTTTTTTTATATTTCGATTTAAGTCTGCCAGTTATTCCCAAAAACTCAGTATTTATATTTATTCCACCCCAAGCATGTGACTTGTATGACTGCATAATTATATCAATGAATCAATGAATTATATCAAAATGAATTTGGGTTCATTTTGTTGCAAAATGTTCTCAGGCTACAGATAAGATTTGAATGCTTGATAAGCTCTGAGTATTGAGATTACAAGAAAAACTATCTACAAAATCCTACGGATTAAGGTCATGCATGAGATATTTAATTCTCCCTCCTGTGAGGCTCGATTGCAAGATACAGTCTGCTCCCACTGACTTCTTAAAATGAGAAAGCTTGAAAAATTGACTAGATTCTGTCAAAATTGCTTTGCTGCTAGAGGAACTGGAGGTGTTGAAGAAATAGGCAACTGTGAGGAAAGGAAGAAGTGGGGACTAGGAGAGTCAAAATTCCTGCTGGCTCACAGCTTGAAAGCGAGGAAAGCCACCAAGATGACTCTCTTATTTTTCTTGCCAGAATTTGATCCACTATAGAATTAACTATATTGGAAGGAGCAGCTCTTCCTCGTTTCTGTTGCTGAGATTGCAGCAGTGTTTCAGGGCTGCAGTTGGGACCAAGGCACCATTTTGCTGGGGCAAAGAAACTGTGTCCTTGCAAGGAAAAGATGTGAAATGAGGGTAGGAGAAATGTGGAGAGCAGGGTGGAGGTCATGCGGGAAGCACCTTGGCCCTGTGGAAATTCAGTTGGAGGTGTGGGGTTTTTTTTATTTTTTCTTCCAGAGGCAGATGTATGATCAGACAATATCCCACAGAGCCTTGACTTGATAGAAGGTCAATCTGGGATTGCTCTCTGCGGGCCAGCCAGGCCCTGAACCTCTGAAGGCCACTGCTTGGTTCTAAATCAGGAGCTGAATTTATTTTAAAAGAGATGACCATTCTTCTGCTTGAATTTGTTCTGACATCACCAGTTCTTTTCTTTTCTGCAAGCTGTTGAAAAATCATCCTAAGGGAATAACTTCTGTATTATGACATGCAAATGGGGTATATCCTTAACTGAGAACAAACCACCCTGCTTTTAACAGTGAAATATCGATCAGCTGCATGTACTCCCTCCTCAAAATGACCTGGGGATGTACCAATTTCACATTATTAGTCTCTCCTGTCCTTCATGATGCCTGTAACTAGGGCATTGCTGCTGCCCAACTGCATGTCCCAAGGGAGCCTGGTGGTGTTTGTGCAAACCTGATTGGGCTGAGAAAGGGGTGGAGAAATGCAGTTCTCTGCCCAGGATATATTTAGTGAATGCAGCTGTGGGAGGCAATGGGAACAAGAGAGTTCTTGTATTGCCAGAGCTCTGACAGCTCACATGCCTAAGTAATCTGCTGTTTTCTTAGCAATATGTCCCCCGTCCCCCCCCCAACAGTGTTTTTAATTTGAATGTAAAGTTATACTTTAATGGAGCCAGAATTCTTCCTGGAGCTTAAAAGTGAGATGCATTACAGTACTAGCCTTGCTATAGCCCTTCCAGAGGAGCAGCAGGCACCTTCCACATGCACTGGACCTTCTCCATTTTGAGGAGGGGGATTTGACTTCCTTTTCATCCCTTCGAGAGGATGGTAGTGAAGGAATATGCCTTTCATGTACACTGCAGTGCTTGCTTGGACTAGAAACGGCCCTCCAGCACCAGTACAGTTGGTCCCAAGCAGATACGCTCTGCTTCTTCCTAGAGCTGGTAAGCTGGGGTGGGAAGACTGCTTTTGGTATTCCAGGGCACTTCATCCTGCTATCCAAGCTCTGCTGGTCTTCCTGACATGTCTGAGAGTTGCTGCCCAGTCATGGAATTAAAAAAAAAAAAGTACAAAACCAAGTTTACCAACATGCTGGGTCAAGTGGGAGCATGTTACTGTTGTCTGCATTAGGACTACTTTGTCTGTACTCCCTGGCCGTGTTCAGACTTGCCCCTGGAGAAAAAAAGACCAAGGCTGGGAATTCCCCGTGGATCTTCTTCCCTGGCTTGTTCAGCAGCGCGCAACAAGCCATGAGCTGGTCTGCCTCAGGCATTAAAAGTTTATGACGAACTAAAGTGCAGAATGTAAAAAGAACTTTTTTTTTTTTTTTGGGGGGGGGGGTAAGAGGGGAGGGAAGTCTTGCTAAGGTGTTGGGGGGGGTGCATGTCCTTATGTCTGGGTACAGCCCAGGGATGATGGAGACATACATATTTAGAGGGAGATAGACTATGCCATTGCTTTCTTAGAGCTTGGCCCACCTCATGGTATTTTTCCACCTCACAGCAGTATTGCTGGGAAATGCTGCAGTGGCCCAGCAGTGTGACAGCAGTGACACAGGGTTTCCTCTGCCAGGACAGCACCCTGACCCTTCCCACCCCATATTGGGCTGCCGGGCTTTGCCTTTCCTGTGGCAGAGACTTGTACTCACCCAAAATCCCCATCAGAAATGCAGTTCCTGTGGGTGGCTTTCATGGTTCCTCCACAGGCTGGCACAGACCTTGAAACAAAGCCAGTTTTTATTAAAATTGGGCAGTGTGGGAGTTCTGGATACAGCTGTCCCACCTTTGCGTGTGAGAGTGTTGGTGGTCAGCTTGTTTAGAGAAAATAAAATGTTTATGGGGAGAGGGGGGAAGAAATGCATCTGTGAACAAATCTGCAGTGAGCTCGATGCCCTGGGTACCCGCACGTTCTGTCCCAAATTCTCACAGAGTCTGTGCCTGAGACTTGAGGTTTTTCAGCAGTTAAATGGTTAACTTCAGGACTAATTGGCTCTGAGTGCTCCAGTCCTTTGCAACAGATTATTGGCATGCTGGTAAGAGCAGCTCCCTTCCTTCCCTTCCCCCATCATTATAAAAACATGTACTGTAGCTAGAAACCAAATACCACATGGCGCCCTACGCGGAGCCCATCCGTGCTCCAGCTCGGTATTTAGCACAAAAGTCCCTTTATATTTGGGAAGCGGAGGGAGAAAATTCTGGAAAGGCAAGATCGCAGCGATAGCGGCTGAATCAGCAGATTTATTTGCACTGACCAGGGCGCTGGAGCCCAGAGCTCCATGTCCCAGCCCAGCCAGCTCCCACTTGTCCCATGCCAGTGGGGAAAGGTCCCGGGTGGTTGCCCAAAGGTGGGAGATGCTGATCCTTGCACAAGGAGAGCTCTGTGCGCTCCCCGTCCTTCTCTGTTGTGAGGTCACGGCTTTGCCGAGGGCTCGGCGGAGTCCCTGAGGGACTGAATGGAATGAGAGAAAAATGAAAGCTTTTTTTCTTTTTTCTTAAAAAAAAAAAAAGTGAGTTGCATTTGTAGTTTCCTGCAGGGACGCCTGCGTTTGTAGGCAGCTGGCTACAGAGGCAGCCGCCATTTCATGAAGCAGCATTAATGCAGCAGGAGGAGACATGTTGTATTCAGGGGAGTTCGTATTTTAAGGGTTTTCTCCTTGGTTTTAATCAAGAGGCTTATTCATTCCAACTTCCCCCTCTTTCAGCCCAAAGGCTTTCATTCTTAAACCAGAGCTAACAAAATAATTACAAGAAATAAGAAAAACAAGGAAAAAAAAAGGGAAAAGTTTTCCTGAGGGGAATCACAGCCAGAATCAGATCTCTCTCCAGATTTAAAGAAATTTAGAGATGTAGCGTGGTCCCAAAAATGCCATACAGCTCCTAGCAAGGGTGATAACGTGGCTGCTCCGGCCTCATGGAGGCACAGCTGAGGTGTTCAGGGACGATGAAGTAGATCAGGTATATATTAAATAGAGTGTTTGGTTCAAGTATAAAACGATGGCTGACTGGTCTGTGCACGCAGGTTACCAGCCCTTTTTTGACTTGCACAGGCTGACTTGGCTTCCAGGTACTGAGGTTTTAGTTTTGATCTGAAGTCGGGGGCTGCAGAACCCCTCGTTTGATCGAAAAGAGGAAAAGCTGATTGTGGCAGGAGCGAGGTCAGACCAAATCCTCTGAACTGCAAAGATCCCACAGCAACAACAGCATTTTTATTAAGGGGCTTCAGTTTTGGAATTCACTTTCTCCACTCCGGGGTCTTCCATTTGCAAAATACATGATAAGGCTCATTTGTTTAACAAGTCTCTGGGTGCTGGGAGAGGGAGCATTAATGCTGGCGTTTGGGAATACGAGCGATATTGTTGCATTTGATTTTGGTTTCGTGTCATTATTTTCCGGTTTCAGAGTCGGGAAAAGCTGCTCATTTATTTTTCATGTAGCTGTATTTTTATCCTGGCTTCTTAAGGAGGCAGAGCTCGTGAAATCGGGCCGTTGGAGGCCTCGAGCTTTTGATCCGATGTTCAGTTCCAACAAATTTCAGCTTCAGAGTTCCTGCGCTTTGGAGGAGGCTGCGGGTTATAGAGACAAATTAGTTCTTCTGTGGAAGAAAGAACTACAAAACGAGTGCCAAGGCCATCTTTTCTGCTGTTCTTGTTGACTGGTCAGCGGTGTCTCTCTGAGAGAGGCGGCGGGCTCTGCCTGGACATGGCGCAGGAGCGGGGCTGCTGCAGCCACGCTGGCGGGGCTGGCGGAAGCAGGCCTCACTGCTTCAGCTGCTCGTGACAAGACTCGATAAGGTCTAACTGTGATATTCAAATCCAAACTAGGGTTGCAGAACGGATTAGTCATATTTAGAAGGAAGAGTAAGCCAGATTCTGACATGCTAACTGCAGCTGAATTGTGCAAGGCTTTTGATCTCCTCGCTCTGGGTCGAAAAGAGCGTTTCCTTTTCAAGCGTGGGGCCTGCAAAGATCTCTCCAAGATGGTGGCTCCTTCCTGACAGAAAAGCAATGTGAAGAAACCTTTTTGCCACCTCAAGATCATTATTTTCTTGATTGGCCTTTCATACTCTGCAAGGGTTAGATGAAGTCCTCAGGTCAGATGTAAGTGGAATGCAGTGCGCACCCTCAGCCGGCAGTACCTTTGGTGCAGAGCTCTGGGATGAACTTCAAGCATGTCTTTGGTTTGTTCCTGTAAGACACTGCATTATAGTGATAATATAAAGCAGAAAATAACTTCCATATATAAACATTACGTTCCCAGCATATACTAATGTGCCTTCCTGAACTTCTTAATTAGGTTGTATTTTCTCCTACACTTAATTCCCTTTTATTAACACCACTCAAGTAGACTTTCTGCACTTAAATAATTGTTTTTCAACTTCATTTTTGGTTCCAATTTTCATTATCTTTAGTGTGTGTACATCTATATATAAAGATAATCCTTTATTAATCTTTTGAAGAGAACAGTTTTAATTCATGCAGCAAAAGTACAGTCCCTGAATATTCGTTATCAGCACCTGATATCCTAGCCAGGAGCACAATATATCAATAATTGGAATTTAAGAAAAAAAAGCCAGTTATTAAAGCCCCAGTGTTTCATTTTTGTTCATTTTATGATTCTAAATTATTCAAGCATTTGACTTTATCCCCTACACATACAAACTCATGTTCCCCTACATTTTTTTCCTTCAAAGCGTTCTATGGTCTCCTTTATCTTAGACACTAAGTCACAGTGTTCAAGTGTACTGCTTAATAGCAGTAATATGTATGGCTTGTTACCAGAAAATTTTAGATAGTTTCCCAATTAAATGCATTTTATTTTTACATATTTGCTTCTACTTAAGTCTAACATTTGGTCCTTTGATGTTCTGTTTTATGGAAAGGTTTTTAAATTATTCTGAAAGAGATGATTAACAGGCGAAGTACTTAAGTGCAATTTAATTTATATTTTTCCTTTTGCCATGATTAATAAAAACAGGCAAGAGAAAGGTTATACCTGCATATACATGCTTGCTCTTACTCTTCGAACTCACAGACCTCTGCTTTATGTTCTCTTTCCCTTCTGTGGACAGGGTTAGTTCATGGCAGTTACATTTTCCAAGTACTGACATACATGTTCGTTCCTAAATTCACTTCAGATGCTTCCATATCCTTAGGACAACATTCCGTTTAGACACACCAAGAAAAACCTGGAGTGATTCCACTGACCTAAATGTAATTACTCAGACCTGAATTAAAGGCACAGGCACATAGCTTAAGACCCATATGTTTGGAGCAAGAAGAGGAGCTCAAAATCTCAGCTTTTGTTATTAACCTAAACATTTCTAGACCTTAATACAAGACACTTTTTTAAAGAGAGATAATAACTTCTTGTTAAATCCACAATTAAATCTTGAAGCAATCAAGTTTGATCTTTTGGGCACATGGAATCTTTTTCGGCTCTTCTGCTGGGTGAAATTGCAGCAAAAATTGCACTTGGATTTCTCAGCCAATGATCAAGTGCTGTGGGTGTCTCACCCAAGATGTCTCGTGTCCCCTTTGCTGCTTTAATTGTACAAAAAGCCACTGACCTCATTTTGTGACAGGACTGTACCAACAGTGTTTTCTTGGGCTGATTACGTCTTCTCACAAGCTCATCTCCTAATACTAATTTTTAACTAAATATGAAAAAAAAAAAAACCCAGTGGGAATGATTTCAAGCTGAGACAAGATTATTACTGTTAATGGCTTGGTCAGAGAGAAGGAGTGTTTGAGTGTGCAAATCCGTTCCCTGCAACAGCTAAAGCTGCTGATTCTGGAGTTGAGGTGGAGGACATGCCTGATACCGCTCTGGTCCCTGGGCTGATGGGCACTCCTGGCTGGGTAAAACTCTGGCAGGAGCTGGTTTATAGTGAATTGACTGCAGGAAGAAAATATAAAAGCTCTTGGGAAACATCAGTCTGCCACAGAAGCTATTTCTGTGCAGGTGACATTCTAATCCAAGGGTGTCCCGGATACGGTATTGCTGCATCAAAAATTGTTTGGGCTCCACATCTAACAAATGCTGACAAATATGAAGAAGTTTATTTCGAGCTACAAATATGAGGGGTCTTCTCTTTTATGTATATGGTACATTACAACGGGGTGATTTGGTGCTTCATCAGGCTGTCTGTGAAATACAAAAAACATATGCTTGTAAGATTTCAGAAAAAAGGCACCATTTCTTTGCACTGCATGTGGCAGTTTGCTGAATAATGCATCATTTTGTCAACTATTATATAGCAATCAATAAAATGCCCTATGGTGCTACCTGCACGTGGGAGACAAGAATGAAGATCGTTATGGAAGCGGGCTTGAAACTTGCTTGAAATAAAAATCCCAGTCCTATACTTGCATTTTTGGAGGCCTGGGTTGTTTTTCTTTTCGTTCTGGAGGAGCTGTAATTCATCTTGTTCGATTTGAGTGAAATTCATCATGTTTGCAAGGCTGGTATGAACCACTGTGCCTCCAAGGAGATTTACCAAGAAAGTGTTTTTGTTGTTATGCTCGTCATCTAAACTTTACAAAATCTCCACTAGAACTCAGATGAAGAGTTAGGAGAAAATAAAAATTAGAGCTTATAGTTGGGGGGGAAGAGGTGTACTTGATTTTGATGTGTAAATATATATTTGTGCTAAGTCTGTTTTCCTTTTTCTGATTATATTCCTCAAATACTTAAGCAATCAAGCTTTACTGGCTCATATTTGTAGCAAATAAATTTCAAGGATAGACAGATGAATGCCTCTGGAAAATGAACTTTAAACTTGCACAAGGAAGTAATCAGGCTAGAATTTCAAATTATGTGTGTTTAAAAAAAACCCCACCAAAATTATTATTAATTTCATTACCTAGATCTTGTAAAAATGTGTATTTTTTCCAGTTATATTTAAAATCCAAATATTCTGGAGATTTTGTTTAAAAGATATGAAGTGTTGTTTTCTAGCTCTCTGTGATATATTGGAAAATGAGAGAACAATATCTTTATTTTTTAAAGTAAAATGGAGTATGGCTCTCTTAATCTTGCCAATGCTTTTTTTATAGACTCTTGATGAAACGATGACCACCTCCCAGCTCAGCAGAACGCTCATATGACACCACACACCATTTTTCCAGACAGAATGGTAAGACAAAGAACACTCTTTGCAGCTTCCAACTTTTAAACAGATACAAAACTCTACCAGTATGTCCAATCCTTGCATGTTTCCAGCCCTGCAAGTTTCCAAGCAGCAAACTTCAGTACAAAGAAGTTAAAAGCATGTAAGTCCAGTCACAGAACCTGCCTTTGCACTCTATAGCCATGTGTATTAAAGTTCCTGGGAAGGTGCACGTTACTTTCTTATTTGCTTTTGAAGGTAGTTTCAGTAATAAGCAAAGTTGCCTCATCCTTTTTCATGTAAGGAGATGTGTTATACCTTGCTAGCGCTTACAGAAATTCTGGAGTCTAAGTAGGTACAGGCAAACTGGGCAATCGGTATTTTTTTTGCCACTTCTCAGTCCTCTTATAAAAGTTTTGACAAATACTTTGTTATCTAAAAGCTGACCTACATTTCCTACAAGTAGCAAGGGTGATAAAAAACGGTAAAGAAGATTTGTTGTTCTAACCTCCAGTGGCTTACTTAAAGTAATGAAACATATTAATAAACAGTCACCCAAGTTCTTTAAGTTTGAAAACAGTCTGGAGTTTTAAACTGCCATAAGATTTCATCAAAATAAGGGGTAATGTATCTTTCCTTATACCTTCCCTTTCTTATGCCTCTAAGGCTTCCATTTAAGGCAATCGCTGTATGTTACATGTTGACCAAATACAGCGTAAGTACCTTGACTGCGGTGGTTACTATTTCTTACAGTTAAGATGGCAATGAGGGATAATTTGAAGATGATCTGTAATAATAACACAGAAATTCAAGTTTCAGACCTTCTTAAGAAAAGTGGATTTGATTTCTCAAGAAAAATACATGTGTATTCCGTAGTCAAGCTTGTATAAAGTACAATAATTAATCCTTTAACTAGACAACAGTTACTGGTCTTTTATTTGCCTTATTGTATACAGGAACTTATGCAATACTGAAATAGTGAGGTGGGCAGAGTGTTCAGCAGCACTTAGATCTAAAATTTGAGGTCAGTCCACAAGATCAGGTGGACAGAAAAAATACCTATTCTTTGATGTGTTGTGACCAACAAGTTAAAAATTTGCTTAGGAAAGACAGTTAAATCCCACAAAAGACATTGGTTCCATTTCTGACTTCCATTGCTTCCTTATACTTTTTATTGAGAAGTTACTTTTCTTTGGGAACAGCAATAAAGAGCTGAATCTTGGTTAAAATTGCTTCATTTTGAATAAACTGAGAAAGCACTGGAGTTTGGCTGAGCACACTGAAAGATTTTTTTTTTTTTTTTACCATATGTTTATGACACTGATAAGAATTTCTCTTATTATTCTTGGTAATAAATCGCTTTCTTGCTACTCACAAGGTCCATGAGCACCATAAAAGTGCAAACCCACCATATTAACATACTCTTAGTTTTCAGCGTTAAATCCTAGAAACAAAAAGGGCGTATGTAAAAGTTCTGTGTGTGTGTGTGTGTGGATGTGTTTGCAATTATTCATTACGGGCTGGAACAAAAGTCTGGATCTGAATTCCAGTTGCAGCCCCAGAGCAGAATGAATAGCACGAGCTGATGGCTAGAACTGGGGTTTATCCTCGCTGCTGCGGCTGTTACTGCTTGTGACAGCAGCAAAAAGCTTTAGGAGCAATATGCCATAATGATCTTCATCAAACATACAGGGAAGTTGGTTCCATGTTTAGAAGAACTTTGTCTTTGTTTGGATTTCTGTCTGTCGCTGTTGTTCTGTGTCACCGGTGTGGGAAGCCCACAGATGGGAGCAGCGCAAGATCAGCCAGACTCTTGGAGGATCCACACACGCTGCTCCAAAATCCCAGGTTTTCAGAAGCGTGATAGAAGGCAATTTCTATCTGCCTGCACAATTACTGTGATTTTAATAGTGAATTACTGAGGAAGGAAACAGAAGGGAGAAAAAAAAAAGAAAAGGCAGATTGTTTTAGCAACATGTTACAGGTTACATACACAAATAGAAAATAGGACTATACTTTATTCAGGACAAAGTGACAATTTCTGTGAACACCCATTTTGGAGGAAGTTAAATGTCTACCACAAACCAGCTTGCTGTGTTCAAAGGGCATTTGGTATCCTGTTTGCGTATTCTCTATCGAAATAATCCAAACTATTATGTTTGGCTTCGGGCCTAGAAAATTGTTATTGATTTCTCTGCAACAGTTGATAGAGTTTCAGTTGAAGAAAAGTTTGGTGACATTGCATATCTCCCAATCCTGTTTAGACCCCTGTTTTTCACTTCAAGAGGCAGATGTGATGCTTAAGCATTTTGTCAAATGCTGGTGTCACATATCTCCCTTTCCATTATACGTGTGTCTCCAAAGAGCCATCTTGCACCTCCTGTATCGCAGAGAATGAGCTTCTTCACCAATCTTTGGGTATCCTCTGGTACAGAAGGCAAGTTGGGGCAGGCAGGGAAGGGACACTGCCCTGTGAAACTAGAGAGTGCTTTTGTGTGTCCTCCCTAAGGGATATTAACGACCTTCACGGGAGTTGGAGGGGAGGGAAGGAAAAAAGGTTGTAGAAGAAAATAGTTTGGGTAAGTACCAGAAAGTGAGGTTGTGTGCCTCTATCTGGAATGCTGGATGCAGATGCAGTCTCAGAAAATAGTTCCCAAATTAGTAATGGAAACATTAACTTGTTATTATCAGACACGTGGTTCATAAAACATGGCTGAAGTATTTGGTTGAATGATACACAAAGCAAGAAAAGGTGTTGTCTAAAACAGGAGAAATAAACTGTATGGAGGAATTTGCAGTTGTGTAGAAATGCTGAATTTAGAATGAAAAAACGGGGATAACAACAGAGGCAGTAGAAACAAGAATTTTGTGTTTATGGAGAGCTGACCATAGGAGATAGAAAAGTGAGAAGGGAGACTAGCACTGTTCTACTGTTTAATTAGGAAAGAAGAATGCAAACAGACTGTTACCGGTATGAGAACAGCAAAGTCATCTGACAAGTGCCATGGTTCTGGAGAGAGCGGCTACTCCTGTTCATGTACATGTAACTCAAAGCCAAGAAAGAGGAAAGGTGATGGATAGTTGTGTAACATTTCTTGGAGCTGCTTTAGGCCTTGGTGGCTAGAAAGCAAGAGAAGCAATACTCAATATATTTAATGAGAATATTAGACTTCCAGTAATTTTTTGGTTACATGTAACTGCAATACAGAAAGTGATTTAAAAAAAAAAACCACTCCAGTCAGTGTGTTGTATGTGAATACTTTTTAAAAAGAGGAATGTTCTATTATTAGTTAGAGAAAATCAGATAACGCTTTGAGCATACATGTTAGGTCTTGTTCAGTTACAATCTTAAACTCTTCCGGCTGGAACCACAGTATTTTTACAAAGTGCCATTATATCTTGAATGCTTGATCTCTTTTCTCCCTTTCATGTGGTCATTGCAAGTGATCACACTTTATATTTTTTTCTAGAAACGTACTCGGATTCTGGGAAAAAACAGTAGAAAGTCTGGGAATTGTAACTTTTCATCTTGGTCCTTGCTGTGAAGATGTACATTGCAGTGTTGGCTGAAAATGCCGGCATGAGAAGTGCTTTTGCTGCGCCCTACTTTTATCTAGTTCCTGCCTCATCATTGGCTGCCTTTCCCCTTTCTTCACTATTGGTTGTTTTCCAAGGAGGATGCTACCTGGGTTCTGTCCATGCAAATGCCTTTACACCCAGTTACGCATGAGTAGCTCCAGCGAGAGCAAGAGGATTAGCCTTTGCAAGGATCTAAATGGGAATGAAGTTGCAGAACAGGCTTCCTGCTCTCCATATTCTCCTTAGACCAGAACTTCAATTCTCTATCTTGTTGGGGGGGGGGGAAAGGCCTTTTGCCCTCATCCAGTGAGAAGCAGTTATCTGCTGGTTTGCTCCACCATTGATTCTTTCACTGGAGGGTCGCTTTATGCAGGACCACCACCATCCCTTCTTGGTAACCACCTTGTCTCTATTCTCAACAAGCCAGCAGATTTGTGTGTTCCTCTCCTGTTCTCCTACACAGGGAGGTCAGCTTTTCTCTGTATTTTTGATGGAAATACATCTCTCAACTCAAAATCATTTCTCCTCGGGGACATTAGTGAGCAATTCTTCTGACCAGCTACTTCTGGCTTTTCCAGGACCCAGCTCAGGGTTAGCTCTGAGGTTAGCCAGTGCTGCTGAAGTCCAGCTGCGTGATTGCAAGTGCCAGACTAGCTCTGAGACCTTCCATAATCATTTGAAGCATTGTTGGTTTAATTGCTGCTATAACTACCCATGTTATTAGTATAAAAAAGGAAGAATAGGACTCCTTTCTCTCTGCTTTTAATGGAATAAGCTGTGCAAAGAGAAGGAGGAGAAAGGCATGCATATCATTCAAAGTGACCGCTGAAGTATGTAAATATTAATTATGCTGCTCGGTCAGGTTTTCTGGGTGTGCCTCTTGCAGAGGAACATCATAACCAACCGGCTGGGTACAGGCATTTGTGACAGTGACCAAAAATGTGGGGGATGCCCCTCTATTGTGCTGATATCTGAAGTGGTTTCCATGGCAGTAGTCAAAATAGGAGACAGTGTCCTGGTGAGGTTGGCGTACGAGACAGTTTCTATGGTGTTGGCTAAAAAAGGCGTGATACCTTGTTTTATTTGGGTGTCTGCGGTGATTTTGAGAGGTACTAATGAGGGATGGGATTTCTGCTGCAGGTGGGTGTTGTGGTTGCTCTGGCTCTTTCCACTGGTGGGGCTTAGGGGTGGGCTGAGGGTGTACAGCGCAGGAGGCCCAGGGCAGTTGACCGTACTTGGGTCAAGAGAGCAGAGGGTTTTGTGGCACTTCTGTCTGTGGTGAGGTGGAGCTGGTGCTCAGCCCTGGTGGCAGATGGGCTGTGCCAGGGACCAGGCCAGGCTGCTGCATATAGAATCATAGAATCATTTGGTCAGGATATTTAAAGATCACCTAGTCCAACCCTCCTGCCATTCACAGAGACATCTACTAGACCAGGTTGCTCAAAGCCCCATCCAACCTGACCTTGAACGTTTCCAGGGAGGAGGCATCTACCACCTCTCTGGGCAACCTGGGCCAGTGTTTCACCACCCTCAGCGTAAAAATAATGTTCTCCTTATATCTAATCTAAATCTTCCTTCTTTTAATTTAAAGCCATTACCCCTTGTCCTATCACAAGTCTTAAATAGGGCTAATGAATCACAGAATCATAGAATGGTTAGAGTTGGAAGGGACCTAAAAGATCTTCTCTTCCAACCCCCCTGCCATGGGCAAGGACACCTCCCACTAGACCATGTTCCTCAAAGCCCCATCCAGCCTGGCCTCTAGTACTGAGGTGCTTTTTGTGGGAATGTCACTGTGGGATGCGAAGCGAACTGGGCCCTTGGGTGAAGGGTGTTTACAGGCCAAGTTGGCAAGGTGAGCCCCAGTGTAGGTGGGTACAGGGTCGCAAGGGGCGCCTTGGGCAGGCTGAGGTCTGAAGGGATTTCTGAAGCTCGGGCTAGGAGAAAAGGCGGTGCTCGGACCGACCAGGGTCACGGCTGCGATGAAGCGGGGTGGAGCTGGGGACGCCTCAGCCAGGTGGGGCTGGGGAGGGGGCGGCAGCAGGGCTCAGGGCCGCCAGCGGGGCTGTCGCTCCGACACAGCTCCCGGCTCCCCGCCGCCCTCCTCCTCCTGAGGGGAGGCTGGTGCGGACCGGGCGCAAGCCCGGGGCTGGGCAGGTGCGCGAGGAGGCGAACAGACACCAATGGGAACGCCGAGGTGGGGGAGCGGCGGGGAGAATGACCAATGGGAGAGATACGCGCGCTCGGGCCGTGGAGGGGAGGGCGCGGCACGACCAATGTGGGAGAGGCGCTCGGCGCGCGCGCGCAGCCGAGGGTGGGGCGGGGCGGAGAGGTTTGGATGGGAGGGGGGGCAAGGGTGCGGGCCCGCCCCTTCCTCGCCGCAGTGAGTAGTGAGCGGGCGGCCATGTTGTGTTGGGGGGAGGGGAGGAAGGAGTTGAGAGGAGACGGGAGAGAGTCTCTCACACACACGGCACAAGATGGCCGGGGAAGCAGCCGCAGCTGCAGCTGCAGCCGGGCTCCCGGGCGCTTTCCCCGCCGCTCGGAGCGGGGACGCCCGGCGAGCCGCCCCTGGGTGCCGGTGTCGGGGGCCGAGTTGGGCCCGGCGCTCTGAGGGAGGTTGTGGGGCTACGGAGGAGGGCAGCGAGCCTGGCTGCTGTGCGGGGCTGCCGACGGGCGGAGGGCAATGGCGCCGGGCTGCGGAGCTCTGCCCGCGCCTCTCCCTCGCCGGGCGGGCGCGGGGCCGCCCTTCACCGCGGGCAGGGCGAGGAGGGGAGCAGTGCCCCGTTCTCAGGGCCCCCGGTGCCTGCCGACGGGCTGCTCTTCGCCGGGTAAGTGCCTGAGTCTCCTCGTTTCTCATTGTCCTTTGTCCTTGGGAGGAAAAACAAAATGTCCTTGGAGCCGGGAGGGGGAGGGGGCGCCTGCCTCTCCCTGCCCCTCCCCGCCTTTGCCTGAGGGGAGCTGTGGGGACCCCCGCTCGTCTCCGTGACCTCTTTCTGGGGGGAGCCGCGTAGTTTCGGGGGGGAGCGGCGGGAGAAGGGGTGCCGCAGAGGGAGCCCGACACTCGGCGGCTGCCGGGCTGCGGAGCGTCGTCCCCCCCCACCCCACTCCGGCTCCTGCAGCACCGAGCACCCCGTCCCCCAATGCAGCAGGGAGGACGGGGGGGGGGGGGGGGCCGCTGCAGACGGGTCCCCCAGTGCAGCAGTGGGGAGAGGGGGGGCTGCAGACGTGTTCCCCTCCAGTGCAGCATGGAAGGGGGGCATCTGCAAACCAGCTTGTAACTCCAATGCAGCAGTAAAGGGAGGGGGGGAGAAGTGAAGGCTGGACGACATCATCAGTTAAATGTTTAGCCCCAAGCCCGTGTCTGTTTAAAGAGCATTTGTTGCCCATTGCTGCTCAGAAGGGGATATGTTTTCGTAGTTTGTAAGAACAAAGACGCCATGTCCTTTTCTCTTAAAAATAAAACTTGCTGTTTTTTTGGTGGGGTGTTGGCTTTTAACTCTTTCTAAACCAGTAAGAAAAAACAGCCTGCGGATGAGGCAGTACTTTACTATTTAGTACTTTACTGAAACAATAGATAGAAATTTACTTCACTTGAAAAACAGCAGTTCAGGTGCAGAACTTTAAAGAAAACTCTTAAGAATTACGTGCAATATGATTTTGCAATTTAAACGGCAATACAAAACTTACAAGCTTGAAAAAAACAAAGCTCGGTCATGCCAAGTCTACAGTTTAAAGTTGGCAAAATACTACAGTTGTGATTTAGACGACACTACGAGACGAAAAGGTAGTGACTTAAGTATGAATTACATGATAAGAAAGCAAATGGGTTTGTGTGTGACATTAAGCTTTTAAAAAGCACTTATTAGGTGTCAGTTTTGTTTTTAGTATTCAGTTAATGCATTTTTTGGGAGCTTGCAGTAATTTCTGTTTATGTAGCTTTTTTAATTGTTGTTTCGATGATTAATAATTTGTAAGTTGTACAACACCTATTGCAAGACTTTCTAAAAATGCAAGTTTAAAGGGAATTCCTGATGTTTGTTTTTTGTTCACTCGCATTCAGCAATTACCGATTTAAGGGTAAAATTGTAATTTCAATTGCATAAAAAGTCACTAGTACAGCAAGACGTAAATATATCAGGAACTTTAGTTTTAATTGGAGATTGTGTATAGCTATATTTGTTGGATTTATCTGGTATACACTTGTACAGGATTATAAAAGTCCGTGCAGGTTTTAAATATTGCAATTGGAGGTAAATCTACATTTTCTGGTACTTCCTCTGCAAATACAAATCCGTTATTACAACAATAGAAGTTGGCTTTTTTGGGGGGGAGGGAAATAAATACACGTTTAAGCGACTGTTGGACTTCTATCACCTTTATGCAAAGTGTTCGGTATCTTTCTTTTCGATTTGGATTATGGTGGTTTTATAACCCCAGCAACAGTTCTGCAGTGTAGAATAGATTCTGACATACACACTTTGCTGAAAAGAAAGTTCTAGCTTTAGGTGGGTGTCTGTTGAATTTTGCTTCTTTATATATATTAGGGGACAATTTTTTAAATAGTTTTGACCTGTTTCTTTCAGCTATTGAAAATAAAATAGCAGCTAAATGTCTCAAAGTAAATTGCTCTTAGTTCTTAACATTTTTTTAATGCTTTTGTGTTTTTGTATATATAAGATACAGGAATTTTAATTTATATCTAGATGCCTTTTAAGGCAACATTAAAATGTTATTTTAATTTATCCACACGTTTACAGGATAATTCCAAACTTCTCTTACAGTATGAAATAGTGGTGATAATTTTTAAGCCTTTTCACAAAAGGCAAGAAAAGTTGGTTAAAGGTAGTGCAAATATGGTGTTCCTTGTGTTCAAGAGCATAGTCTAGGATCTAGTTAAAGGTTAAAGAAGCTGAAGGGCAAAAATGATGTCTTTTTGGGGGAGATCAAGTAACTTATGACTTAAAATTCAGAGAAGCTGATGACAGAAGCCATTTTAAAATCACTTTGCTATCACTAGGGGTAATATTTAATTTTGCATAGCTTACTTCTAAAGACTTTAGTGTGAAAAAAAGTAGAAGGACTGAGAGGTATTGTGTGATAAATTACTCAAAGAAAGAAATACCTTAAATTGGCTAGACGTTTGATCTTGAAGTCATTCAAAATTAAAGTAATGGGAGACAGAAGAGCAGATTGCAGTTATTAATGCAAAAATATAGACCATGAATGTTGTATGTCAGTCACTCTTCATCTCCAGCGTTTTTCTTCAGCCAAGTATGTACAGCCACCCGTACTTTTATTTTTAGAGTTGAGTTCTAAAGATACACTTACTGCTATCCTAAGTTTTTCTTAACCTAATAATTACCTAAAGATCAATAAATTTCAATCATCTGACTTGTTCTGCTTTTCTAAAGCAAAATGCTGAAAATTTCCATATTCTTTTTTTTTTTTTTAGGTAGAATTACGTGAACAATACCTTATTTCCTGACTGGCTTCCAGAAGAATCGTTCATACCTAATTTTCTTAGGTAAGAGGGGTTCTAACTTGTGGTGTTATGTTAATGTTCTTGTTATTTTTTTTGATCTTGGGATTTGCCTTTTTGCTACTGGACAGATGGGAAAAAGAAAAACCTCATTTTTAAATTGGAGAGGAGACATTTTGTGAATTATCTGGACTTCTTAAACATCGTTTTTTGCAGATAAGCTAGACTTCCTTAAAATGTGATGATTATGCTGCTACTTCTGTAAAAATTTTAGTTTACTAAGGCTATTTACTAAATAGATTGTTATTTTTTTTATATATGTATACACATGCATTGTATTTGGTGGGAAATTACAGTATTTTCCTATAAACTCAGAAGTTCCGTATGTCCCATTTCACCAGTGAAAATGTGCATTGAACTTTAAAAATTGTTTGTTTTTTGTACTTAAGCGTTAATGCTACAAACTTATTAGGAATATTGTAGAATTTATATACAACAGTACTAACCCTGGACTTCAGGTATTTGAACAGAAGGAGATTTTTGGAGCCTATTTCTCATTTTTTGAGACCTCAATGCTAATGCTTGGCAAGGATAGAATATTAAGTTTTTGTACTATAGGTAAAATTTTTATTAATCATAAAAAACCTTATTGAGTTTTGAAAAAGTTTTTATCAGTCGAGAACATTAGACCTGTAGGTAAAGTCTGTATGTACCTTTGTTTTCAGACGAACCTGGGTTTGTTTTTTTTTTTTTCTTTAAGGCTATTAAGGATATTGTTCCCACTTCCAGAGAGTCAGATGGCTGGTTGAGTAAAAGACCTTGAGCAAATTTCTGTACTGTGTATACCAGGTATGTTACACTCTGCTAGTTTATTTTGTTGGTGGTGGTTTTTTAAGTCATCCTGGAAGTAATTATTTTTTTTTTTTTAGCAAAATAAACATTGAACATTTAAGCTATGTTACCCTGTTGAATTTTCTTTCAAGTTTTAGTGCATTTGTAAACTGTTAGTGTGTACTAAATACAGTAATGTTAATGACTCCTTACACATCTTGTCAGATTTTTATGGTCGCTCATAAATAAGACTTACTTAAAAAAAATTGAAATGACCATGTCAGCACGTTTTCAAATAAAGCTGTGCTTGTGAGGATTGTCATCTCTACTAAGGACATTCAGTCTAATCAGACTTCAGAAATGCTTTCCCCTCAGCTGAAGGTATTGGTTCATTAGCAAATGACATGCAGAAGCTTTTCCCTTCCAGTAAATTGTTTTTATACAATAAACTCAGAAAATCTTTTTGCAGTGTAAATTTTACTCTAAAAGCCTAAACCTGCACCCAGTCGTTACAAAGTTTCTTGCTGTCCTTGTGGTATAAACAAATGAGGTTTCTAATGTTTGGTTGTTGTTTTTTTTTTTTTTTTTAAGCTTTAAGGTTCTGCATTTAGAGACAGTAACATGTTACATTTAAATCATGCTTTCACCACTGTGTAATTAAAAGTTGGGAATCTTGTTTGCCTGTCTTAACTGGTTCCTTTTCACAGCTTACCATGCTAATGTACTTCAATACATATTCAGCGCCTCTGAGTGTAAGTCATCTTCATGAAGACAAGTGTGTTGAGATTATCAAAAATACTCTCAATAATTTACTTTTAAAATCACACTAACTTAACAATTCAGATCTTATGATCCCCTACCTGCGTGCAGCTGTTCTCTTTGTCTTGGATGAAGGCTTCAGCCTGTTCATATAAGAGAAAAGTCATGTACAAATTTTGCATAAGCTTCTTAAAAACGTCTCTTTAGGTTGTAACGAAGCTGTAACTGCAGTAAGTCACTGCTAACATGCAAGACAATACAAATAATATGTATAGATAATAGACATGTACCACACACCATGGATGTCCTGCAACAAAACACATCTAATGAACAAGGTCATTATGTATGTTCTAGAACTTCATTGTGTAACTGTCTGATGTGAAGTTTGAGAATCAGAAATTTGTTAGAAATTATCTGGTACCTTGAGAAGAACAGCTGAATGTACTTGAAATCCCAAGTGAATTTTCAGTTTAGAGGGTCAAAATCACCAGGTCTTGCAGTCTGTTACATTAAAGGCAAGACTAGCCTGATTCACATAAAAGTCTGATAGTAATGACGGGACTGAACTTGTCAAACTCAAGACCTGTATTCCTAATGTTAAATCTTTAAAGGTCTGAACCTGCAACTTTATTTGATCTGCTCTTTGAAAAGAAAAAAAAAAAAAAGGAAAAAATACAATGCTCTAGCAGGGTCATCTTGACTGACCTGAGCTTTTTGTGATAAATATGAAATTGAGCACTGTGATCTCAGATTTCCTGTACCATGATGCTGTTTGTGCCGAATAGATATTATAATGAAGATAGTTTTAAATGTCCCTTGTTACTGTTGTGAGCTTTTTGAAGCAGTTTTTCCTTGTAAGAACAACATATTTTCATCTAGTGAATGGAAGCTTGATCTTTAGGTTCGGTAGACCTCAATAGGCAAGATGCACACCACTGGGGACTTGAGGAAAGTTTTAGTTCATGACCACCCTATAGCACATTAATGAGGATTGACAAGGTCAGACGAATGCTCTCTGATTGAGTCTGGACATTTTCAGCAGCAGAAGCTGTTCCTCTCTGCTGATGTAAAGCTGTTTTAATTATTCTCATAGAATTAATTTGTAGCATTGACAATTTATATCAAAAAAACATTGGTATGGTGATACATATAATCTTTGCTGAAATACTTCATTAATTTATCCTTAGAAAGAATCTTATGTAAAGTAAATAGCTTTAAAGCATCTGACCTCACCTCATGCTGTGAAAGGAGATATGCTTTCCTGATTATTAAAGCTAAAAGCGTCAGTCTTTTGGTGAAGGAGTCATGGACCTGTGATGCAAGGCATGTTTTGTGTGGTGAAGGCCGTAGTGTATGTATGAGACCTCATTCTGCAATTTAATAATAAATATAAGCCACAACTCTAAGACTAACTAAACCAAAAAATATTAAATCTATGTTTGTTTTTAAATTCGGGATAGATCTTTTTCATTACATAGGCTACAACAATTACTGTGAGTAGTCTGAGTAAATGTTTTTAGTTTGATGTTTATTAAATAAATTGAATGTTAAATAGGAAATACAGGTGTTAATCTGAAAGGCCAATTTTTTTCTGTTGAAACCTGTATTTACTAGCTTTATACTCTTGGCATAAGCCTTCAGCTTTTGTGACATTCTGTATTTTGGGAATGAATGTGTCTTGGATGTTAAAATTTGAAAACTCAATTGCAGTGGTATATTTTATAAAGGTGGAAGAATGATCACTCGTATGATCATATGAATGAAGTGTAAAACATTATTAAATCTTGGTACTGTTTTTGCAAAACTCATTGTTTGGTTCATCCATTCACTTCAGAGTAGAGAACTCTTACTGCTACTAAGTGGTACTGCTCTGACAAATATTAGATTCCTTTTTGCAAAATTGTGCTGAGGTAAGAAAAATTCACTCTGGTTGAGTAGAGGAAGCTGTTCCTCGGTGGTAATATAAAGCCACATTAAGTGTCCTTATTAAAGTTTCTATGAAATTACCATAACTGGATGCAAAGTGTAGAATAAAAGAAAATGGGAACCAGCCTGAATGCAGAGGATGTATGTTTAGCTGTGCTGTAAATTATTAAAAATGGTTTAGAGCTGTAGGCTGAAAATCTTTCAGTCATTAACTTTATCTCATGTTTATATAATATTTAATTGTAGTTTAAGTGATTTTTTTTTTTTGAGTGAAATGGTACATAAAGGATAGAAGAAGGTGTAAAGGGCATAAGTAAACCTCTTTGCCTAGTTTGTGGCTTGAGCTTTGTGTGACTGATAGATGCCTCTTGGATGATCAAAGTCCAGCCACCATGATGTGTTTCTCCTATGAAGTGACCATCCACCATTTTAGAAGTACTTCAGTCTTGTGTTTCCATTTAATAGCAGCTGCTGGATCACATTTTAAATGCGTGATTTCAACTACTAAATTTCACGTTCATTTGGATATTCTACATGTTTCTGTCAGTTTACTATATTTTTTTATCATTTCTTCTTTCTAAAGGGTTTTTTTTCCATATTAATCATTTCAAGTAAATTACATCAAAGAAATTACAATTCTGTTCATCACAACTTGCTTTCTCTGTAGACATCTGAGTCTATTTGAAGAGGAGAATTGAGAAGATTGTAGAAATTTACACGCAGTATATATCACTGAATAGATTCATTAATTTTTTCGTATTTGAGGCTGTGTTCCAATATAAGTAGATTCTGAGAGATCATGAGATCTCTTTGCTTGTTAGATCTTATCCATGTTAAGTGGATAACTTTTGTGCCTCGTGATAGTGGATGACTTCATGCAGTTGAAATTTACAGTAAAAGGGGAGTTCATGAGCTATTTTAGTTTTAGGTCTTACCTTAATCTGCTTCAGGTGATTTTGATTGTTTATTGATGTGGATTGCCAATAAGTGTTTTGAAGTTGAATTTTCAAATTTGGGACTTGTCCATATACAGATAAATTTGAGATACTGACATGGAACAAGTCACCTATTCTGTGTGTTAAATAATTACACTGAATCTATCTGATACCACCTCTTAATTATTTTTATGCGAAGGACAAATCAGTTAGTTTCAGCATACTTCTGCTTCATGCCCAATTGATCTTTTTCAAAAATGTCAAGAAAGATATTTTTTTGTTGTTGCTTTGTTTCTCAAGGGATTTGTGTGCAGGACTGGGTCTGAATTTCTTGGATGGTTTGCACAGGTTCTTTGATAATAGGTTGCCTGGTGATACTTCAAATTTTTTATAAAAATGTCTTTTGTCCTGTATGCTGTGACCTGCTGGGATTAGATGTTTGGCTTTTTTATTTTACTTTATTTGGGATAGGGCTTTTGTAATAGTCTTAGGCTTTTGCTCAGGTCTTCTAGACCTTTAGGATATATTTTTTTTAATTTTTAATTTTCTTTTAATTAAAATGTTTAATATATCATTTTCCCTACAGGTGTTTTGAGGAATTGATTTACTCACTGTAAGCAAAATTACTGCTCTTGGTTGAAGCACTGGTAAGTTGTTATTCTGAATAACATTTACTTTTTAGCTTTAAAAAAAAAAACCCTCAATGAGCACATGTGGCTATAATGTTTAACTTGCCAATGTTTTTGGCTGAATACATCCTGAAGTTCCTTACAGAGTGTCTGTGTGTGCATGTGTATTTCTGGAAGGCTCAGTTAAAAGGACCACAGGAGTGTTCTTGCTCTTGGGAAATGAAGCTATGCTTGGATAGCACTTCCAACCTGTCTCACTGGAGAACAGCTTTCACATCTAATTGTAGTTCTTTGGGCTTCTGCTTCTGTGATTTAACTCCATATTTTGTTGAGAACTACTTGCTTGTTCAGGAGGGTTTGGTACCCAAATGTTTGTCTCTACTGAGTACTACACCCAATTTGGATACGTGGTGTGGAAAGTATCATAGCTAGAAGAACTTGTTTTACAAGCATCTCATGTTGTCCTTTTACGCTTCTGGCAAGATAATTGAGGGTCTTTGAGCAGATAGTTACTGTCTTCTGTTCTGTGTTCTGCTTCTGTTCTTCATTCATACCGTTTTCTGCAAAGCTGAAACTTCATGTAATGGTGCTACAGTTTCATGTGTTAAACTGCTGGCTAAAAGACTTTGTTTAGGAACCAGTGCCCATATAGTCAAAATGCCAAATTGCCATGTTTGAGTAGAAAAATACTCATCTATATTGGATGAATAGGGGGATAGGATTTTCTCCAGTTTCCTTTACTGAAAGGAATTTGGTCTTGATGACCTTTTGCTGTCTCTGGCACATTCTGTGACTCTCTTGGGAGTTGTTTCTGGAAATACCCAAGTCCTTTTGTCTTCATGTCTGCTTAAAATTCAGACTCCTTAATTCTACAGATTTAATTAAGGCATCCATTGCATTTTGAATCAACTTTTTTTTAGTGGGAAGCTCGTTCCTGTGGAATATATGCTTTTTTAAAAAGAGAGATTTTCTTCAGTATGACATGGTACCTGATTGAGTAATGGCTGCCTTAGACTGCAGACAACTTGAGAAAATGTTCCAAGAAGCAAATATTCACCTATTTCAGTGGAGAGATAATAGTGACTTTTAACTGTCCAATATATGTCAGCAGCGACCTTCAGCAGCCATGCTTTCCTAGTACAAACTGCCATCTATGTGGCCTCAGGTGCTGGAAAAGCAGCCTACTCCCTGTTTGTGCTCCAAAGTCTCCTCCTTTCTTCTCATCTACTCATGTGATGAGGAGACTAGTATTGCACTATTTGGAAAGGAAAAAGGAGTCTGCGGGGGTAAGGTGCAAACGTCGCTGGGCTGTGTTATCGTGGCCTTGTGCTGCTTTTAGGTACATTTCATTTTGAACCAGTTTTATCGCTGAGTTTTCAATCCTGAAGCAAAACAGTAGAATTCCTGAACTTTGAGGAATTCAGTTCTCATTGTGCATACATGTGCTCAGTTTTGATGATCTTTAGTTAGTGTTTCATCTCTTCTACTACTGTGTTCTGTAAGTTTTATTACTTTGTTATTTCAGAAGTCCTGAACTATTTTTCACACTGCAGGTATGTGTAGAAGAGTATTTCTTGCTATCTTAGAAGTAAATGTTAAGCCTTACAGCTATTCCTCAAAATTCTTCCTATGGTGCCCACTGTTGCCTCTTTTCCCCAGTCAAGTACTATAATCTTTAAACATGTGACTCATGTTCCATTTTTATGTTAATCTTCATCTGTTTCCTGCATCTTTCTCTTGCATTTTTCTGTTTTCTCTCATTGGATTGTAAAGTAGTCGTTGTCAGATCTGGTTTCTTCTGGGGAGGAATTGGGCTTTTCAGTTACACACTGAGTAATTCTTCCATCCCCTTCTGTTTTATAATCCTTACCCAAAGGAAAGAGTGAATGTGAAATTCTTAATTGACTCAGAAATGGTTGTCTTGGAAAGAATTTGTTTGAAAATACATGTGTAAAAACATCCAAATGTATGGATCTTAAAAGATCCAGTGTTACCCTCTCTGGGTAACATAGATAATATTGAAGCACTGATTTTTTTAATTATCTTTTTTCTAGTAGAAGGGGGTAAAATACTGGAAAACACCAGGCACTTTATTGAAGTTGGCATACTTTACTTAATGCAATATAATGGATTATTTAAAAATAATATACAAAAAAAGAGTACATTTGTGAAGTTGCATCTTACCTGAAATTAATCTCGAAATCTGAGAAACCTGGCAGATAGCCTTCCTTAGCTAAAAATACCTGATCCTATACGGGTTGTACTTTTACTGCTGTGCTGACTGAACATCCAGTAGTACTAAAAGTGAACTTAGGACTGTCCAGAGTACTTAGTTATTTTTAACGATTGGACAGAACATCATTATGGACTTTAGATGTCAATAAAGGGCACGTCTGCTTTTTCTTCTAATATAAAAGTAACCAGAGATGTGTCTTTGAGAGTAAAAATCTTGCTTTAATGAACTTTGAAGCATAGAACTTGAGGTTTGGTTTGCTAAGAACCTCATTCTGTCCATTCAGCTCCCTCTGTTGGAGTGAATTCCCGTTCCCAGCACAGTTAAGTCTTCGGTTCAAACTTCAGTGTGAGAGATTTCACTCTGGAAGACAATCTGGGTGTCGGTGTCTTACACCCGTGGGTGGTGCCTGTTATTGGGTGTTCTATGTGCTATTTGCTTTCAGTCTCAGACTTAAGAAACACAAGGTTGCCATAGATGTGAAATTGCTGAGGCCATGGATTTGGCCGTAAGAAATGTCTTTTATTGCTGTGGTCTTTCAATAGGTAGAGCAACAAACAAGGAATTAAAAAAAAAAGAAGAGAAAAACTTGGTAAACTCGTATGTTTCAAAACTGTTGCCTTAAACCTTTAGGCATGGAGGCATGGTTGGGAATGGTGTCCCTTATTGATACGGAGTATCAATATGTTACTGATGGTTTGAAGGAAACTATGAAAGTATTACATGACCATCCAGGTCCCTTATTTAGCAAGACCACAATACTATGTTTGGAAACTAATGCAGTAAATAGTAGATAATAAAGCTTAAAAAATGGGATGATGCCTAACTGGTGTTACTGAAGGAGTGAAATATTTATGTCATCTAGCAAAAAAAAAATGGGCTACCTTAAGTGTAGTATCACTGCATACGTCTTAGTGGAGGAGGAGTATATTTTTGCAACATTATTGAAGCTTCTTAGTAAAATGTATCTTAATTCATAAATAAACAAATGCTGTGAAATCTCTTAAAGCAAATGTAGATTTCACATGGAAAAGCGTACAGATTGCTGTTAATATTTTGGCCATTACTGTGGTATCTTTTTGATGTATGAATAACTTTTAGAATAAGGATTGTTGTACCATGGTCTTAAGTCTTATATATCACTGGTTCTACTTACTGCTAATTATTTTACAAGGTTTAAAATGAATATGGCAAGGTTACTTGTAAAGTTTTTGGTACTACCCAATGCAAGTGGACCTAGTAGGGAAACCTGCCTTTAAATTTGCTGTAGGAGATGTCGTTAGTGTCTAGGGCAGAAGGCAAACCCAACTGAAAATGGTCTTACTAAGTTGATTAATGTGTAACTAATTCACATTTTTGAGATGTGGGGAAAGCTGATGGCAGTAATTAAATTTCCTTATGTTAAGCTTTTTACAATAACTATAAAAAATATTTAATGGTTTTATTTGTGGGGTTTCCACTGTGCTTATGGTAGTACTTCTGAATACTTGATTGTGACAATAATGGACAACTTTGCGGTGATTTGTTTTTCATGTTGTGGTACCTCAGTCTGGGCATTAGCATTAAAAATTATTTAAAATTTTAATTTACCTTCAAATGCCTAGATAGATTTGAAATTAGGCTTGTATACCAATAAGAACTAAAAAAAACCACCAAAACCCAAACCAACCCCAAAATGCTGTTTATTCAGTTTAATGTGTGTGAGGGGGAAATAATTAAAAGTCTTTAATTCCTTAATTAAAAATATTTAATTCCTTAACAGAGGATGAGCTGAATGGTTGAAACAAAGAATTTCTGCAAACTTTGAATGTTCAATTTCTGGTGAAGCTACTGGGGTTGGATACTACTACCAACCCAGCTACATGTGTTGCACAGTGCAAAGCAAAGTGAATTACCAATTCCTGAATTCCATTTCTATGTGCTGTCATTCTTCTTCTTTGTATTTAAAACAAGGAAGTATATAGAGACTATAAGACAGGACATATGGGCAGCTGTGAAAATCAGACTGAAACTTATTGCACTGGTTCCATTGCTGTTTGCTTTGCTGTAACTGGTTATTTTGAAATGAGAATGGGGAAATTGGAATGATGAGGCAGAGACCACTAGATGGCTCCACTGAATTTTGCTGTACTCTGGGTAGTTTCTACATCACTTCTTGTAAGAATCTGCCCAGGATAATCAGGGGAACAACATGGTGGTGAAGCTGGCTTTCAGACTGAAATGAGATGGAAGCTGTACACTGAAGAATAAATTGATGTTGGAGTGCAGTTACTCAAAATCATGAAGACATTTTAAAACCTTTCTTGATCTGTCAGTCTCTTTTTGCAGTTAGCATTGGTTTTAAAATGTTCTTCTTAACACTTTAAACTGCCTGCACTTGATTTTTATATGTTAGGAGGAGTCATGGGTTTTATTTTAAGTACATGAGCATATTTTTCTTGGAAGAAAATGTAAAGATGGGGACATTTGGGTTGTATTTACCCATGTGGAAGTCATTGGATCAGTTTGGTTTGTCACTCACCTGTGGTCTTGGTTGCTGTTACATGAAGAGTAAAGTTGAAATATGGGTCAGGAGCAGTATGGTGGCCTTGCTAAAGGCAACTAGTGCAACTTGTTACCATTTTCATCTGGCTTCTGACATGTCCTTTCCCACCAGTAACTGAACCAGTCACTCTGTTTGTCTGTAAATGTGTGTTTGCTGTTGCACTGTGTGTCTTTCATGAGCTGGAAGACTGGAGTTAAGATGGTGGGATGTCTTCTCTCTAGCCACCATCTGTATATAGGAGTCCAGTTTTCATGCCTATTACATTGGTTTTGATGGATCTATGTCTTTGAAGAAAGGAACATGGACAGTAGTTTTAAAAAAATGGCTTATTACAATAAATTTGGGTTTCTACTAAGCAGTGTCAGCTTTAGTAGATAGGTCAGTCCAATAAAGGTGGTTGCCAGAGCAAATATCTTGGATTTCCCACCAATGATTTCTCTAGTGTTTTAACCCTATGGAGAAATTTCAAATGGAATTTATGGAGCCTGAAAGGGTTTTCAAACTTCTAATCATTCCTCCCCTACTACTTTATGGTTTGGTTAGTTTATATTTTTTTACTCTTGAACTGATGATTTGCCATTGTTTGTTCATGATGAAAGTAGATGTTCTGGAATATGTAATAAGGAATGAAGCATCAGTTACATATTTAAACTATCTTTGAGGTGCAGTAGTTGAATGTCTTAGTTTAAAGATATGACCTGTATTCCAACAGCATTTTTCTTTTAATTTTCCATAAAGAATCCAATCAGATGAAGAGTGTCAAAAGGAGTCTACGAATGAGACACCAAGATGGCAGTTCCACTGTTGATTGAGAGGTTGAGGAAATGGACTGATGCTTGAGTGCTGTGATATGTCTGTCCAAGAGAAGGATGTTAAAACGTGGACTCTCGTGTTATTAAACCAGAGAAGATCTGGGTTGTGACCATCCTATTGAAATGGACTTTGCACTTGAATTAATGAGGGGACTCTATCAGTGACTGTCCAATGATGGAGCTGTTTGAGAACTGGGTGGCAAAATTTTCCTCTTGGGTTGTGTACTCATAACAGGCAAATTAACTTGGTAAGAGATCTGTTGCACCCCCTTTGCAGAAAATGTAATGTTTTTTTTTTTTAAAGTGACTTAATAAAAGGTTTTGGTTTCTTTCACACTTTGTGTTTGTCCTTTCTGGCTGAATATTTTTTTCATTGTGTTGATATTGAAGTGGGTTACATTTTTGGTTGCTACTAAAGTGCAAAATACTTTAGCTGCTAAGCACTAAAGACAAGGTAAAATTTTGTGCTATATTTGATAAAAAATGTGGTTTTCATTTGCAAATTATCTTCATTTTGCCATGACTTTTGATGAATTTTTATTCACTGCTTTGTTCATTCAGGTGCTTAACGTTAGGGGTTTTTTTGACCTATTGTCAGGGTACTTCTGAATTTTCTGAAGTTAGAATTTAAGATGAAATTGATATTAATTGAAGGCTGGAAAAATATGACAATAAAGGAGCACTTGGATGTTTTGTGTAACCTTTTTTGGTTTGCTGCTTTGGTTGTGTATGGGTACAGAAACTTCTCAACAGATTTCCTGGACAACAGACTTCCTAAACAGTCTATTGTGTTTAATTGTTGTGTACAAGTGTCAAATCTACTTCTCTGTTGAACATAGACTTCACTGCGTAATACTGTACCATTTGTTTGATGAGAAAAAATTAATTACTTTTGGTGTTGATACAGATTACATGTTAACCTTTACAGATGAATTTTAAAATGGTTCTAATGTTCAAGAAACCGATGTCTTTCAAGTTTCTTCTGGATCAAATAGTTAAACTGTAGTCACCTGGCTATGTGTGTTTCACCTGAAATTCAGAGTTGTCTTTGTTTTCTGCTGGAGAGCCAAGATGACAAACCTTCTACTGAGATAACCTAGTTGTTTTCTTTTATAAACAAACAAAAAATACAAACAAAACCAAAGCCCTACTGTATGTTTAACCTTTTGGCTTGCTCAGAGTTCTTTGTAAATATCCATTTCTACCATGATGAATTGTTCATACCTGTTTAATCTTTCTGTTTTGATGATGCACAGTTGCTTGGGTTTGGTTTTGCCATGTGATACGTGGTGGAGTTGGCTGCTGGGACCAACCTATAGGGTTCCCTGTTCAGATGAGTGGATTTCCTTGGTGTTCCCAAAATTGCTTGGAATGGTCTGGCATGGTGGCTTTTTCTAGTTCTTGTAGTTTAGGTGCAGGGGGTCTTAATTGGTAAAGTGGAATGCTTTAAAATGGCCTGTGGCGGCAGAGCGTACCTGCTGAAACCTCTTGGTGTGGAGAGATGATGGGTTGTTGGAGGATGTGAATGGCAAAGGTGTAAAGGCGTTGATGGGGTCTGTCTTGGTTCTGCTGGTAGAAGCTGATGTTTTCCGGCTGTTGGATTGCTGTGTCATGGATGTCCCCATAGAAGCCCAGACTAGCCCATTGCCCCTTACCCCCCCCTTGGCAGCCCCCAGGGTCTGATTTCCCACTCTTGTTGTGACATGCATATACAAGATGTCCTTGCGCTTCTCAAGAGTCTTTCGCTGGTGGGAAGGCAACTGGTGGTCAGAATCCAAGAGGTTTGGGGATGCTTGGATCGCCTCCATTTCCCAGGGGATACCTCCTCTCCATACTAGGATGTTGTATTTGAGATGTTGCTTGATTTCCAGTTGTATGGCTTGGCTATTACATGGCTTTAAAATTCATTTGTTGTGTTAAAATCTGTTAACGAACATTAATGGGTTAAGAGTGGGAATTAGAAATAACCCCTTTAATGGTGTCAGCCTTATTTTACAGTAGTGCCTTGGCGTAGCCGATGAAAATTGTGTGGCTGTTGGATTTTTGTTGTCGGGGAGAACCACTAGGGAGGCGCTATGGAGCTGGAGGGGCTTCCCAGCAATGCGGGGCTCGCATCCCAGAGCCTGGCACCCTGTCCCCCGCTTCACGTGCCAGTGTTGGGTGACGAATGGTGGAGCTATTGTCTGGGGCAACTGCCACTGGATGGGGGAAAAGCTACCCCTTGGGTGGGCTGAGCCCCTAAGGTGGGCTGTTGGTGCCCTCATGGCTGTTAGCTCCACTTCCAGTCTTTCAAAATGGCTTGTAAGAGCACCACTTCCTGTCCAGGGAGGAAGTAATTTTAGCCCAGGCACTGAAATATTTAGCAAATCTTTAAAACAAAAGGCACAAATTCCATTTCTTTCTGGTTTCAAAAGGGTGTCTGAGCCACATGGGGTTAAGGTGCCCCTTGAGCTGGGGTAGTTGGGAGCAGCCGGGGCTGTGGGGGGTAGCAGGCACCCTTTAGGTGGAGGCTATCTCTTTTTTTGGTAGAAATGAAGGGGTGGGTCTATGGTACATCACCTGAGTTGTGGGGTAAATGTAGAGAGTGTCAATCAAAGGCAGAGCTCAGAGCTGGGAAGGAGCTCTAGATGGCGGCTGTGCCTTAGAGAGAGCGCGCTCAGCTCCGTGCCTTCCCCAACACTTTACGCAACTTTCCCTAACTTTCGGGCAGCCTCAGGGGGCCCCCACAGCCCCTCGCCTCTCCTGGGCACTAATCGGGGGCCGAGCCGACCTTTTTCGGGCAGAAAAGCAGCTTTTGAGGGCTCCCTTTTCGTGCCTTGCTGGAAAGAAGAAGCCGTGGAGAGAGCCCAGGTCGTTGTTTTTCCAGCTTAGAAGCCATGGCGTACCTCCATTTTTGTGCGCTCTCCTAATGAGCTTTTTCCCCCGGACATTTTTCTACTAATTATCGCTTCTTTTGCTTTATCGGCAGCATATTTTTTGGGATTAGAATATATATTTTTTTTCATTCTCTGAATTTCGTATTTTATCATTGTAACTCTAAATATTTTGGATCTAATGTTTTTCCACTACCCGAAACTAATATCGACTTGGTCCTGGCGGCGGTGCATGGATCAGGTAGGTGAGCAATTATTATTAATATTTTTTAGATTTCTGCCGTTTCGAATACTTTGATTTTCGACCGATTTGAGCTGTATTGGGATGACGCAATAAGATACAGAGATTATTTGCATTCAGTGTTACTTTGGGAAAGTTTGCAGGATGCTCCTCTGCTGTGTTTATTCCCGGATTTTTCTTCTAAAAACGGTTATTTGTTTTAAATCTCCGATTTACCGTGTTGCTCAGTGTTGTGTATTGTTATAACAATATCATTGCAGCGTCAGGACTTTGTTCCTGATAATGAAAGCCAGTGAAACGAACTGGGACCTTACCTTTCTTTCAACTTTTGACAGTAAATACCTGGGCACAGGACTTCAAAGCAAACAGACACCCCTGACCCCCTCTTAATATTTAAGAATAAAAAGATGATGAGAAATAAGGACAAAAGCCAAGGAGAGGAGGGTTCAGTCCACAGCAATGCATCGAGGTATGATCTATCAACTTACTTTTTTTTTTTTTTTGTAAAACCTGTGAATACCCTGTTTACTTTGATAGCCTAGGGTTACTGTCAGTGCTTAGTACAAAACATTTTACTGATTTTGTTTCCTTTTTAAGGAATGACCTTGAGATTGTTAGCATGCCACACCCTAATTTTTTTTGGTAGCAATTTCTGAAAGTTGTGTTGTGACTTAAGGGCCCATGTCATAGTCAAAAGGTACTGTACCTTTATTCAGGGCAGCCCTTTTCTCTGTATTCTGTTTTTCCAGCTTTTGAATTTCAATTTTTAGGTTTTTTGTGCTGTGAAAAATGACCTTGTCGGTTTAGCCATTGCTGCATTGCACCATTTTACATACAAGGCAAATTTTTCTTTGAAGAATCTCAGAAGTCTAAACTTTAACTGAGGGCCATACAGAAGCCTGGTGTAGTAGTAAATTATAGTAAATAGACACAAGAAAAAGTTACATGAATGAAAAAAAGCTCATTTTAAAATATAAACTGGAAAGTGCCTGTTTGTCCGATACCCCTTACTTCAAATTTTATTTCAGCTTGTCGAACTTTGATACTGTTGAGCTATTTTAGAACATTTTGATACATTTTAACCAGACTTTCTCCTGCTGGTGATAGCATTTCAGGTTATAAAATATACACTGGGACTGGTAACAAGAGCCTCCAAATGCTTTGCTTGTTTGTTTGATACATTTTTTGCTCGGAGTGTTTTTATTTACTTTTGTTCAATAATGAGATTCTTTACAGATTTTTATAAACTTATCCTTGATGTGGGAAACGTGTGAAATACTGGAAATGTTTGTGTGCTAGGAATACAGAAGTATAATTACTGAGTTGCTCATTTTGTATTTAAGGAGTCATTTTTTTAGAAGATTGGAAATTAAACTGTGCATTTTTGTTTTTTAGTTTGTAAATACACTGGGTTTTGCATTTTGTTAATTTTAATTGAATTGTGGCCTGTTTCTTTTTCTCTGGTGTTGTCTTCGCTAATTTTTAACCAACATTAATAAAAAAGAATTTTGAAATGTCTGTTGTATCACATGTGCTCTATGTGATGTTTGCAGGTGTTTGAATAGTATTCTTTATGTCCAGTAGTTAACCTTCCTTAAACACACAAATTCAAGATACTGTGGGAATATATATTTTCTCAAATTATTGTAACCTTCTAGCATAAACTTGGATGCTATTCTGGATTTATTAAAATTACAGTCAAATTTTAAATCCTAAAATGGATCTAGGTAAGTTTTTGTTTAATATGAAATGATTATTAACTAAATTAGCCTCAGGGACTGTTAAAGCATTACACATAGCACCTATACAGAGCTTTTATAACAATGCAGTTTAAAAACATATCAGACTTTTTAAGCCATGCTATCTTTATGTTACTGTAAATACTGCACACAAAATATTGCCTTAAAAAGTTGATTATTTTTTTTAAGTTACATATGGTTATTTAAGTCTTCATGGGTTTTTTGTTGTGGTTTTTTTTTTAAATGTGGGTTACCAGCAAGGGCAATAATAATAAGTTTTTTTTTTTCCAGGAAATCTCAAATAAGGTATTTTATCGGTGTTAAAAATATACTAACTCTGAGATGAAATTGGAGACATGTAGTAGTAGCTCCACAAAAAGTAAACCTTTGGGTTTTGTGTCCTTAGGGGTGTTATATTTGCATAGTCTCTCATGTGTGCTTTTGGTGTTTTCATTGAAAGGTTTTTTATGATAATTGATCAATTTGGATGGAACACCTGTTGTGTGAGGTTTCCTTTCTCCCCCTTGATAATTTTTTTTTCTCTCGAAATGAACTTTCTGTGGGTACCATCCCCTCACCTGGAGTGTGGGAACAATCGAGCACAGGATATTTGTAAGTGAGCCCTGTCGAGCTTCTTTCTGAGCTGTGAGTCAGCTGAATGTCGTAAAAATGGGCTTTACTTCCTGAGGTTGACTCGAAGTTATAGGGGAAATGATTTCTAGGAAGTCAAGCCACCGCTTTGCTTTACTGTAGCCCAGAAATGCACTGATGGCTGCACTTCATGTGCTGATGGCCAGCTTTCTCCCTGGTCGGTTGTGGGACCAGCTCAGCGTCCATGGGAATACCTGAAGTCCTGTTCCCCAGAGCCTGGTGGGAGGCCTGGGTGGTGGAGATGGATGGAAAAGGTAGATGTGGCCTGTGACACTCACCTGGGCCTGAGAAGCAAACATTCAGGACTAGAAAAAGGTGTTTAAGCAGAAGAAAACACAATTTCTGTATACAACTTTAGTGTCCTGACATGGGAATGCATTTGGAGTTGATTCCTACCTTTCCCATCCTGAGGAAACACAAAGGCCTGTCCTGAATAAACAAAAGTACCTGAGAATTGTCCTAAAACAAATGATTGATTCTTCTTGGGGAGGGAAATGGTATTAACTCTTTACAGTTTGGAATTGGAGGGCTGTGCTTGGTGCCTTTCTAGATGAACAGCAACACCTGTCCTTTGTATATGGACAGTAAATGTTTCCAAACTTGAAGCTGGTTGATTTCATGCAACTTTCTCCACCTTGGGATGCTGAAGTTACTGGTGACCACCACCTGCCTCTCTGGGACTCGCATTAAATAATCGAACCAATCACTGGTGCATTTTCTAGCATTTTCCATGCAGCCTTTCTGAAAGGCAGGTGTTGCCAAAGGGTATGTACATGGTGGAACCCTAGTGTGAACTTCAGAGGTAAGGGGCAGACTGGGGTCCCCCTGACCTCCAGGAGTGAGTTTTGTGTGGGACAGCAAGGAACAGGTGGTGGATACAGTGTTCCTCTTGTTTTCCCTGGCCCCCCTCTCTTGCAGTTGCTCCTGCACCTCCAAAATACCTCAGGGTGGGAATGGTTTCTGCTGCAGAAGTTGCAGGGCTGGGCAAACCTTTGTGTCCTAGCTTCTCTGGCACTAAAACATTATTTATTTGGGGAGATGAAAGGGTTGTGGTGGGTTCAGCTTGTTTTCTGTTGGGGGAGCTGGCAGTCTGAGGTCTGAAATGGCATTGTTTTTTGCTCGGTGGCCACCTTAGAGAGGCAGAGTGTTGTGCAGTGTGTGCTGCAGCCCTCGCCAAAGCACAGCACCCTGGTTTTACGTGGCAGCCATTTTATGAAGATGTAGTTACATACGAGAGAGGGTTTGGTGAGGGGGAGGAGAGGAGGGAAAGGAAGACGTTAAGCAAAAATCTCCCTCCTTGGCTGTGGATGAAAGCAGGGGGCATCCCTTTAATGTTCCGAGAGCGCTGGGGGAAGCCCTGTTTCCCGGTGAGAGGAGAGGGGGAAGGCTGCAGCGCCTGGCATTTTGGTGCGGGTCCAGTTGAGTCACAAAATGGCTGTTCCTTTGTGCCGCAGAGCTGACAGACATACTGCATTGCACTGTGCGCGCTCCGGAGCGGCAGGAAGTCGCTGGTGGGGAGTTCAAAGGCCATGGCGGCCGGCGGGGACGGGGATTGGCTGCGCTCCCCTGCAAGCGGGCGGATGGCGGCGGCGGCCATGGCTGCGCACGCCGCTCCCACGCCAGCCACCGCCTCTGCTGGGTGTACTGGGAGCGCTGGGAGCCCTGGAGCACCCTGCTGCCTTTCCTTCACTTCCCCCCATCTGGCGTGTGCAGGCTCTTAGTACTATTTTTTTTTTTATTTTTTAATAGGGCAGGCTATTTTGAGAAGCAAGTGGCTTGAAAAGGAGCAGGGTTATTTTTGGTGCGGATTTTTTTTTCCCCTTTCTTTCTCTATAAACTGTGAAAGAAATTGCAGAATATCGTAGTATTCCTAGAACATCTGGCTTTTTATTTTTTATTTAATAGCATTATGTCTTTCAGCATCTGTAAACCGCTAACACTAGTTCTTGCTTTCAACGTGTGTTTTGCCACTGATTTGCTTTGAGCTGAGTGGGAACGTTAAGCACATTTATTAAAACGCCTCTGACTGGGTTTCAGCTTTTCATCCAGGCTGAAGGGTTATTTTTTAGCTGTTGCCACCATCGTCTATGTACTGAGTCTTTCGGTTTCATTCACCCTGCTGGATTCTCTAACAAGGATTTTTCTTCCCCCCCCCCCCCCCCCTTCTTAAGCTTTAACCCTTTATGAAGCTGTCCGGAGGCTTTTTTGAAAAGGGAAAATGGCTTGATCAGTGCAGGACACAAAAGGAATAATGTGCAAGGAATTCATATGAATAATGATGTAATCCGTGCGCAGCACAAAGGAGATTGTTCTTGTTTTGCTTTGTTACTTCTGTTTCACATTACCCTCTCGAAGGAAATGTCTCATCTAATTACGAATGCACAATTCTGAGACTTTCAACTTCTCTGTTTCCTGTTTAGTGGTTGCTGCCAGGAGTGGGATACAATACACACAGTGCTATTAAAAAAAGCCTCACCAACTGCAAGAAGCTACATTTAGCTGCAATTTGATCTCTTCTGGATTGTTCTTTTTTCAGTTAAACATCCTAAACCTAATTAATGACATTTTGCCTATTCTCTAAATTGCTGAATAAAAAATGGGAATAAAGCTCTCACCTGGGTAATTCTGTAACCCTGCCAAAGTCTGTGCTCTGTGTGTGTGTGGGGGGCACGTGGGTGCATGCATGCTCCCACCCCACTCCTGCCCACGCCATGGGTGCCTGTGGCCAAGAGGGAGATGACGTGGCTGAGATGGTGGATTAGAGCCTGTTCCGCTTTCTGTTGGGTTGATGTTTCACCTGCTGCGCTCCGAGGGCAACGGCTGCCCTTATCTGCACCTTCCCCCATTTCCTATATGAGCCGAGCCCAGCTCTCCCGTGGCTGCCAGAGAAGTGACACTGTGGTGTGGTGCCCCAGGGTCATACCCCCACCACTCCTGGGGATGGCACTTCTGAGAACACCGGATCTCACTGCTGTGCTTTGGGAGCAGCGTGGCTGCCCGCATTTGGGCTGCAATAACCACGTTTTGCACTAAAACAAACACTTCCACTGTTAGCTTTGTGTTAGGCCTTTAAGAGTGCTCAGAGGGGAGGAAGACGGTGATGTTCAATTTTAGTCTCTCCAACTTGCTATAGAAAGAAACCAGTTCCCATCTTTGTTTTCATGTTTTACCCATAGTCTCAGAAAGCTGTTTGTACGATTAGTGGGTTACAGAGTTGCTAAGCCTGTCTGTGAGGAACTTTTATACTGAGATGTCTGTTTACTCAGTCTTAGCACTGCTAGTTTTAGGGACCAGCTGAGGTCCCAGTGGCAGATGCAGTGGGACTGGCCGCATGGCCAAGTACCTATCGCTGTGGGCAATCAACTGAAGCTTCTTACCCCACGGCCTTGCTGCTTCGGAACTAGAGACGGCTAAAGGAAACCTACTTTGGGTGGGTTTGGCAATTTAGGCTGAAATTGCTCTCCTGGAGGGAGTGTATTTTGTTTCTCACATTACAGGCAACAGCTCCAGAAGGATCTGCAATGTTAAATTAGGCTGTTAAGTTCTGGGGGTGGAGAAGCGCTTCTAAATCTCCCATTGCCCCAAGCTGAAATCCAGCTCAGGAAAGTGGTGATAATGGATGGGGGAAGATTCTGTTCTGCATTATCTCTCCTCTCCTTGAAAGAAAACAAACACAAACAGAAGAGCACTGGGGGAGGGGATGGCCTGGATTACCATAATTAGATATAAGCAGCCTTCTAGCAAAGGATGTACTGTTCTACTGACATGGTGTCTTACATAATAAAAACACAACAAAAAATTTAAAAGACATGGGCTGAAAAGCCGTTTGAAGATGCTCTTTCAACAGGTGGTGGTGTGCGTGTGAAGTCCACTTTTGTATCCTGTGAAGGATGCTTGAAACGAAAGCAAAACAGACTAGATGAAAAATTCACACCTGGTGACTTGCAGTGAAGCTTTTCTAAGTCTGTCACACTGTTCATGCCTCCTTTTCTTGGAACAGGGATTGTCTTGTGGATATATTAAGCAGCAAAATGTTGATGAGTCTTTCCAAATGTTCAGTAGCGCTTATGTCACTGCTAAACCATAATTTCCAGTGTACAGCTTGCTTTGTATTTACCTGTGGGCTGAGCTAACCTGAGCCATGGTGTGTTTTTCTGGCCTTGACTTCTAAGATTATAAAAATAAAAAGGTTGATGTGGTGATCTCGGATGCCCTTCTGGTGTTGTGCTGGTAACGCTTGTGTGGATTTTGGTCTTGGCAGGGATGGTGTGGCATAGGTTTGCCAAGCGCCCGTTGCTTTATGGATGGGACACTGGACACTTGATTCTCAGCCTTCACCCCGGCTGTGGACAGGTCTGTTCCACTGTCAAGGATCTACCAGCTTCACAACACCTGGCTTTGTAGGAAAAAGTTGTGTTGTAACTATTTACTGTTTTCTGGCAAGTTTTATTGTCAGGTGTAGATGACTTAATAGAATTGCTAATGTATTCATTACAGGAGTCATTTGCATCTCTTTCATGGGGAGGAACCTCTGCTCTTAACTACAGAGTTGTCACCAGTTGAGAGCCTTGAATGCCATGTGCTGTCTGTGAAACGGAGGCCTAATGATGAGCCTTAAATCTCTTGGTTAAAAACAGCTTTTAACAGTCACTTGGGAAGAAAACCCTTGGGCCAGGTCAGGCTCTTCTGAACTGCAGCTCATCTGGAACCAGAAAGGAATTTGTGCACCACCTTCTTGTTAATGATTTTGGGTCCTAAATTTCTGTATTGCTACATGTCTTTAATTCGTTGGGTCTTAAAGGAAGTTTGCAATTGTTAAGCGAGAAAAAACAACCACCCTTTCTGTACTGATTTAAACCAAAATTGTGTGTTCATCCCCTCCCTTCATCTCCATGTCCTTTACAAAAAATCGGCTGCTTCACCCTCCCCTTTGTGCTGCCATGGAGCCTCAGCCTGGCTGTCCCCTGCTGGGACAAAGCAGAAGCTGTGGCCGGAATGGCAGAGGAGCACAGCCAGTTAACCCCTGCCCACCTCGGCGGAAGGCGTGGGCTCCTTCCATGGACTGGGACCAGCTGGGGTCCCCTCCTTGCAGCGGGTGGTGGATAAGGAGACGCTCCACCGCCTTCCCGGGCAGGGAGAGACAAGCTCCTTTCAAAACGCTGAGAACTGCAATTGTCCTTCCCTTTCTGTGCAGGGAAGGGGACGGATGCTGCCTTTGGAGGTCCATAATGGCAGTCCTTAATCAATCAGACAGGTCTTGACTCCTTTTGTCCCTGTGCTGTTTTTTTTTTCTTTTTCTTCCCCCCCCTCCCCCACTAAACATCCCAAGCATTTTCAGCCACTGGCTCAAAGATCAGAGGGTGAGAGTGCCAGCTCTCCCAATCCTGAATGAACTGCTCGTTTTGCTTGCTTATGCAAGCGTAATGTGGTGTCTTTGTAGTGGAGAGGAAAAAAAAAAAACACGAAAAAACAAACCACTCCACCACTTTTGGAAGACTGTGATTCAGGATAGCCCAATGTGCTCTACAGGGAGCCACAGCAGAGAGGGGTATATTTAGCTCAGGATTGCTTTGCCTTTGGCATTTGGGAGTTCTGTGCTGGGGCAAGGAGTGGTGGCCAGAAAGATTTCCCTCTGCCTCCTCCCCTTCCTCTCCTTTGAGCCAGGCTGGAAACCAGCACAGCCCAATTCAGATGGTTATTTAGATAGGGTACCTGCCTAGTGCTTAATTCCACAGTTGTTACAGTAGCACCAGGGCCCTAGTGAATCTAGGTGCTGAGTAATTGTAATTAACGCCTAACCTCTGCGAGCCAGGTTTGTAGTCAGAGGCGGAAAATGCGTATATATTCCTTGGTAACTCTTCTTGCTCACTTATTTAAGAAAAAAAAAAAAGTTGCTGGTGGCAAAATGAGGTTGTGGAAGTATTTTTCTGGGTTTTTTTGAAGGACATGTTAGTTAATAGGCTTGGGCAGTCCTATAACCTTGAGAGGGTTTGTTGTGCCCCTCGAAAGCCTGTGCAGAATTGGCCAAATTATATTGTGAATATTAAAAGTGGTTTGAGTCGCTTCTAAACAGCATGAAGAGCCTGGTGCATTTAGTATACTCTGGTTTAAGTTCCTGCTTTGGGACCAATGGTTGTCAGAAATATGTACCACAAGCGGGGAGGGGTAGTAGAGTAGTAGCAGGAGTATTTTTCTTCCCTCCCTTCCTCCCTGTTTCCACTTCTGCCTGCAGGAAGTCAGTCAGGAAGAGCTCTTGGATTGACTGACCCTTCTCAACGCTTATCACTCAGGAAATCTTTGCCTCGGGAGACAGGCAAGCACCAATCACTCTTCTTAACAGACTCTTAGAATAAAATAAAGGGAACTCAAAAAGACTAGGAGTGAACTTATCTTCAGTATCACCAGCTGAGTGTCATTCACTTTACTGTCTTGCAAGCTCCATGTAGTCTCTGGCCTTGGCTACACTTAACTATAGTATTTGCTGTGTTTTTTTTCCCCAAGACAAGGGATAAATCCCCGTGAAGTTCTGAGTCTTCTGTGGTCCACGTATTTATCCCTTCTTTATTAAATGCTATTGCTTCTTCATCAGGTGATCTATAGCCAGAGTCAGTCTTGTGTTTCCCTCCCTGCCTTGTTTAGCCTAGAGGTGAAATTTGATGTGGTCTGGTGCTTTTTTACAGCTCCTGTGTGACTTGGGTGGGTGCATCATCGTTAACTGGTGGTGCTGAGTTTTATTTGCAATATATGTAAGGCATTTCATATATGCTTATACATGAGGGAGCATCACATTTATAGATCAGATATTCAAAGGAAATGTTTAATAGCATCATGGTACCCCGCTGAGTTGGTGCGTTGGCATCTTCAGTGATTTTTCACTGTCCCTTTGTGGGTATGACAGTTGGCGTGTAGGTCACTTTAGGAAGACACATCAATGTAAATAGTTCTAAATTGGTGGCCTGCAATGGCTTTGCTGATCTCTGCTTTGGAGTGAACCTAGGGCCGGTGCTACCAGTGGACAGGTGAGACTGGCAAAGCTTGCTGAAGAGCTTTGGGGGCTGAGAAGCCTCCCTTACTGGTACAGCTGGACCTGACAGATAGGCCTGGTCTGGAGAAGACATCCTGCTCGCTTTGGAGAGCCACAGCCTGGTTGCCCGTGCTGTGGGTCAGTAGTGCCATATGGCAGCAGGTCCGTTGGGCTGACTGGTTCGACCCATGATCGTGTTTGAAGGTTGCCATGGAGTTGGAATGTTTGAGCAGTTAGCTTGGCTCTGCCAGAGACGGGTGTTGAGGACCCAGTGGTGGCCAAACTGATCAGCTGGCTTGCTGCTGCCCCAAAATTGGGGTCTTTTCTCCTCTGCAGCTTGTCTGTGTAACCAAACGTGGTGTAATTCCACTCTTTCTGGTTCCTGTGAAGGCTTGGTCCCGATTTACTTGCTAAGCCGGCAGAGACCTGTTTTGCTGTTTCTCTGGGCTCGCCTTCTGAAGTGTTAACAAGCTTCAGTGGCTCATGGAGGAGTCCATTAGCCTAGTCAGTGCTGGCATAAACACCAGGTGAGTACTGGGAACATGAGCTGTAGAGTGAGGATGGGTGGGAGAGGGTGTTTCCCAGCTAAAGACACTTGAGTGTCAGTTATCCAGAGGACACCTGAAGCTGTGCCCAACAACATATAAGGGTTAAGTGTACGTTTGTCGAGGGCATCAATAAATTTGGTTTCTGATATTATCCAGCCCTGGGGATTTGTGCTGAGGATCTTCTTGAGCCTGCATGGGGTAGTTTCACTGGTGCTGAGCATCTGCTGAGCTTGTGAAGCCCAGTGGAACGTTGCTGTTCAAATCTAAACAAGTTTGAATTCAAAAGGTTCACAACAATTCTTACAGCTAAGAGGAGCTTAGCCTGTGGGGGAGGTCTTGGGTAATTAATGCTCCTTTATTTCCCTGGCTAAATTAAAATCTGGCTTTTGATGGACAGAATTTGAAAGTCTGGGACGTAATGGTCTGTTAGAGCCAATTCTCTTGTCAGCTCTTGGTTCCAGAAATGTGTACTGAGTCATTTTTTTAGCTTGTCTTGCCCCTTCTGGGAACACAGATGACTTTTGTACTGGTTGAGAGCTTATAAAACATTTTTTTGCTGTTAGCAAAGATGATCCCCTATAAAATGAAGTCACATGTGAAATGTTAAATGCTGAGGCAGGAGGCCTCAGGCACGTGGTAATTGCCATGTAAACATAGATGCCTGATTGTAAAGGGTCTTATCGCTGCTGTTCAGCTACATATTTCTTGGAAAAAATGTGTCCTTGGTAAGGGATGATTTTGTTTTCTTCCTCCTCAAGTCAGGAGCAGGCTCTTAATTAAAACAATTATAGCCTGAAGTATTTCTTAGAAACCAGGGGAGTATATTTGGCTGAGCCTTAGCAGATCTCAATTTTTATAGGAATTTCTCACATCGAGGAAGTTACAGTCCAACTGCGGCTTTCTTGTTGTTCGGGGCTGTTTCTCTACTGAATTTGGTGGGGGATGGACTGGTTAAATTTCAGTTTTTTTTTATCTATTTTATTTTTGTGACAATTGATTATAGCTTATTCCCCAATGATCGTTTAATTGGAAGTAGGTCTTGTTTGGGTGTTAACTTAGGGGTGTTAAAGCAGGGCGTATTCTAAAAATAGCTTATGAAAAGAGGAGTTAAATCTCCAGTTCTGTACAATGTTAAGACCTGACCTGACATATGATGTTGTTAATCCTTTATACTCTGTTGGCAGGTAGAAATGCTTCCTGATAGTCTTGGTGAGAGTTACAGGATTACCTTATGGAATTAGCCTTTTCAGTTCTCTTTTTTAAAATTTATTTATTCTATCTATGTAGAAATAAAGACAAGCATGTATCCTTTTGCCTTGAGAACATGTTGTTTACTAAAAAATAATTATTTGCAATAGCCTTCAAAAGGACATAGCACTTCTCATCTGCATTTCTTCCCTTAGTAGGGCAGGTGTGCGCATACCTGTACATGCAGATGTCATCTGTCACTGGAGGATTCACCCTCTTTTCAGATGACACAGTTCACATCTTCAGGGGAAAAAAAGAATTATAATGTCCAGGTGATGCTGTGGATAAAGGACATTAATTATGGCTATCGATGTGCAGAAAGGCTGTCCCCCTGTGTCCTTGAAATAAAGTTTGGGAGCCTTGAGAAACAGAAGAGCTTCAGCGTGGGAGGAGGCCAGTAATTACTGTTCTGCCTTTAAACAAATCCTGCCAAAGCCGCCTGGCCTCGGTCTAGCCTGGGTGGTTATAATTTCTTCCAGCATTTGCTAATGAATCTGATATAAGCATCTCCCTTTTCCATGTGTCCCTGTGGAGCACGGGACGCCAGCGGGACTCAACCATAGCCTGGTGTTGTCACTTTGTGCCTTGACAGTAGAGGTTTGGAGGCCTGCAGATCCCATTCTTCTGTGGAGGTCAAGCCCCCGTCCCTGTAGGAGGCTATGTGGGATGGTGCCCTGCCGAGCCCTGCCTGTGGAAACCAGCTGTCCCCAGAGCTGCTGGAGTGTTGTCTCCTGAAATGGTGTGGCAGTATTTCCTAACAAATTCCCTTGGTTTTCTTGGAAAAAAAACAAACCCTGACACTCAGAAAATTCTCTAATGGAGAAGTTTCATCTTGTTCTAAGTAGACTGGGTTGCAAAGCAGTGTGGTTGAGTGGGACGTTGGGAGTAGATGTCAGCAGATCATCACTGTGGACATGGTCAAATGGAAACTGCAGAGGGTGGCAGTGAGATGTGGTGGGGTTTAGGAGGAGAGCAAGGTGATGGAGGGCTATGGTGGAGGACTCTGTGGTGGGGTTTAGCAGGAGAGCATGGTGATGGAAGGCTATCGTGGATGAGACTGGAAGGAAGGGACAGGTGGTGGCAGGGTGTAGAGAGACAGTTGTGTGTGGGGCTGTGCCTTTGGTTGTCAGAGGTAGGGGTGGGACAGGCAGGAGTGACCTGCCCTGGAAGGGTGGCAGCTCAACTTGATTTTCCAGCCTTGCCAGGAGGGAGAGATTCCGTTACCCCCCTCTCCTTCAAAACAAAGCTGGGGCCCTGAAACCGTCAACCACTGGTAACAGCTCACCCCGAAAAATCCTCCATTTCGCTTACATCAGCCTAAGAAATTCTTGCTCGCCGCTGTTTCTGTTTCCCCTGCGTGTGCTGAGCCCCGCCATTGTGAGGCCTTGCCACAGCCCCGGAGCAAACGGCGGCCGCAAGATGGAGGAAGGGGGAGGGCTGTAAGATGGCGGCCGGGAGCCCGCCGGCTGGAGGCCTCCCTGGAGCTGACTCCTGTGGCGCTCGGCTGCCGCCCTCTGCCCGCGCCGGCCCCCGCTGCCGGGGCTGCACCGTACCTTTCACAGACAGCTTGAGAAATCTATTTAAAAGTTTAAAAAAAAAAAAAAAATGTTACTTGCATGGTGTAAATTAGCCCTATGTGCCTGTGGATATACCTATGAATAGTAGCCGAATAGTCATCCTGTTTCTATATTGTACTGATTTCTGTAGAATTGTATGTAATTGTACCTCTGCTTTTGCTTTTTTTTTTTTTGTTATTTGTATTATTTCTTTTTTGATTTGTGAAATCCCAGCCAAACCTCCAATGTATTTTGTTCATTTTTGTAGTTTTGTACCAGAGGATAAATATTAAAAATCTGTTTTTTTCCCCTGCAAAGTTTTCCTGACTCTTCTTTTCCTGATGTTACACCTGCAGCATCCCTTAAATATTACAAAAGCATCCAGCTGCAGAGCAGGAGCTGATTTGGAAAGAGATGCTCCTTGTTCATAAAGTTTGCAGTTTTATTATTGCCACACTGCGTTTTGGTTTGTGACAGAGTGGGATTTGCAAAGCTGCTTTACTAGCATGTATGTTATATGTTGTAATGAGTTCTCTGTTTTCTTTAATTGGGTTTTAAATGAAAAATCGATGTTGGGAGCGATTGGGCAAAGGCGTTTCAGTATTTTGGCCACCTAAACCAGTTTGACCTCTCCTTATTTTGTTGAGGAGCCTGCAATTATGTGGAAAATTCTTTATATTAACCCCTTTGAATATAAAGGGAAGAAAAAAAAAGAAGAAATACACGTATTTGATGTCCTGCTCCCCCATAATTGGAATCTTGGGAGGTGCAGTCTGCACACATTGGTGTAAGCCTTTGAACAGGAACTCTCAGCCATGGGCCTGTGTGAGCTCCTTTCTCATAATAAGAGTAATATATAATATTATGCATACAGTATTTGGTGCTGGCCCCTTTCAGAAATTGTGCATTGGATTTTTGAACCTCGGGCCGTACTGGGGTGCTGTGGGGAGCCAAGCCAGAGTAGCTGCTTATCTTTAATACAGCGGGATGGTCTCTGGACGCTCCAGTTACCAATATACCATGTTCTTGCTTGCTCTCAACGAGCCAGATCCTCCCTGGAGTACCTGTGCCAGCGGTATTAATGCTTCTCTTCATGTTACCACCACTCCTTTTGGTTTGGCTGATGGGCAGGAGATACCGTGCAGTGATCTAGAGCCTGCAGCCTTGCCTGTGCGCTGGATGTCTGTCCTGGGAAGGAATTGCATCCACTTCAACCTGCCCTGTTGGGACAGTTCACGCTTGCATTTAGGCTATTCCAGGCCTGTCGTTGTAGCTTTGGACATGGCTCAGGTTTGGTTGCTGCGTATTTCCAAGCTGTAACGGTGCAGTTAAAATGTAATCTCTTCTTTCTCTACCATCAGTCGCTCAGCATCGGAAGAAGCCTCTGGCTCTGATTCTGCAAGCCAGTCTGAAAGCGAGCAGGGCAGCGAGCAGGGCAGCGAGTCAAACAGCAGCTCCGAGTCCTCTGAGAGTCAGTCTGAATCCGAAAGTGAATCAACGGGTTCAAAATCCCAGCAGACCCCTCCTGAAACCAAAGAAAAACCAGCCTCTAAGAAGGAAAGGATAGCAGATGTTAAAAAGGTATTACCCCTGTCGCTCTGCAAAGACGTGTTACCCCTGTTCCCACCACAAAAGGGCAGACAGCAGGACCTTAACAAAGCTGTCTTCGACTTCCCTGCCACTTACACACTGACCACACAGCCCCAGGCCTCTGGTGTCCCCAAGTCACTTGCTGGCTGTCTGGTCTGTGTGCTTGTGCCTTGCTGGTGTCACCCTTGTGAGCAGGAGCTTGTGTGGTTTTGATGGGACAACCCTTTGGGCAGTAGTGATGGGGCTGACTGGTGCGAATGAGGAACAAGCGTCAGTCATCAGTACCTGACCCTGTCATTTCACCCTCTGTTTTTACACTTTTCTGTAATTCTGTAGTGTTCAAGGCTAGGCTGCACAGGGCTTTGAGCAACCTGGTCTAGTGGCAGGTGTCCCTGCCCATGGCGAGGGGGTGGAACTAGATGAGCTAGATGAGACCTTAAGGTCTCTTCCAGCCCCAACCATTCTGTGATTCTTCTTGCCTGTCTGTCATCTCCTTCAGAAGTAGTAAAGCTTCCCTGTGGGATACATAATCAGGAGAACGCTTGTCTAGGATTTGGACCACTTTGGTTTGTTTCCATCACTGTCTTCCCTTTGAAAAAAGTAAAGGAGAAAAAGAAAAAAAAGAGGAGGAGGAAGAAAAAAGCAATTTAACTTTTATTATTTTTTATGTCCAGAATAGTGGTTCTTTGTTGTATGTTTGGTTGATTTTTTTCCTGTAGCTTCCCAGCTCCCCCTAGCAATTCACCCTCAAATAGCCAGGTTTACCCTCTGCCTGTTGCTGCGTGAGAGGCAAAGGGATCGCAGGTGTCCAATGCACGTGGTTGGTGTTGCATCTGCCCAGTGCCTTGGTCACCTGCTTTACTGGAGGGATGGAGGCACCCCAGTAACACAGCATAGTGTTGGGTGAGAAAGAGGAGCTCAAACACCCATTTGGAGACAGGAACTCAGAGGGAGGGAAATCAGGTTGGGGCAAGGGTTTGGTTTTATTCATTTGTGGTCTGTTACTGTCCTGTTCTTAGTTGTGAGTTTTATGGAGAAAGTCGCTATGTGTGTAAAGGCTGAGGAGGACAGTGCTTTCAGGCCATGCTCCCACCTACCTGCGAGGTAGGGAGGAGAGAAGGATTTTTTTACCAGCTTCTCACTTTCACAAACCTCTGGGCTGTCGGCTCCGGTCACGACTAAATCTCCCGTGTTCAGACTGGCAAGGAAGAATGCATTTATAAGGCAGTTGTAGTAATGCAATATTCAAATTTCTGTTTCATTGCTGATAAGTGGGGACTGAAGGAAGTTTTCTCTTTCCCTGTGGTCTTCTAGAAGGATGTCCCTAACAATAAACGTTTAAATTATCCTCTGAGGGAGCACATCCATACACAGGGTGATAATTAACATGGATGAAACATGAAAAGGTCAGGGCACCCTCTAATAAGAAAGCCTCTCCCTTCCTTAATTTCTCTGTTAATGGGTGTTTTCCTTAACTAGGTCTAACCTAGGCATGTTGATACCTGTTCCCCTTGAATAACCAATCCAATTAATTATTATATTACTGTTTATTTTGTATTTCTGTCTAGATACACCCATGAAGGTGAGGTTAATTTGCATTAGGTGCTATTCAGATTTGTCATGGGAGCTGATCCCTCCTCCAAAAAGTCTGACATTTAAAATATGAAAAGACAAGTTCTTCAAACGGTTCAGGGAGTATTTTGAGTTTTCCTTTCAAGTGAATTTCTCTCTCTACTTCCATGCCCAGCAGAGATACACCTTCGCAATCTTGTCTGTTGCAGTGTTATCCCATTACTCCTTTTAACAGTAGCAGAAAAATTGCTGGGCTGCAGCCTTGTATTCATCATGCTCTCAATCCCAAATTGCCGCTGCATCTGGCAGTGTATTTTGGCTTCTTTTTCCTGCCAGCGACTTGCAGAGACATTTGAGGGCTGGAGGGAGAGAGGAGCAGGAGGAGAATGGATAGGTTTAGAATGCTGTAAGTGGATGAACTCTGCTGAGGTGAGAGGGATTGTTGGTGTAGGTGTTGGAGAGGCATGTTGGTGGTTTGTATTTACCCTGTAAAGCTTGGGGTGCCCTGTGGCACCAACAGCTCTGCATTGATATCCCTCAGGGCATCGCTTTACGTCTTCCCCCTCTACTATCCATCCAGCAAGAACAAAAGCATGCTGTTGTACTCAGTGTGTTACACCACTTAGGGCCTGGTTACAGCAAATAGAGTACAGCTGTTCCCAGAAGTCAGATCTGCACATCCACGTGTCCTGTGTGGCCAAACCACATTTGTATCAGTGCATTGAGGAGAAGAACCAGTGGTCTTGCCACCTCACCTTCCCAAGGGATAAGGTGCCCCAGTCTGTTTACCACCCAGGCCACAGAATTCACTTTTGAAGTTGCTGCTGGTGATGTCTTGTCACTGGACTCATTGGGCGGCTGGTGGGGTTTTCCCTACAGAAAAGAATTGTGGTAGAAGCTCATAGTGACAGTAGATTGTCCCTTTGTGTTGATAAGTCCATTTGTTCCACGTGAAAGTTGTTGCCTCCTTACCTTCAGCCTGAATAAACTGTAATTTGTACCCTGGTGGAAAGATGGACCTCTATAAAGAAAATGCTGAGATAAAACATGTTGCTTTAGACTGTTACCAAATACCCCAAAATAACCATAATCCTTTTCAGCCAGTTTTTTAAAGAGTCCATCTACTGGTTACTGATTCCATAATGGTTTTATGTTGACTTTGTTAAAAAAGAAAACACATTTCCCATCAAATTTCTCTAAAATGTCAGAAATAATCGGGGTGAAGCAGGCCTTCTGATGGTCTGTTTATTTTGCAGATGTGGGAAGAATATCCTGATGTTTATGGGGTTAGGAGGTCAAACCGAAGCAGACAAGAACCATCGCGATTTAATATAAAAGATGAGGTAAGAAAACAAAAAATAAATAAAAAAGATGAGGGATTACTGAACATATAAAATCAACCAAACCCAAAGAAGAGAAGGCAGGTCTCGTCTGCGTTGCCTTGTAAATGCTGAGTCCTGGTCTGGAGCGTTGGATCTCACGGTTGAGGTCCTGGTCCTGCAGTTGGATCTGCTTGGTGACCTCTGCAGTCAGCGGGACATGGTGTGGGCTGAGATCTGCATGCTCGGGTCTGATTGCTGGAGTGGGGCATAACCCAGGTCATGCTCGGCTGTAGAAACGTCCTGGAGAGAATGAGTCTGTGTGAAAAAAACCACAAAACCAAACCAAAACATAACACACATTCAACCAGGAATAAAGGAAACTTCCCAGAAACACCTCACAACAACAAAACAGCCATTGTTGCCCATCCCAGAATGGATCACGCTGATAAATGAGTGTGTGTGTGTTCAGCTTTATGAACCATTGCTTTTCTTTGGTTGAATATTGGGGAGTCTTCTATGCTTCAGCTGGAGGTGACAGTGGTCAGAGCCTGGCAGACAGACCTTCCCATTGCTTCTTTTGTCAGAACATTGGTTTTTTTAATGAAGATGTAGGAATTAGCTGCTGCCTTCGTTTACATCTAATGGACGTTCTGCATAGAGCTTGTCATCTACAGGTCTTCAGGAGGGTTGAGTGGTTTCAGAGGAGAAGAAGGAAAGCCAGGGGAGAGGCTTAGACCGAAAGGAAAGCTGGGGCTTAGATCTAGGTGCAAAAACATGCAGTTGGGAACCTAACCATAGGAGTAGCCAGATTTTCAGCAGAGCAGGAGCCCAGTGGTGCTCTCTTATGATCAGGCTGTTTATGCTTCGGCAAAGAAACGTGCATTTGGATGCTGGAAAGGTCCGAGCTGTGTGGCAAGAGCGGGTCTCCAGCCTCCTCGCTCTGGTGCCACCCCCTCCAGACTCCTGTGCTGGATGTCCCACCGTAGCAGCAGGTTAGGAAGGGGCTCGGGGGCACGTCATTGACTTAGCTTTTGTTTTCCTTTTCAAGTTCGGCAAAGGCCAGGCTCGCTGGCCGCCTCTCTGTGCGATGCCCCGGCATGCACTGTGCTGGCGATGTCACACCCGCCACAGACCTCCGCTGCAGACCCCAGTGCCCTCTTAGGGGCTCAGGTAAGTCCCATCTTTTTTTGTTTTACAATATTACGTGGTTTTGCAAATGTTGTTTTCTTTTTCGATATCTTTATTTCCTACTACTTAAGGTACGATAAAGTTTAAAAAAAAAAAAAAAATCCGAGATGTAAAAACTTTGCTATACCACAAAATATTGTAAAAAACAAAAAAAAACAACCCCACCCAATCACAAGTTCTCTGAATGACCCCACTGCCACCTTTGTGGAGCAGAAAGCCAAAATTAACGAAATTGGACCACCTCTTTCCCCTTCTCCCTCCCCAAAACACCACTGTCTGATCCCTGTAGGGCAACTCCCATCTGCAGCAGAGTCCGATGGAAGGTGTGACATGTCAGGAGCACAGTGCTGGGGCCTCGCAAAGAGCAGGAGGAGATGGAAAGTGTTGCTTTTGGAAGACCCTAAACGTCAAGAGGGAGGAAATAGCGTAGCTGGAGCCTGCGGTGCTGAGCCCCTCCTTGCTGCTGCTGCAGCTGGCGGAGACCCAAGGCGCTTGACACCTCTTTTTACCTTTACAGGGTTAATCCTGTCACCAGTGACCTGCTCTTGTCGCTTGCTGCTTGGGACTTCCAGCACAGTGTCTAGGAGCTTTTTAATTGCCTTCTTCCCTAGTGCTTCTCTGCGGCGTTAGCAAACAGCATCGCCCAGGCGGCGTGGCAGGCTCAGAGCGAGAATCAGCCATCGCACCTCCCCGTGGGCTCCCCCTGGTCGGGGGAGATGGTGTGTAGGTGGAGGTGGTTCAGTTTTTGGGGCACCATTTTATCACTGTCCTGTTCTCTTGAAACCAGCAGTATGGGCAGGGTTATTTACAGTGTCACTGGTTGCCTTCTAGGGACTGCCCGGGGGCCACCAGGTACATGGTGTAGGTCTCAGAGCTGCAGTCCAAGAGGGTGACAACTTGTGATCAGTGCCGAGGAGTGGGCTGAGAGATCAGGAAATGAAACAGCAGTTTTGCATAGGAGCACAGAGCTGCTCAGAAGACCAGAGCTGTGTCCAGGAATAAGAACACACATGAGTTTTTTAGTAAAAACAGTACTCACCCATGCATTTTCTTTGCAGTTCATAAATCAGCTTCAGGTTTCAGTCAGGGGAAGTGAGACATGCAGAGCCAGGTGTCTTTTAGCATGTTCTGAGGCAGTCAAGAAATTAATGTGCCCAAACTAGACACAATCTTCTTGCTATAATACGGATGGTTTGAGGTTGAAGTTAGTAATAAATGGCGTGGTGCATCTGTTTGGTGAGAGAGAGGCTGCAAGTCATGCACCAGAGTTGTTCCTAAAATACAGCTGGGTTTATTATTGAAAAAAATATTCTGCTCCTTCGCATTTTTGTTAATGCTCTGCCACATGTCTTTGTAGAAAATTCAAATGCTGCTGGTATCACTGTGAGAGAGAAAAGTTCAGCAGACATAAGAAAATGAACCTGGCGAGCTGAGTTCTCCAGCTTTTCTGGAGCACTAGACCCTCAGGCTTAAGCCTGAAATGAGCAAATCCTCACTTTCACTTTAGTCTGAAATATTTCTTGCTTCTAAGCAAGTCTTCACCTCTCCTAGTAGGCAGCATGAGCTCAAGAGGCTCTCCTGGACCATGCCAATGGCCTCGAGCCTCCATTTCTCCTGCCTTGGGGTAGCAGTGAGGTTGCTGGTGGGCAATCTATAGGACCAGAACTTCAAAGCTCCTACTGTATTGCCCTACTTGGTGCTACGTACAGAGAATTGTTATGTTTTGTACAGTGCTGCTCCTTGGCAAAATACAGCATCATTAACCTAGTAGAAGTGTACCCATTTGAAGTGCTGTGAGAGAGGAGGAGTAAATTAGATGGGAGGCATCGGTGAGTCTTGGAGAGGGAAGGCTGATCCCTTCAGCTGGAGGTGGGGAAAGCAAATTTTAAGAGGCCAGTTCAGTCCAGTTAGAAGTAGTGGTGCCAGAATAAATTGGGCATATTTTATAGTGTTTAGTAGGGGAAAGAGGAACTAGGGAAGGCAAATCATCTTCCTCCTTGGCGGCAGTACCCCCTGGCGGGGGGCAGCCTGAGCCCAGCAGAATTTTGCCAGCTCTGATATGAAACCTCTGTTGGGAGGAGCGAGCACCCGGCATCTCTTGCTGGGCTGACGAAGACCTTTGTGGGGACTGGAGATGGATTTTGTCAGCTTAGGTTGTGTCATTCGGGGAGGTGACGTTATTAACACTCAAGTTGCATGTGATTTCCCAACCAGTCTGCTTCCTGGTGGCAGTGGGTGGCAGGCTGGGGTGCAGACGGGACCTGGGGTGCACGTTCCAGACCTGGCGTGCTCCCAGCTCCGTGGTTATCATCTGTGCTTCCTTCACCGGGGAGTTTACCACCAGCCAGAGCCCGTGGGTTGATACTGATAAAGGGGTGATACAAGCACCAGCTCTGTTTGTGCTGCAGAGTCCAGGGCAGAGGTGCAAATCTCACCCTTGGGCTGACTTGAGCAAGCCAGCGTGGATTTATTTATGTATAAAATGGTAGAAAGCAGGTTTCAGCCAGGGGCTGGAGCCTGGGACCACAGGAGGAGCTGGTGAGGAGGACACAGGTGTTGGTGGTGGGCGATGGAGGGGCTGAGTCAGCTGTGGCTGTTCGGGGCTGCTGGCACGGAGCTTCCCGGCGCTGGGGCAGGGAGGATGTGGGAGCACAAGGCAGGCAGATGATTCAGGCTGGGGACTGGCTGTGTCAGAGGAGACAGAGCTGGGCTTGATGCACATCCAAAAAAGACAATGGTGTCTTTAGGAAAAAAAAAAAAAAAGTAACAGAAGGCAGCTGAATTGCAGTCACAAGTTACATTTTTCAAGGCAGAAGGAGGTGAGGAAAAGACGAGTCATTAAGAGATGAGATGAGCGTTGGTTTTGTAGAGACAGCGACAGAGCAGGGGAAGACTAGTGGTGTTAGGAAAGTGGACGCTAGAAACTTGAAAAATGGGATTTTGGCAAAGAAATAGAGTTAGTTTCAAAGAGCCAAAGGTTGTATTTGTTTTTTCCCAAATCTGATCTTCGCTGACGCAGAGCAGGAGACAAATCCACCTCTCTCTACTTGTGGTTTGCCAAAAGACGGCAAAAAGTAAACGTGCGTTGAGGGACATCTCTTGAAAAACATGCAAAAACTGGAATGGCAAAGCAGCATGCTTCAGAAAGTGGAGGAGAGATTAAAAGAGAAAAAGCACAATGAGGACTTTTAAACTTAGCTGTGTTGAAATTGAAATCTGTGGAATGCTCGGCTGATGTTGCAAAGGTAGGTAGGGCTCTCCGTGATGTTTGCCAGTCACTTGCTTCCTGGATGCCTGGTCTATGAGACAGGGCTTTCATGTAGGGCTGTGAAACAGGCAGATGAACAGACATTCGTAGTAAGATCTGGTACAAAGGTGGTGTTGTGTCACGTGTAAGTCTGACACCAAACCACAGCGAAATTCAGCAAAGCTCTTGGTCTAACATGGCATCCAGTATTTCACTATATTTTAATGGAAATACTGATGCAGGTGAGAAGGTAATTTTTATTGGTGGAAGGGAAGCTGTAGAGTGAAAGTAAAGGATGCAGAAAGCGAGCATATGGGGGTAGGTCATGGCTCTCCAGAGCCTCAGCTTTTTCATGTTGCAGCTCACCCCATTTCACAAAATTCTTCTGTGAACAGCTCTTGGTTGTAACTTTGCCATCTCTATCCGGGAGAGCGGTGGGTGTACCAGGAGATGCAAACTGAGGTACCTGTGGTGATGGACAGGCATTACCTAGAGCTGAAGCTGAATACTGCAGCAAAAAGCAGTATAAAGTCGAAGATTTCCAGTAAGTGTGTAGAGCAAGCACTCTCGAAAGCTACTTCTGTCATTTTAGTACTCCTGTGGAAATCTCACATTGGTTTCTTCAGTTTTCTCCTGCCCATATGTGTTTTCTGGGGCAAGCGTATAAGGTGAAGTCATCTGTTGGTTGAGGGGTATTATTTGTGTGGTAATCTGGTTCTATGGTTGACTAGTTTTTACAAAAATGGAGTTGTGTACAACCAGCCTAAAGGTGGGGTTTTTTTTTAGCTATCTTGGTCTGTAGGAGTTAATGACGCCCACTATTAAAATATTACAGCAAGTAGTTAGAATATCTCTAGATATATTTAGCCAGAGAGACTTCACTGGTGGAGACTGGAGGATTAGGAGGAAGGAAGGCAGCAGGACATGGCTCTGACCCAGTCTGATCCTCAGCAACTTTTCTGTGGAAGAGATACACAAACAGGAAAGCAAGGACACTCTTATGATGACAATACTGTCTTTTTATAAGAATTTCCTTCCTTATAGGAAGTTTCCCTAATGAAAGCAGAGATCATAATGCGTATCTGTGGCTGCAAAAGTTTCTGCAATCGGAGAAACTAAGCCTGAACGCCCCCAAATATTGCAGGATTCTTGCTGGAAATGCCAAGTATGGGCGTATGTTCAGCCACTGCTCTTTCAGTTAAAAGCCATGTAAAAAAAGCTGAGCCTTGGCACTGCGGCAGGACCTGAAAATGCTGCCCAGCAAACCAAGTCAACTGCTGCTGGGTTCTTGACCATCAGACAAAGTGATGCTCACCTTGCAGCAGAGGCAGAGGTGGCATCAGCTGAGCTCTCTCTAATCTTGCCTCCAGCACTTGGGCAGTGCAAGGTTTGGTGGGTTAAATTCAGCCCGTGGTTCTGTGATCCATGGGGTGTTGCACGCACTGCGGGTCCAGCCACTGCCACCACCGAGACACCATCTGCCAGGTATTGGAGGTGGATGCTGAGGGGTCGCAGCCTTGTGCATCCCAAGTTCTCAGGCACTCCAGATGTTGTGGTAGATCTCTCCAGCTTTTCTGCAGAGAGTTACCTTCTTCAAGTGGCATTAACCCTGCAGCCGAGGTGGTGTGGAGGAAATGGTGCTGCGGAGATGCTCTTTTGCAGCCCCTGTGGCACCAAAGCATCCTTCAAGGGCCAGAGCCACCGGGCTGTGCCCAAACTTGGACCGCGTGCATGCCTTTCAGTTGCAGCCTTGAGGAGACGGTCCAGGGTGAAGCCTACAACCTGATTTTCTTTCTTTTCAATTAAAGGCAAGTAGCGAATCTGAAAATGAAAGCCCCAAAAGAAGAGGCCAGAAGCAAATGAAAAAACCGTAAGTTTCTAGGAAAAAGGGTTTTGAATGGTGGTACTTTGTCTTGTATTATTTTTCAGAATAGTAGTATTGGATTTTTTGGTAGGCATTTTCAACATGCAGAACTTGTAAAATAAATTATTTAATATTTCTAGTAATAGTACTTTGGATGACTGAAACTGAAGTATGAATAGGGATCTACTCATGGGTACAATTTCCCATCTTTACTTTTGTTTATATTTTCCCACTTTGCCCATGACAGAACGTGAACGAATCAGGTTCACTTTCTGCTGTCAGTCTTTCACTTCTCCATCAGGTTACTTGTTCTCCTTCAGAGATACTTAAAATAGTTTAATCCCTCATAGTTTAATCAAATCACCTTTTTGATTAATAGACAATAAAACGGCAAATTATTATCCTCTTTATTTTTATAACCCTCTGCTAAAGCAAAGAACTTCCATTAAAAGGACGTTTTGGATGTCTGGTCACCATAACTGAGTTCACTCACTGTCACAGTCATATTTTAGTGCCTTTTTCTATCTATTAAGTACCTTTTAGTTTTCCCAAACACTAAAGTGAACTGAAGGGAACTGCAAGCTGCCTGCTAGAGAAAACTTAAACACCGCCACGTGATCTTTCTTAAACACAGCCCTTTCTCCTGTTTCTTGCCTTTTAGTTTTTCATTTAGTTGTACACATCAGCGCAGGAGGGAATGTAATAAAGTGCAGAGAGGACTGTGGTAGTATGGACCTCTCCTGGGCAAGGGGAATAATCCCTGTGGACCCTCCATGTTCCCTTAGAGAGAGGAGGGGCTCCTTCAGAGGGCTTTTTGGAGCTGCAGCTTCATTCTGAATTGCCCGCAGAGAACGTGCTTCCTTCCACTAATGGTACGGTGTGATTTGGCTTCATGCTTGGAAACTTTAATTGCTTGAATTTAGATGGCAGGAGACTTCTTGCTCCATTTTCTGGGCTACGAGGAGATCATGCAACTGTGCATGTTGTGGCTCATACTCTGTAAGTGAAAGTGAGCACTTCTCTTAAGGTTTTCCCAGCTCGTTTCAGAAATGGAGAAGTTGAAAATTTAAAATAAATAAATCTAAGCACTTACCTACCCAGTAGTATGAAGTAGAGCTCTGCCACGAGCACTGATGTAGTATGAGTTAAGAGACACCCTCACTCAAGATACATTGCCCCTGCGTGAGCTAAAACCTCTTCCTAAAAGCAGAGGATCACACCAGAAACCCCTCCATGCATTGCACTAAACAACCAAGAGCGCAGTCTTGAACTTTTTTATCATAATTATGCCCTGCTGGTATTAAGCTAGATGGCTTGGATGTCTGCTTAGCCAAGTATTTGTATTGAAATATTACCCCTCATGACCTACATTTCTGACTGTAGAAATAAATGGAAGAGAGAGGTCTCTGGTGAAGAAGAGGATGAAGATGGAGGGGAGCAAGGCACCAGTGGAGAGAGTGAGCCTGAACCGAAGAAAGTTAAAGCGAGAAGACCTGGCCAAAGGAGGTAAGGAGTGGTTGTGTCAGTCTTGTCTCTTTTTCTGCCTGTGTCTTCTCTGCCTGTGCTGGGTGGAGAGGTGATCTCTATTTGTCCCTAAAGAATGCATGGTTTGGGTGTTTTTTTTCTGCAATATTACCCTTGTTTAACACCTGATAAACCTAGGACCTAGATACTCTCTCATCTACCCATTTCATGCTCCAGTGAATGCTGCAGTGGTTTCCATGGTAGTTAAAGCAAACTAAGTCCCTAGGAGTCTAATATTTAGCAATTCATGTTTCTTGAGGGCATTTCTAAAATGGATGTTTACGTAAAACACACTGTATATGGCTTTCTATTAATTCTTATTTTAGAACAGTGGCCAAAACCAGTGTTAAAAAGCCTCACAAACCCCAGCGTGGGAAGAAGAGAAAGAGACCAGACTCATCTGAAGATGATGATGATGACGAAGATGATGAGACCCCCAAGAGACAAACTCGACGAAGAGCAGCCAAAAATGTCAGGTATGAAGAAGTGTGGTGAGAGCTGACTGGCTGGGAAAGAGGGACACCAAAGGGCCCTAACTCCCCGTGTGGTCCTGCAGGGACCCTGCCCTGTAGATACCCATTGCCAAGATTAGGTTCTTTTTACAGGTTTACTCTGACTTTTCTTTACCTTGTTCTGCCATCTGTAAGGGAGGGAATATTTAGCATTCCTCCTAGAGAAATGCGAGGAAGTTTGCATAAAGCACTCTCAGTTGAGATTAAGAATTACAAGTAGTAGATTAAAATGAGCTGTGCTGGATCAGACCAATTGAGAGAAGCTGATAGGTAATGCCTTGGAACAGACCGTTAAGATGTGGTGGAGGTAAAGCATTACCCATTTCCCAATATATCTTCTCACCTTTTGGCAGTCCTAATAAGGAGCTTGCAAATAAGCTGCCTGAAGAATACTTTTTCATGGTTAAACATTCATCAAAGATGAGAGTTCTCATCTAGGGCAGTGTAGGCACCCCACGCAGCATTTTGGTGCTCTGCAACCTCCGTCGTTAAACCTAAAATAATCTTCCACTGGATAGAGGAGACTTTCTCTGTTGATGGCCTTGCTTCTGCTTCAGGACTTGCACCACCATGAAGCATCTGGTGTTGACCATGGTCAGAAAAACTATAAGAACAAGTTAGAGTAATAGCCTGATAAAGTGTGGCTGAGTGTCACGGGGAAAAATGCTGAATGGATAACTTAAGAAATGCCTGTACTGACCATGCATTGAAGCATAGGACAGATGCTGGAGATGGCTTGCTCCAGTCCATGCCATTCTCTGTGTTTCTGGACTGGGAAGGGTCAAGGGCTTTTTATCAGTTTGGTTTCAATCTTGTTCAGTTACAAAGAGGATGATGATTTTGAGACGGACTCTGATGACCTGATAGAGATGACTGGGGAAGGAGCTGATGAACAACAAGACAACAGTGAAACTATCGAGAAAGTCTTGGACATCAGGCTTGGAAAAAAAGGAGGTGCGTAGTTCTGGAAAAAGCCTTTATTTCTGATATCAATCATGTGCACTCGCAGTTTCTCTTAAGCTGGTGTGATGCCTTTGCAACTTCAAAGTGGGGCCGAGGGTTGTTTCAGTGTCTTCACCCTTTCCTCTGTGCCTCTTACTTAATGTCTTCTAGCAGCTTTTGTAAAATCTAGTATTGAAAAACCTAAAATGTCAAGTTTATGTGCTTGGCAGCTTTCATTCGGCGTGCACACATTTTAAAGATGCCATCATTGTTCTGCAATTCTTGCTTTTCTCTTCTTTGAAATATAAAATAGAACTTCCAGTAGAGTCAGTTTTCATAGCTCCCTTGACAAAGCCGTAACGAAAATAAAGCCAATGTTTTGTTCTCATAGCCTTACAAAAGTGGTTTTGTAAAACTGAGTGGCCGTGAATGTTTTCAAGAGACCTTTGAATTATACTTAAAGAAAAGGCATTTATGACGGAGAGATCTGAAAAGATTCTGTTATATGGAAAACTTTTGTGGGCCTGTCTTACTGGGTTGCAGAATCTGTAGGATGTTCTTTGTGCTGGCACAAAAGATGTATTAGAAAAATAACCTTCTGCTCTAATGCAGCTCATGTCCAGTGCTTGATAACAAAGGTGCCGACCGCAGCCTGATTTCTTTTGCAGCCACTGGTGCTTCCACCACAGTGTATGCAACTGAAGCCAATGGCAACCCAAGTGCAGACTTTGATCCTGAAAAAGATGAGGGAGAAGTTCAGTATCTGATCAAATGGAAAGGCTGGTCGTACATCCATAGCACGTGGGAGAGTGAAGAGTCCCTGCAGCAGCAGAAAGTGAAGGGCCTGAAAAAGCTAGAAAACTTCAAGAAAAAAGAGGAGGAGATCAAGCAATGGTATGCTTTACTTCAAGCAGTGATTTGCCCTTGGGCAAATCTTTTTTTAGCTAAAAGCTTGCAGAATCGGGACTGACAGCGTTTGATTTCTTCTTGCAAAACGTGTTGCATCCAAAGCAACTGTTTTCAGTGCACAACACTCATATCTCTCTTTGTCTACTGATGAATGTCCCCCCTCATAGAGGTGATGTCTGTGGCTGTGCTGTGAAAGAGAGAGGAAGAGGAATGAAATCCACAATATTAACACTTTCCTGGCTTAAGAATTGGGGTAGCTGACAACAAATAAACAGTGCACAGATCCACTTGGCCCAGGAGGTGACATGAGGGCTTGCAGCCTTATTAACCCTTGTTAATTATGGGCTTGCCTGTATGCAAGTTTTTGCAGCAGTATTTATCTGACTCCCCAGGAACTATAAGGGGAGTTACAGTGTGTTTCCAGAGTGATACAGCTGGAGTAGCAGCTTCCATCTGTGATTCTGTTTTTGAGCCTGTTTCTTGCAGCACAATAAGGTGTCATTTAATAGGGAGACAGTATGAACATCCATGACATTTGCCTCTCAGTAATGATTTATAATTACTGGAAGCTTTACGAAAAATGTCATGTAAGCAGTAGTCTGCTTCAGTGACTTGTCTAAATGACAGAGCCGTATAGGAAAGTAGAATTTTTCTATGTGTGGCCTCTATGAGCATTATGACAAGCATTAGAGTGTTTTTTTGTTTTGGATTTTTTTACATCTAGGCTGGGCAAGGTATCACCTGAAGATGTAGAATATTTCAACTGCCAACAAGAGCTAGCTTCAGAGCTGAACAAACAGTATCAAATAGTGGAGAGAGTAATTGGTAAGTGGACCCAGTGCTTTTGGAAAGATGTGGGAACTTTAATCTCTAGTGACAGCAGAATGAGTGTATGGCGCTCTCTTCTTCCCTGTCCTCCAGTATCTCTAGAGGAAAAAAAAACTGGTATAATGTGTATTTCAGTGTGGGAAGTTCAGGGATTTGAGCAGTAGAAATTCAGGTTTACAGATTTGTATCAACAAGTCATTCACTGTCCTTGCCTGGAGTGTGGGATGATACACTAATTTCCAAGGGAGTTTAAAGTTGCTGCTGCTGAAGTCCTTTGACTTCAGCCCTTTGGATGCAAGGTGTTTGCAGCCAAAGCAGCAGTACAGGCCTGGCTTTTGTGAAGACCACTTTCTGTGATGTGGTTAGGCTGCAAGGCAGCTCGGGGGTTCGATTTTGATGATTATTAAAAATAACCATATTATTAAAAATAAAAACAGGACTTACCGAGCACTTCGTTAATATCACGGTCATGACAGTTAGAGGTGCTGGCATCCAGTTGCTTTGGGAATTGGCTTGGAGAGCTGTTTAACCTATTTCCATACAATTCCCATAAAAAGGAGTGGGGTGTGTGGCAGCGAGAGCCTGCCCGCCCGGCTCCCTCTGCTGGCTGCCTGCACTCCCAACCCTCCCTTCCCTTCTCTCCCCGAACACAGCTGTGAAGACCAGCAAGTCTGCGACAGGACATTCCGATTTCCCAGGTAAAGGAGCATTTTTTGGTCCATCTGAACTTTTCCTACTCGCCCTGACCTGTCTGTGGTTGTATGGTGGTTCTGACTGCCCCCATGAACCACCCTTGTGGTTCAGCCACACAACCACAGTTGCTAAGGTTTGGCCTCTTTTTTTTTTTTCTGTGTATTTTGCAGCAAACAGTCGCAAAACATCCTCGAATGACCCTGAATACCTGTGTAAGTGGATGGGGCTGCCCTATGCTGAGTGCAGCTGGGAAGATGAGGCTCTGATAAGCAAGAAATTCCAGCACTGCATTGACAGCTTCAACAATCGGAACAACTCCAAAACGATTCCCACCCGGGACTGCAAGGTTTGCTTCCTTCTCTTCTCTCCTGTTTCGTCAGGCTGGGTCATGGTGCAAAGACTGGGAATGTGAAGTTTTGTTAGGGTAAATTAAACTTCAGAGAACGTTTTCCCATCCTCCCACCAGTGTTTGAATGGTTGTTTGCTGTTCTTGTGTTGTACTGGAGGCAGAGATGTGAACCCCCATTTGGTTTCATTTGCTCTGTGCACGGTGAGAACGTTGTGTCCTCCTGGGGAGGGGGAGGCTTAATTAATCCAACAAAGTCCTTTCTCCTCAGAAGGAGCTGCTGCAGAAATGCAAAGTTCTAATATCAGTTGGATAAAAAAAAAATTCACCTGGGAAAAGAGAATACCTGCAAGATGCTGATAGAGTGGAGGAGAGGGACAGAGATAATAGGGGAAAAAACAAGAGGACAAAAAAGAAAGGGGAGTTTGTTCCATCTAATGTGCATTATGTGCAACTTACTGCACTCTTGTGGGGACTTATAGCTCTGGTCATCAGAAGCAGAGGACAGCAGGCAAAAATCAAAGCTGCGGAGAGGTTATCTGAACTGCAGATGCAAACCCTGGCTAGGAAAATGTGGATGGACTTTATTAACCAATGAATAGATAGCTATTTGTTCCTGAATTTTTGTCTTTTTCTTCAGTGAGCTTACAGCATCTTCTTTTTCAGGTGTTGAAGCAGAGGCCGAGGTTCGTTGCCTTGAAGAAACAGCCTTCTTACATTGGCGGTGAGAACCTGGAGCTGCGAGATTACCAGCTGGAGGGTCTCAACTGGCTCGCTCACTCCTGGTGCAAGTACGTATCGATGCTGCGTGATTCTCTGGGCAACACTGAGAGGTATTTAAGAAACTGGGTGGTATTTAAGAAGTGTGCAGATGTGGCACTTCAGGGCATGCTCTAGTGGCTGAGATTGTAGGATTTTGTGTGTGTGTGTGAGTGTATGGTTGGACTCGGTGATCTCAGAGGTCCTTTCCAACCATGACGAATCCGTGAGCCACATCCATTTTATGTCTCTTCATTTTTGTCCCAGGAGGATCCGGCCTTCTTATTTTCAGTTAAGGTCTTTACCCGACCTACTTCTGCAGCTTGAAGGATTTTAAATGCTACCATGCCCAGCTGCAGTGCAGACACCACAAGCAGGAACTGTCTAGAGGATGAACTTGAGAAACCTTGTGCAAAAACAAAAAGCATTTTCCCTGTCTGGGCCTGTTCACATGCTGGACTTGGCTGTTGTGTGAGCCTGCTACATCTCAGCCCTAATTTTCCATTGCTCTAACTGAAAAAAAAAAAGGGCTTCTGGCTCAGCACACTTCCACGCTCGTTGAAGTGTTTGAGAAATGGCCTTCTAAAATTAGGCCACTGACTCCCCTCTCCCTTTGCCTTTGTCCTTGCTTGCCAGTTTGGAGTGACCGTAATCTGTTCCTTTTTGCAAGTTATTGTGCTGTGTACCGACTGAACATCCCTGGAATCCACTTGGAAGTGTTCAGATAAAAGTTTTTGCGCTGCCTCCTTTCTGTCCCTGCCATGGATTGCTGGTTCTGCTGGTGGACAGTCAGTTAGTGGTGGTGGCAACACGCATTTAGACAGGATTTATGTTTGCTCTCTTCTTTCTCAGGAACAACAGCGTGATCCTGGCTGATGAAATGGGCCTGGGCAAGACGATCCAGACAATATCGTTCCTGTCGTACCTCTTCCACCAGCACCAGCTGTACGGCCCTTTCCTGGTGGTGGTGCCCCTGTCCACTCTCACCTCCTGGCAGAGAGAGTTTGAAGTGTGGGCGCCTGAGATAAACGTGGTGGTTTACATCGGGGACCTCATGAGCCGGAACATGGTGTGTCATCAGAAAGCAAAGGCTGTGGGGTTGGGTAGGAACGCTGGGTGCAAAGCAGCAGCCTCTCTTCTGGACCGTGGTTGATGGGACAGCAGTGAGAGTACTGCAGGCAACCAGAGATAGGGTAACTGAGCACGTGGGTGTAATTCACTGCTGCAGGGGTTTTTCTACATTATTACCCCTCTCAGAGCGAGCACAGGAGTTCTGCCTTCCCTCAGAGGGTCTGGAAACCACCACTGCACTGGGCTGAACCATGCTGCAGTAAGGAGTGTAGTGGTGTGAAAGTGCTTGGCTCCTATATTCTGAATTATTCAGATGGCGAAGCCCACAGATGTTGTGAGTCTGGTGGTGTCAGTAGTGAGATGGTGCATTCATTTGGCAGATGAGGGTAAGGTCACAACAGCAGGTTGTTTGATCTTATTTTGTTACTTGTGCAAGAACCACCTGGGCACTAAAACAAGCTGCTCCTTGGGCATCTTGAGCTGATCGAATAACACCTTGAACAAAAGGGTTTTGGACCAGGTTGGAGTCTCTGGCTGTATCTACAGCAAACGAATGTTTGTTGACTCTCTCCTTTCGATAACATTAGTTGAAGTTAACGTTTGTCTCCTCTCACAGATACGTGAATATGAGTGGATCCACTCTCAGTCTAAAAGGTTGAAATTCAATGCACTTATCACAACATACGAGATCCTCCTCAAGGATAAGGTGAGTAATGGTCCAAGGATGTTTTTATTTAGACTTTTTCTTGCTTGCAAAAGGGGGATCTAGCCCCCGACTGGTGGGTTTGACCTCTTTCCTCTGTGGTGATGGGGAACTTATAGCTACTATTTGCTGTTTATTGCCAGTAATGCAGAGAGAATGTGAGACATTGGTTGTCTTCACTCTCGTACTGCACGGTTGTGTTATTCTTTTTACTTGTAAGACACCAGGCAGGGCAGGAGGGGAATTTTGCCTGGTCTAATTAGACTAGTTAAGAGGATGAAACATGACACTGAACTGCTGGCCATGGTGTTAACAATATCTGGATTTTTACACTAAAGAGAAATCTGTCTGCAGGGATTATCATCCCTCTCAGTGCATCACTGAGTCCTAGTAGAAAATAAAAAGCTTAATACTAATGCAAAAAAAAATTAAAAACATAACTCTGGGGTTACTTAACTTTATAGGCTCGTTCAGCTGCTCTCCTGCTCCTATGGGGCTGGTGCTACAGCAGGGGCCCAGGGGCACGGAGAAAGGGAGGAGCAGGGAGCTGGGGAAGGACTGTACTTTCTGGGTAAAGCAAAGGTGGATTTAAAACAGATATACATACTGAGAGGCTGTTCAGATATGGCAGGAGTGCTATACAGAATGGTTAATTACCACCTTTCCTTTCTGGGGAGGCAGAAATGGTCTAGGGCTGGGGTACAACACCTGGAAAGCACATGCTGCAGTGCTTTCTGGCTGTGGAGCAAGGTGGTGGGCCTTGTCTAACCCAGTGTCTCCTTGGGGCCTGGTGGTTTGTTTTTTTTTCTTCTTTTCCTCCAGGCTGTTTTGGGAAGTATTAACTGGGCCTTTCTAGGCGTGGATGAAGCCCATCGGTTGAAAAATGACGACTCTTTGCTGTACAAAACTTTGATTGATTTCAAGTCCAACCACAGGCTGCTGATCACTGGCACCCCACTTCAAAATTCACTCAAGGAGCTCTGGTCCTTGCTGCATTTCATCATGCCAGAAAAGTAAGTCTCCTTTTGGTCCTTCAAAAAATATCTGTGTCCATTCTTGTCCAGTAAATAGGCTCGAGGTAGCGCAGAATGGCAGAAATTCCTGAATTAAATCTCTGAATTAAACTCAGTGGAGATAGAGCAATGAAAGGGGAACAAAGTTTGGTGGGGGAAAATCAGAGGTTAAATGACTAACACAAGGAGTACTTCTGCCAGCAAATTGAATGGGGAAACAATACATGTCTCTCAAATCTGTCAGCTGTCTTAGAACCATCTCTAAAAAGCTAAACTTGTTTTAAGATGACCATTTCTGAGGTTTCCAGTACATCGTGGTTCAGCTATCCTCACCAACCATTTGATGGCAGTCTCTAGGAGTATTGTTCAAGGATGGTGCTGTCCAGCCAGTTGTTCATGTGTCTGCATTATAACAAATGTTTTATTTTCTTTAAAACAAAATGGGTTAAGACAAGCAAGCTCCCAAACTCACCAAAATTATGTTGGATGGCAAAAATAGCTGTCCCCCAAATTCTTTTTGCTGCATCACAGAAAGAGTGAAGGAAAGATTTGAGGTCTCCCAAGTGGAGGAGAAGAGCAGATCTCCGTGTTTCAAAGGAGCAGCTGGGAGGAAACAGCAATCCAAAAAACCCTTTAGAGCAGTGTAAAACACAATCCAAGCCCTGCCTAGGGGAGGGCACTGTGGGAGGTTCAGAAAATGCTGCCAGGTAAACCTCAGCAGGAGACAGCAGAGCAAAATACTGGAAAACTTAGGATTTTCGGTCCTGGCAATCAGTGTGGAGCTCAAAGATAAGATGTTAGGAAGGCACCTTAGCCCAAAGAGCTTCTAACATTCCCGCAGTTTTTGTTGGCCAGGGCAGAGCGAACCTTTTATCCTCCGCTATATCTCCATCAAATTGATGATCTCCTGTCTTTCTGCAGTGGGAGCATATTCAGTAGGTGATGTTTGGTGTGATAAGACAAGAGGTATTCTGAACCCTTTCTGCTCCTTGTTTCTGTTGCTAGATTTGAATTCTGGGAGGATTTTGAAGAGGATCACGGAAAAGGTAGAGAAAACGGCTACCAGAGCCTTCACAAAGTCCTGGAGCCATTTCTCCTGCGTAGAGTGAAGAAGGATGTGGAGAAATCTTTGCCAGCCAAAGTGGAGCAGATCCTCCGAGTGGAAATGTCTGCTTTGCAGAAACAGTATTACAAGTGAGTCATTTATGAAGTTACTGGGAGTGCCAGTAGAAATGGGCACATCTTTCTCTGTGCCTTGGGAATGTTTCAGTACAGTGTTCTTCAGAATGTAGTGTGACAACCATCACCTGTAGCAGCAGGGGCTTCGTGGTAGGAATCTGAGGTAGGCTCTGGTGGTATCTTTTCCTCTGTGGTATTCTGGATATGCTCTTTTATTGTGATACACTTCAGCTGGGCAGCTTTGTGGGACTGGAGCAATGTGGGTTTTTGGGTAATATGTAAGTAAAGCACCCCTCAAAATTGTGGTGCTGTTTAATGTTAAACTGTAATAATATCAAGAGGAAAGTAACATTAGGTTTTCTAGTGAGGAAACAGCAATATTCTGTAGAAGAAGTGAAGAGGGAGGAAGGGAGGGAGGGAAGCAGACTGATGCCTGAAGAAGATGTTCCTGAAGTTTTTATTCCTCCCAGGCTCCAGCATGCCCAATCTGCACTGTGAAATGGTCTGGACTTTTTGTTTTCCTGTCTGCAGGTGGATTTTGACAAGAAACTACAAAGCTCTTTCAAAGGGGACAAGGGGGAGCACATCTGGTTTCCTGAACATTGTGATGGAGTTGAAAAAGTGCTGCAACCACTGCTACCTTATCAAACCTCCCGAGGAGAATGAGAGAGAAAATGGCCTTGAGACCCTGCAGGTGAGCAGGGGCTTTGGTTACCACCTTTTTCCCTCTACTTTTCTCTTTCTTCTGTCCTCGCACCAAGATAAGATCTGGTGAGGTTTCTCCATGAGAGATAGTCCTCACAGCTAAGCCACTTGAATCTCCAGCCCTCTGCTTCCACTGAAGGCAGTCTTTTGTGGCCCCCTAGAGTGGGAGTGCATGCGATGTGAGATCTGTCTTGGATGATTCATTTTGTGTGTGGCCTCTGCTCTGTAAATCCAGATGATTTGAGGAGAGACATACAGGAGAAGCATGACCCCAAAAGAACCCGATCTCTGCATGTCTCTGTGTAGTGCTCTTAAGGGTAAGGTTGGAAAGCATCAGCTGGAATGACGGTTACTTCTTCAGTCTCTGATCAGGAGCAGTGGAAAGCTGATTCTCTTGGACAAGCTGCTGACCAGGCTGCGGGAGAGAGGCAACAGAGTGCTGATCTTCTCCCAGATGGTGAGGATGCTGGACATCTTGGCAGAATACCTGACTATCAAACACTACCCTTTTCAGGTGAGGAACATCAGCATGGAAAATAGCGGGGTTCACTTCAAAATTCAAGAAAATGCAGAAGGAGCCTGGGCAGTGGGAGTCAATGAGTTTCCCTGAGACTGGTGGCTGGGATTACATGTTGTACTTACCGAAATGCACTGGAGGGAACTGGGAAATACCTTCGTCTCAGTGTGGCCCCATCTCTGCAAAACGCCACCTCTGACAGGCTTTGGGCTGTGTGTCTTGTGATAAACCCCGAGGAGAGGACAGCAGACACAGAGACCCTGGCTGGGAGCCTGTAACGGGAGCTGCAGTGTCACCCGCTGGGTGACTGTTGCCTGAGTGTTCCCCCCGCTCCTGCCCTGGCGACACAGCGGGCTCAGGCAGGGCAGTTATTTTTAATTGGCGGCTATTTTTAATGATTAAATGCTCCAGTCAGGGAAAGAGGGGCTTGGATGCAGCAGTTCCTCAGGGCTCCTTTACCTTCTTTCTTTTATCATCATTGTTGATTTTTCCAGCGCTTGGACGGCTCGATCAAGGGGGAGATCCGAAAGCAGGCGCTGGACCACTTCAACGCTGACGGCTCCGAGGTACCACAGCCGGGGATGTCCTGCCACGGGAGGGTCTGGGGGGGGCTGCCCAAGCAGCGGGTGTTTATGACTGAGCCGTGGGTTCTGCCTGCCAAGAGAGGATTAGTTGACTTCATTTCCTTTTACAGGACCCCAGATATTTTTAAAAGACACAGGTATAGCAGGTTTTGCAACTAGCCATATCGATTGTTTTAAATCTCCCACATCCAAAGACCGGGGCTGCACATCGCATCTCCAGAAAGTCCCAAAGAGGCTGGGAATAGCCAGATTTTAGAAATTCTCTCCCTATGGTCATGGGGAAAGAGACAGTTGCTAAATGGTTCCTCTGGCATGAAACTGATTTTGGATATGAAATGGCAGAGGCAAAAGGGGGATTATAGTGTCGGCGGGCCGTGGGGTCTGGTGTTGGAGGTGAAAATCTCCAGTGTAATAGGAGAGGGCATCTTGAGCTGCTCGTCTGGGCTTGCTGACTCACAGTGACTGGTGCGAGGCACTTGTTTTATGCCACAGTGAGCCCAGCCAGTGAGAAATACCTTTCCTCACTCCAAAAGCCGGGACTGGAGGGGGATTCTAGGCTGACACAGGAGATACAGCAAGGTGCTTCATGGTCCTGGGAAAGTTAACAAATAAAAGTGAGAAGGACACAGCAGTGCAGGTGGGAAAGCAGCAAGAATGCCCATAGGATCTGCCCTTTCCCCTCTCCTGGGGGCATCCATGAGGGCTCAGGCTTCTTCACTCTAACGTAGCACCCTATGTCCTTGGGCAGTGACTCAGTCTGTTAGTTGCTGATCTCACCCCCAGCAGACTGCAGGCAACAGAAAGCACATGTTTGCCTGCTGCCTTTGTAGGAGTCTGGTGGGCAGCGTGGGCTGACCTTCAAAAGAGACTCCAAGATGCCCTGGCCCCGTGGTGTTTGCATTGCTCTCCCATGACAGTCTGTGCCAGGCTCTTCTTGGAAGAGCACACCTTTCATCCCTGCCAGCACCACTTCATCTTGTGCCTTAGCTTAAAGACCAGTGGCACTGAGCCTGGATGAGCAGGGAGTTTGGAGAGGAAATCCTTTTTCTGCTTTAAGAAGCACGAATGCAGCAGAGCTCTCCCTCTGTTTCCTTGTATAGCTTTGGGAAATTATTTATATTTTACATCCACAGTCACAGGCTGGCTAACTCATGGATGTCTTTTTTTTTGTCCCCCCGTTAGGACTTCTGTTTCCTGTTGTCCACGCGAGCTGGAGGGCTGGGAATTAATTTGGCCTCTGCTGATACTGTTGTTATCTTTGACTCTGACTGGAACCCCCAAAATGATCTTCAGGCTCAGGCTCGGGCTCACCGGATTGGACAGAAGAAGCAGGTGAGAAGAGTTACTTGGCTGATTTTCTCTGTGGCTTCAGTGTGTGCATCTAAATGGCCTGCCACCTCACCAGAGCTTCTGAAAACCTGGTCATTTTGCCCCCAATCCTGACTCCAGGAAATGAAAAATCAGCCCAGACTTGCCAGGTCTTTCTGTTGGCTTTGGGTTCTGGGATGGTTCAAAACCAAGAGCTCAACCAGTGGCATCACACTTTTCAGCCTAGTGGACTCCATTCTTTATTATCCTGAAAAACTTAGAAAGTAGAACATCCACCTTTACGCTTTTATTAGGTATGTGAAAAGTTTGATGTTAATTTGGATTTAGAGTGATTGTTTCAGAAGATTTTTATTCTGGTGCTTAGACATGCAAGCTCTGTGTTAACCAGCCTGATTTCAATTGCTCCCCCTGAGATATAAAAGAATGGGCCTGTTTTTATTCTAAGAGGACACATCTGTGCATGAAGAAGCCGTATCAGGAGACCAGTCTCCTGTGAAACAGCAGAGTGATGCAGAGTCTGTGTCGGCAGAGCACGTTCAGCTCCAGGAAATAGCTCTGTTTGTTGTTTTTTTCTTTTGCCCTTCAGGTGAATATTTACCGCCTGGTCACAAAGGGTACGGTAGAGGAGGAGATCATTGAGAGGGCCAAGAAGAAAATGGTGCTGGATCATTTGGTGATCCAGCGTATGGACACCACTGGCCGGACTGTTCTGGACAACAACTCTGGGCGATCCAAGTAAGTGATTGTGTCAGGAGGCAGAGCTGTCTGGTGCAACGTGTGGCGTAACCAGCTTCACCTGCTGGTATTTCCCAGTATTAATTTGATAGGATACAGGGCAGAAGACTAATACATAATGGCAGGTCCCACTGATTTGGCTTATGCAACTATTAATTTAGACACATAGGATAAAGATGGTCAGAAATAAAAAACTACTTTTAATGCATTACTTGGTTTTCTTCCTGTCTTCCTCCCAGAGATCATCCTGGTCTGAGGGAACCTGCTGGTGGTTATGGAATAGCTGCAATTTGGCAGTGACCTCAGAGTCTCCCCATTTCCCCTCAGCAGATGGAGATTGCTCCCTTTATAGTTGTTGTCTGTGCTAAAGCAGGAAAGAGATGAGGGACAGAATAAAAAAGCTTTTTCTATTGCTGGGTAGAAAACTTAACGTCTTGATTTGTTAGTAAAAGATTTGGTATGGTTTTGTGTTGTAGCAGCACTGACTTAACATTTTCTTTCTCATTTGTTCTTGCAGCTCAAATCCTTTCAACAAAGAGGAGCTGACAGCTATTTTGAAGTTTGGAGCTGAAGATCTCTTCAAGGAGCTTGAAGGGGAAGAGTCAGAGCCTCAGGTAGTTTGAAACTCCAATCACATAGCTGTTTGTAGTCTTCTGCGGGTCTGCATGTGGGATCGTGTGAGTTTGCTCCCTCTTTGTACTTGCCCTGTTCGTGAGAGCAGGTCAGTGCACAGGGCACGTGTGAGCCCAGACAAGCTGCAGGAAGAGAGCTCCGGGGTTGAGGAGAGCCTTGTTGTGGGGGATTAAATAGTAATGGTCACCAAGAGAATCCCTTGGCTCCCGAGGGCTCATTAGCTAGTTATAGCAGAGCCTGCTGAAAGGTCCTCTCCCTGCCTCCTCTGAGCTCTTCTGCACCATCCTTTTTTGGTTGTTCTCACGGATAGGCAGGAGTCAGCACAGGGAAGTCGAATAGGTCACTCTCTCCTGCTTCAGCACAGCTTTGCTTGACAGTTTAGTATTGAGTGCTTTGACCAATTCTCTTAATGGCCCGAGTAGCGGAGCTTCCCCCGAGGGAAACAGCCCACAGTTAATACATCTCACTGCCTGGAAATTTTTCCTGTTGCTTGGCCTTGATGTTCCTTTTCTTCTGTCCTATCGCCCTTATTTATACACTTTTGTACCGCTTGAGATAGTTCATCCCTGCCCTCGGTGATGACACCCTGCAGATATTTGCACTTTATTTAGCTCATATCAGCACAGCGCTTGTTTAGCTATTGCACCCCGCAAGTCTGGTCTCAAAGCCTCTTATTTCCCACTGTGCTCGGCACCCTCCGCTTTATCGCTCTTTTCTTTTTTCCTGACTGGCAGGAGATGGACATCGACGAGATTTTGCGTCTGGCTGAAACGCGAGAAAACGAAGTGTCCACCAGTGCCACCGACGAGCTCCTCTCCCAGTTCAAGGTACGGACCCCCAGGCTCTGTCGTGGCGTGCGGGAATGTGGCTCCCCACATCTTGCCACCGTGGTAAGGTCAGTAACAAAGGGGACAAGGAAGGCCCGGTGAGAGGTGACCTGTACAAAGCAGTTTGCTGAGGGGCTTGTCTGGGTTTGGGAGCTGGGGAGATACGTAGGTATTAATTTCAAGTAAGTGGTTTTGAAGGCTGTGAGTAAAATACAGAATTTACCAAATTTGGAAACAAAGCTGATAACTTACAGAGGCTCAGCAGTACTTCTTAAACTGCACGTACTTTCTCAAAAGCTGTTAGCCCAAAGACGTGGCAAGGAACCAGGAATGTAGTGACTTAGGGATCAATTATAAAGTAGTTATGGAAATGTTGGCAGAATTCCTATAGGGAAGGAGTTGAGGCTTAGCAGACAGCTCTGGATTATTCCTGCCAGGGGAGGGAATTTTTAAAAGTGTTCTTTTGCTTATGAAAGGTGGCCAACTTTGCAACCATGGAGGAGGAAGAGACAGAGCTGGACGAGCGGTCCCAGAAGGACTGGGATGATATCATTCCAGAGGAGCAGAGGAAAAAGGTGGAGGAGGAAGAAAGGCAGAAAGAATTGGAGGAAATCTATATGCTGCCTCGAATCCGGAGCTCAACTAAAAAGGTATGGCCCATCTCAAGTAGCTGGGAGGCGGGAGGGCAGAGCTGGCAAAGGTGACACTCAAGGGAAGTCTTCTTGCCACCTGAGGGCTTCTTTGCCTTCTCCAAAGCTGGTTAGGAGTGTAGCATAGAGGCAGCACGTTGACGTCTTGTTGGCATTGTGCATTGTGCCCATGGTTGTTTATGCAGTGTGAGGGCCCGTACTGGATTTGAAATTACTTGTCTTAGCAGACAAAATAAAGAGAATCTATAGTGAGCATAGGGCAGAATATCCAGCTCTAGAATGCAGATTTTACTGCAGTTTATGCCATTTTCTGACTATTTATTTCCCTTGGGCTCTCTAGCTCCCTGGGCTGCTCTTGCCAAAACGTGACCCTTGCAGGCAAAAGAGATGACACCTTCTCAAATCCTTTTTTAGGTGATACCCCGGTCCAACAGAAAGCAGACAGAGTGCAAGGAAACTGCTGAGATATGGCACTTTAAAGGGTTATGAAGTATTCTTTGGGATATGCTGGAGAAAAACATTAAAGTGAAAACTAAAAGGAAGGATATAATTTGTATCAAATAATTCCAGATTAATTTCTGAGATGTCGTGGTTTTCAAGACAGCCTAAGGGACTGTGGCACAAAACCACAATAATCAAGGTTTTTTAATATAACTTGTACCTTAGTAAATGAAAATGTGATTGTGAAACTGCTGGCTGGAAGGCTATAAAGGAAGGATGACCACCAGAGCCTTACCTAGCTGGGAACTGCAAGGGTGTGTGGCCTCTCTAGGTTGGTTACATGGGTTTCTGCATCTTCAGGAAGAGAGATGCCAAGATGTTTTACAGTCTGAATGTGAAATAGTGCTGGGAGATATAGTAGAAGTTGGCAGATTAGCAGTTGTTAACTGTCCTGCTGTTTTTCTGGTCCGTATAGGCTCAGACAAATGACAGTGAATCAGATGCAGAAACCAAGAGAAGGCTTCAGAGATCATCTGGCTCAGAAAGTGAAACAGATGATACCGACGATGAGAAGAGACCAAAACGCAGGGGGCGTCCTCGAAGTGTTCGAAAAGATACTGTGGAAGGATTTACTGATGCTGAAATCAGGAGGTCAGTGCCGAGCACAGGAGACAGTTCACAAAGCAAATACACAAATCCCGTGTAGGTGAAGAAAACCCCAGATTTATCCAGGAGGTATCCACCTGTAAGCACGTCAGTGTTTTAGGTGGAGCTGCTTTATTTGGCCACCTTCTGTGCCTTTCAGTTCAGTTTGCTCCCAGCTGATGACCTTAATGTTCATGTCGGTGTAAAATGGACTGGATTGTCTTTAGTCAGGCAAGAGTGAAGCTTGTACCTTCCTAAAATTAATCCTTGTTGTAACTGCCCTTCCTGGGCCAAGTGGATTGAGCTAATTTAATATCACACATGAGGTCTTAGGTGCCATGCGATACAGAGCTGGAGAAGCCAAGGACTCTTCCTGATGTTTTTCTGGCAGTAGTCCTGCTGATTTAAGCCTGAAGTGAAAGGCAAGCTCTGGCAAAATGACCCCATGAGAAGTGCTGGTCCCGTTGATCCCAGCAGTTGTGTATCCTCATCTGCACTGTGTCCCTGAAGTCAGCTGGGGGCTGAATTCCAGAGCCTTATTTTCTTCTCATATCTTCTAACTCTTCAACCTTTCACAAAGATCTTTGTTTTTTGTCTCTGCCCGGCCATAAAATGTTTAGCCAAAGATGGAAAAGAGGTGTTTGTAAGTTTTCCTTGACTCTCTCTCTCCGACTCTGAGTTGATGTATTTTTTGAACAGGAGGTGGTCAGACATTTCAGCTTGTGGTAGCTGCCCCATATCTATCCCTGAAATCACAGAGAAGGAAGGAGGTGTTGCAATGTGAACTGTAGCAGCAGTTTAGATTGTTGTGATGTAGCAGAAAGAGACTGAAAGAGCACAAGATGAAAAAGACAAGGGGAAAAAATTAACTCATTTTAAAAATAATCTGTAATTGAATCCATTGGGTCTACTCCCTGCACAAGGCACTGTTCAATTGTGACAGTGTCTGACTCTTGCCCTGAAGTTGTGTGTTAGCCATGGCAGAAATTTTCACAATAAAAATAAGACATAAGAACAAACAGCAATCCTTGTCTGCAAACCTCTGTGATGGATTGCACCACACTTGGCTCTTCTGTGATGGTTTGTTAGACTTATAGCCTGAGCATTAAAATTACCAATGACATTGATTTAATGCCTCTTTTCTCCTTGGAAAAATGAAGTCAATAATTACCAACACGGTATGAGCCAATGCTTTCTTTCAATTATTTTTTTAATACTACACTTATGACTCTTTTTTTTTTTTTCCCCTTCATCTGTGAAACATCCAACATTCAGAATAATGTTGTGTTCTTCTCCAGCCAAGGTCACAAAACTCTTCATGGGGGCTAATGGATTAGGCTTCCCAGTCCTGAGTGATGCTTAGCTAATCAGCGTGGAATGCAAGGTTGATAACGTGGCAGGCTGTAATTAATATATTCAAGCGTATTGTGATATTGGACCCACTTTGTATGGCGGTTGCTTTAGTTTCTGCTGTTGTTTTTTTTTCTTTTTGCTTAGGTTTATCAAGGCTTACAAGAAATTTGGACTGCCCCTTGAACGGTAAGTCTCAACCTGGCCCTGCTCTGGAGGATAATCACAGGGGGATGTGGTGTTTCTAAGCAGAGTGTTGATGGGGGTGTTTGGTACAACCTCCATGGTCAGCACAAAGCCTTGCTGCCCCGCCAGCTGTAACCCAGGCACTGCCACACGGTCCCTCATGTCCCAGCTGATGGGCCGGGATGAATCCTGGCCAAAAAGCAGCAAGAGCAGTAGTGGCACTGGGCTGTGCACAGCATCATCCTGCTTGGCAGCGTGTGGCCCTTGGGGCATTTCCACTCTGCCAAGAAAGGAGAGGGAGCAGCCATCTGAGCGGCAAATGCTACCCAGGATGCTTGCCAAGCTTCTCTGTGCATGTTAGTGTCAAGACTGAATTCAGAGCATCTTTCTTTTGCTGCCATATCCCTCTTGAAGGGAAGTGGGGGACCCACTGTCCTCAGCCGTGGGTCTGCAGAGCCCCACACGAGTGCTGTGACCCAGGCTAGGTGAAGGAGGAAGGGAAATGGATGCATGTGCTGGGTCTGGAAAGCTGCAGCCTTCCTGAGGTCTCAGAGCTGAGGCAGGGATCCCTCCGTATGTTATCTGAGAAATGTCTATGTTTTTTTTAGCTGGTTGTAATCCTTTGTTGTGAAACACAAGGTTTGCTTATGGGTCTTGATGTTGCAACTCCAGCCAGGGAAAAGAGACAGCAGATGGCAGCTTCTGACCATCAAATGGAGTTGATATGAAGCTGAGAAAGCATGAAGGAACACTAGACATCACGGAGGGTACCTGTTGTGCCCCAGATAGTTCTCACCTTTGCTTTAACACTAAAAAAACCCCAAAGGATTGGATCTGTTATACTACACCCACACCATACTGCAGCTGTTTGACATAAAAAAAAGACTAAAACTGTGTTATTTCCTGCACAAACTTGACTCATGCAGAATAGCAGGTTTCCTACATTCATACGTGCACAGCATCGACTGGTAAAAGCTATGAAACAATTGCTCGGGAATTGACTGGGAGGAGAGATGCTCTATCAAATACAAAACTTGCAATTCTTTTTTTCCCCTTTTCCCAGGCTGGAGTGTATTGCCCGGGATGCTGAGCTGGTGGATAAGTCAGTGGCTGATCTGAAACGGTTAGGGGAACTCATCCACAATAGCTGTGTGTCAGCAATGCAAGAATACGAGGAGCAGCTGAAGGAAAATCCAAGTGAAGGTAAGCAAGATGGTTGTGTTGTGGGGCTTTTGGGGGAGTTCCGTGGAGCTGGTGAGAGAAGCATCCCCTTGCTGGACAGGGAGGTGTGCCACATCGCAGAACAAGTGAAAAACACACTTAAACCATCTCTGCCAGGCAGCTCTTGCCAATGGAGGGAACCCCCTGAGTCTTCTGCTCAGACTGGAAAGTGCCATTTTGGGTCTGTTGGCTTCTGCTCAACATGACTTTCATGGGGAGGAGTTGAAGTCATCAGCTTATTTAATGCTGGGCCACAAGGCAAAGCAGATCATATTTAACTGCTCCTGGGTTTGGGAATCAAACTGGTGCTGTGTGCTCCATGGTAAAGCTGGATCTACAACTAGCACTTCTCAGAGCTGGTATCATCGACTGCTCTACAGCTAATGTGTGCTGTTTGTTTGGAGATACAGGGGTCTAGGCTGGATTTCATGCTGGGTCTCTGCCTGTTGCAACTGAACAAAACTACTGAAGCAACAATTCCAACGTACTTAGATGTATTTTTAAAAAATGATACTGGGAAGTGTTTGGACTGCAGATCTAAGTGAGTTAGTGAAAGACAACTTATATTTTGGGCCTGGCTTAGCAGACAGCTTTATGTTTAAATAAGAGATTGTAGGCAAGGTCTTCATCTCTGTGTGTCTAGACGTTTTTACAGAGGCATTTCTTTCTGTAGAAGTTCTCTAAGTTGCTGTGTTTTATTGCTGAGCAGGGAAAGGACCTGGAAAAAGAAGAGGTCCTACTATCAAGATTTCTGGTGTCCAAGTCAACGTGAAATCCATCATCCAGCATGAAGAGGAGTTTGAAATGCTGCATAAATCCATTCCCACGGACCCAGAGGAGAGGAAGAAGTGAGTTTGGCTCAGTAGGCAATGCGGAAAGAGGCTCAGGGAATTTGGAATTTGTAGTGGAAAAAGAATAGCCTAGATGTGTGGATTTGCTTTATCCTCTGCAGCATTAAAAGTAGCTCATGTTTGAAATGCCTTCAGGTACCGCCTGACGTGCCGTGTCAAAGCTGCCCATTTTGATGTAGACTGGGGCGTGGAGGAGGATTCTCGCTTGTTAGTGGGAATTTACGAGCATGGTTATGGAAACTGGGAGCTAATTAAAACAGATCCGGAATTGAAGTTATCCGATAAGGTAGGTCGCTTTGCTTGTTGCTTGCCTTGGGTCCATTGCAGTGTTCACAGACAACATGTTTGATTTACTCCAGAAACAGATGTTTGTGTTTGTAACCACTCCAAAAATAATAATAAATAATAATGAGGCAAACAGCGACCTCCATGGAATGTTACGTGCTTGATGGAAAGCAGAGTTGTGTTAGTTGATTGGCAGTAAATTTTCTCTGAGCGGTACCATATGAACCACACTGAAATGATGCAGGAAGAAAATGGTCATGCTGACATGTGTGGTTCATGCACGGCGTAGACGGTGCATTGCATAATCGTGACTTGATATTTCCTTAAGCATCTCACAAGAAGCTGAGTCTGAATTTCTGTGTGGAAATAATTTTTAACAGATTTGACACTACTTATGTCAAGGCTGGTCTGTGTTAGCTTTGAGGGTATAGTTACATGCCTGGCTATGGCAGCAAAGCCAGCTGGAAAGCCTCCATCTAGTTCCTCTGTTCCATTCCCATAAGAGCTGTTTATGGGGGCCATGTTGAAATGATCCAGGTTAAAAATAAGCCGCCATCCGTTGTGTCAGCACAATGGAAGGAGAGCAGACTGCAACGTAGGGCTGAGGAACATCAGGGATCTCTACACCAGCTTTGCTGCCAATGCACCGCATTCCCGTGACATCCCCACTAAGTTTTTAGTAAAGATCAGACTGTGGCTGAGCGCCCTCCTGCATATGAAGTTCAGAAAGGCATTTTACAAAGGAAACAATTGCCTGGGACGTGCCACCCAATTTCCAATGAAGTATGAAGGTAACCAGAGTTGGCAAACAGATATTTCCTCCACAAAATGGCACCTCGCAGCCTTGTTTTCTGTTAAAAATTGTGCATTTGTGTCATTGCTGTAGCAATGTCTGAGGTTACCAAAGAGGACAAGGCTGTCATAAGCAAAGCTGATGGCTCAGGGGGAATGGACTCAGTTTTGCAACTCAAAGTGCCACATACAGTTTGCTAAGTTATTTTTCTTCTCATAGAAAATCTAGAGATCTGCCTGGGCATCCTTTCTCTTCTGCAAAAGGCCAAGGGAAAAGATGCTTGCTCCAGGAGCTTTGCTTTTGGCTGGACAGGGAGAGTCTGTGTGAGAACTGGAAAAAATACTTGAACTTTCTTGTTCCCTGAGAAGGTGCAGCATCTCCAACCCTTTGCTGGATCTGGAATAATTGCTGCTAGAATCTATCTCTTTTGCCAGTGTTTGGTATAGGTGCATGTGTGTGTATTTTTTTTAATTTTTTTTTAAATTTTGTTTATCAAAGATCCTACCTGTTGAGACAGACAAGAAACCTCAGGGAAAACAGCTCCAGACTCGAGTTGATTATCTACTGAAACTGCTGAAGAAAGATCTGGACAAGAAAGAGAACATGAAAGATGGGGAAGAGGTGAGATGTGGCTGCTTTATTCTGGGGGTTTCAGGATGAGTGGTTTGCTGATGGTAGGAAATAGTCTGTGTTTCCAGGTCTCCGAACATCATCTACATGAAAGAATATGGATTTGTCTGTTGTCTGATTATATTGTGATACTGAAATGATAATTAGTAAGGGACAAGTAAATAATTATTACATTTACTGAGGAACTCAAGCTCATGAGGTTTCCTGCCACTCTGCGGGACTGGCAGTTGTTTGTGAGATGTTCAGGAGATGGGGTATGTCCTCAGGAAGCAGCTGTAGCTGTTTGCTTGCTCTGACTTGTTCTGTGTTTTTGCCAGGGCAAGCTAAAGAAGAGGAAACCACGAGTAAAGAAAGAGAACAAGGCTCCCAAAGTCAAAGATGAGCATGGGAATGAACTCTCCTCTCCTCGGCACTCAGACAACCAGTCAGAAGAAGGTGAAGTCAAGGTGAGTCAACTCAGTGGATAAGCAGCATTCCCCAGTTTCCTTGAGCTGTGTTGTTACTGCAGAAACTCACCTGGAGAAGCACCCCTAGCAAATACCCAGTGGAGTCAGGAGGCATCACAAATGTGTGTTCCCACAGGAGACTAACAAAGTCACAAAACCACATTCAGCTCTTGGTGTGAAAGGAGGACCTTTCCCACCCGCTGTTTTACGTTAGTGCTTTTAAGGGTTTTGATGGATCCTAGAATGGCCACACACATCCATATACTAACTTGGAGGAAAGGTTGTCTCAGGACAAAGTTTGTTGCCCTTATAAAGGAGAGAAAGAGGAATTGTTTCCCTCTCCTTTTCAGTACGTCAGCCGGTGGTGAAGCTGGAGTTTACCAAGGTCATGCTGTTGCTTAGAAAACCTTCTGTCTTTGAGTGGTTTGGCTTGAAGTCTAAGGCTTTTTGTTCGTGTGCTGATCCGTATCTACCTTAGGGGCTGAGCGTTCTCGAGTGCTGCTGGCATAGGAAGGCAGTGCTTATCTACAACGTGCCAGCTCCTTACAGACTGGGGCTCATCTGGCTTTTATACCCTTTTTTCAAGGGTTGGGTGGGCTGCAACTGGTTAAGCAGGGCTTGCTGTCTGCTTAAAGAAGTGTGAGGGCAAATTTGGATGGACCTCCAAAATTGCCTGTGTTTCAAGGATGTCAGTTTTATGGAAGAAAGTGTACGTGAGGTGAAGGGACTCCAACTTGGTGCTGTGACTGATATTCTAGGAGGATGGCTTGGAAAAGAGCCCTGTGAAAAAGAAACAGAAGAAGAAAGAGAACAAAGAGAACAAGGAAAAACAGACAACCACTAAGAAGGAAAAGGAAAGTGATAAAGAGAAAAAGAAGACAAAAGACAAGAAAGAAAAGGTACGTGGTACTCTCAGGAGAAGTTCAAGAGATAAGAAAGTCTCTGAGCAGAAGGGCAAGCTATGAGATGTATGATTCATTAAAGGCCCTCCCTGTGTGAAGAGACACCAATGAAGCACTGTGGGGTGAGAGGGTATCTCATTTTCAGCCCTCCTGAATTCTTTTTTGTGAAGAATTGCAACCAAAAGTGGAAAAGGCAATGTATCCTAAAGGTTGATGGAATGTGAGAAAAAAGGGAAAGATTTTTTTGGACTGCCTTTAAAATCTGTCTGTCCCTGTGACAGTGATATGGTCAAATAGCTGATGGTGAGGAAGAGAGGGAGAAGAGCCTGGAGCACTCTGATCAAAGTTCTGTTCAGCTGTGATTTATCATAAGGTTGGCAGCTCCTTGTCAGTATTCCCCTCTAATTTAAATTCACCCCAAATAACCCAACTGGCCACACCATCAGGACTGTGAGTTGTCCTTGTGGCTGTTCAGGACTCACCAGAATGAGGGTTTCAACATCAATGGTATGTTGTGGATTAAAATGTCCCTTGAATTTTGGGTACAACTGCCCCAAGGCTGGGTTCAAATTGGAAGGGGGGGTAAAAGCTCCTATAATAATGGCCTGAAGTACCTCTCCGAGGAACAGGTACTGCATGCCCAGTGTGTTTTGACACTGAGGTCATCAGTGAAAACCAAGAAGTTTTGTTGCATATGTAGGGGAAAGTTTGCTTTCCTGTGATTTTTCTTGTGTTTTTGTGTCTAAAGAGCTTTGACTGCAAATAAGTCATATAAGAAAAAATTTACACTAACAGGCCCTGATTTAAGGTTGCTTTCCAGAGGGTCTGAGGACTAGTAACCTCACATGAAGCTGCAAATCCTCATAGACGTGAATCTACTCTGAGCTCTGTCCTTTGCAAGGGATATATATTCTTTAACTTAACCTCTCTTCCAAGAGAGAATGTTGTTTTTCTCTCTATGAGTATGAATATCGTAGTCATGTCCAAAATGTTGACTCTGACTTTTCTCTGCTCCCTCAGGGATGACGTAAAGCTAAATAGAGGCTTTATAGCTAAACAATTTAAGATCTTGGGAGGAAAGTTGTAGGGAACGGTGCCTGAGGTTTAACAACTGCCAGTAACAATAGTGTGGAGGTTGTTAGTTGGATCGCTTGGGATCCTGCAGTCTGGCTCATCGTTTGATGTGTGTAATTTGTCCTTGTTGAAGCCTAAAGGTGGTGAAGCCAAATCTGGAAGTAAAGGGAAGAGATCACAAGGTCCTGTCCACATTACCGCGGGGAGTGAACCGATCCCCATTGGAGAAGACGAGGATGACGATCTAGACCAAGAAACATTCAGCATAGTGAGTATTTTCCTTGGGAGATGGGAGAGCAGTGGCAGAGAGCCCAGCAAGGCAGCCAGGGTTTTGCTTATGTGTTATCCAAGGATGTGTTTTAGGTGTCAGGGTGTGAGCCCCCTTCTAGTGCCCCACGGTGGTTTTCTCTGGCCAGTCCGAGAGCATGGCAGGACAACCCTGAACAAGAGTTGTCCACCAGAGAGTTAGCCTCTGCGCCTACCAGCTGTTAATGGCACTTCAGCTGAAAGAAACTTCAAAGCTCTTTCAGCTCCTGATTTTCACCAAGCAATTGCACTCTCAAAGGGTTCAGATAACTTCAAAATTCAGCTCTGCGTGAGCGCACATGTTCATCCCATGCCTCTGCCAGGGATGCCATCCAGGACAGAAGAGGGCAGTATGTCAACAGAGCATGCAGAAGAGCTCTCTTCAGCTGAGAGTTTCCTCCGCTCATTTGACAAGCCTGGGTTGCCGAAGACCCTGCAGCCTTAGGTGGTCACCTCTCTCCTGTGGAAGCCAAGGAGCTACCAGGGCTCTTCCAGGCAGGGAAATGCAGGAGAATTTTGCGGGTGACCTTGTTGTAGCTGTAGGAGGTACGGAGTTATCTGAGCTTGTAAGCACTTCCCTCGCTGTGTAAATGCCTCTTGCAGCAAAAATGCCTGCAAGGCTCCTTGTGAAAAATAGCCTTTTACTAAAAGTTGTCGTGACAGAATCTCTCCTTGGCCTGACTTACACAGGGAAGTGCTGAAATATCACTTCTTAACAACAGCTCTCTACATTAAAATCTGTGTATTCCCCGCAGGTCCTGTGGGGTTTTTTGTGGCTGTTTTTTTTTTCCTTTTACTTTCCCTCTGTGATGCGTGAAAGGTCCAGTCAGGCAGCAGAAACCTGTCTGATTTACTGTCTGTGCACAGTGTTGATGAGCACAGCTGAAAAAGGCAGCGCTTTCATCTCCCGTTTTCCAGTTTGGGTAAAAGCAATAGATTAAAGCGCCCACGGATGGGGATGGACAGGGAGGCTACTGACTGAGCGCTCCTTCATCTGGGGCTGCTGGCTCAGCATGTCAGCGCTCGGTAATGCATCCCTGCCCGCCGTGGGATCAGGGCAAGAGCAAACCCTGTGTGCAATTACAGTTTCCAAAGCAAATTGTTCCCCTCTGAAAAGGGGCAGCGGTGGAAATGGAGAGACTCTGATTTTTTTCCTGATTATTTTCTGCAGAATGTGTATCAAATTGCTATTTTCATAGCTGGTTTCTCCTTGCCTAATGGTCAGGTAAAGCTAATATCTCATGCTAGCGAACTTTTTCCACCTCTGTCTGATTAAGAGCCCCGTGCCAAATGAATGACTTTCTGCTCTCCATTGCTTTTTCAAGTGCAAGGAAAGGATGAGACCAGTAAAAAAAGCACTAAAGCAGCTGGATAAGCCTGATAAGGGACTGACGGTTCAAGAACAGCTGGAGCACACGCGCAACTGCCTCCTAAAAATTGGGGACCGCATCTCTGAGTGCCTTAAAGCCTATACTGACCAGGATCATATCAAACTATGGAGAAGGTGAGGGATCATTTTGTTTTCTTTGGCTGGTATATGATAGTTAAAAATGGTAGTCAGAGGCTTGCTGGGTTTTACGTGGATGACTGTGCCATTTGCCTCTTATTTAACCTGTGAGATCTTACGTTCTCTAGCCCACTCAGTCCATGACCAGTCTCAGGTAAAGGGTTTTGTCTGCAAGTTGTGCTGCTTTCACTTAAATTGATTTCAGAGCTAGTTTAGATAAACCAGTACACACCTATTTATTTTACTTTGATGAGCTTGGTTCCAGATCTGATTGTCCTGTCCTGGGCCGGGTTGAGACTGTTTTCCAGAGAGGGTAGAACTGATTTATTGTTGGTTTGAAAGCAGCTGGCAGTAAAACTGCTGATATAGCAATTAGCAGATTTTTTTTTTTCCTTTGATATAGCAATTAACAGATATTATTTTTTTTCCTTCTAGGAACCTATGGATATTTGTGTCAAAATTCACAGAATTTGATGCCAGAAAACTGCATAAACTCTACAAGATGGCTCATAAGAAAAGATCGCAGGAAGAGGAGGTGAGATCTGGAGTGTCTTCCCTCCGGTTGTTGTCTTTACACGTTGTCACACTTGAAGTGTCAGTACTTTCTGCCTCTTATCATGGGCTTTCTTTATTGTTGTTGGCAGTCTGTGATTTTCTTAACATCTAAACAGTCTGGTTGCATTTTCCTCCTCTTTCATGTGGCATTTCTCTCTTCTCTGAAGAACACTGGCCACTTTGTCCTGGCTGTTCTGACCAAGAAAAGGCATTGCTTGGTGTCAAATATTGTGTTGAGTTGACCTTAAGAGTGAAAAGCCTGGGAGTGCTGTCCTGTAGAGACAGGACATAGAAGCAGAGCTGAGTGGGACAAAACTGTGCCTGGTTTGTACCACATTTGTGGTGTGCCTGTGCACCATGTTTCTTCCGTTGCCATTCATACCGTGCTTGGGCACAGTTGGTTCACCTAGTCCGTAAGTGGCCCACAGCATTGGGACTCTGCAGAAAAATCCAGAGCCTGACAGACAAGGCTGCTGCTCACATAGTCTGAATTTTTTGGTGGAAGAGCAGTTGAGCTGTAGCCCTCTCTTCCACCTTGTAGGAGCAGAAGAAGAAGGAGGACATGTCCAGCATGAAGAAGCCCTTCCGCCCAGAGCCATCAGGCTCCAGCCGCGATTCTGTGATGTCCCAGTCTCATGTGCCTCACAATCCTCATTCCCAGAAGATTCACATGCCCCCATCCCACGGCCAGCAGCAGATGCACGGGCACCCGCGTGACAACTACGGCCATCCCAACAAGAGACATTTCAGCAACACAGGTGAGCGCTGGCAAGGCAGCAGAAACCATCCCTTCTAACCTGATGGCTGTTTGTTTGCTCTTGGACACAGATCCTTCTGGTACTTGGGGCTGGTCAGGTTTAAAGGTTGATGGGATGCAGCATAGGTTACCACTGTGCTTATTGCTTGACTAGAAAACATGATGATATAGTGATGAAAAGAGTAAAAGAACAGAATAAGATTTGCTAGATAAAGAAATTCAAAGAATAAAATTGGGCCCACGTAATTTAGGGAGGAGAAAGTGAAAGGGGCACAGCAATAGTTATAATTTCTTTAAGAATTCAGTCAAGTAATGGGCTTAAACTAAAGCATGGAAGACACTCACTGGTGCTTTCCTCATTGCAGACCGAGGAGAATGGCAGAGGGATCGAAAGTTCAACTATGGTGGCAACAGCAACCAGATGTGGGGTGGGGAGCGGCATCACCAGTATGAGCAGCACTGGTACAAGGACCACCACTACGGGGATCGGCGATCTCGTGGAGAGCCCCACCGGAGCTCTGGGAACTATAGACCAAATAACCTCTCACGCAAGAGGCCATATGAACAGTATAACAGTGACCGAGACCACAGAGGCCACCGAGATTATTATGACAGGTAATTAATTCCCTTTCATCTCAGAAAGTCTGGGAAGGCTTTGTGGTGACGCACCCAGCCATGGTGGCCAGGCGTTCCTTGGGGAACTGATCTCCATCCCTTCATTTCTCTCTGCAGGCACCACCATGATTCCAAGCGTCGACGATCTGATGAGTTCAGGCCTCAGAACTACCACCAGCAGGATTTCCGACGGATGTCTGATCACAGGCCACCCATGGGATACCATGGCCAAGGACCTTCGGACCACTACCGGTCTTTCCACACAGACAAATCGGGAGATTACAAACAGCCTCTCCCACCACCTCACCCTGCAGTGTCGGACCCTCGCTCACCCCCCTCTCAGAAATCCCCCCATGATTCCAAGTCACCTCTCGATCACAGGTCACCTCTGGATAGGTCGTTAGAACAGAAAAACAATCCAGATTATAACTGGAACATGCGGAAAACATAAAGTGACTGAGAGGGGGGAAAGCGCACGTCTGAAAAACTTGGTTTGATGCAACAGTGGCTGGTTTCTCCAAACCAGCAACCAGAAACTCTGAACATGCTGCTATCATCTTGCTGGGTCAAGGAGGATTTTGGGGTAGGTGTAGGAAGATTTTCCCTAACTCTCAGTTTGGATTCCCATTTGTTTTCCCCTTTTTCACTATTGAACTCTGGAACTAGCCTTGCTGCCTCATTCTTTGTTTTGTTTTTGTTTTCCCCATTTTAATGGACCCAAGGGTATTTTTCCCAACCAGTGTTTCCCCAAACCGAGAAGGTGGATCGATGCTGCTGAGGACTGTGCAGAAGGCTGGGTGCCTGCTCTGACTTGATGTTACGTGACAGATGCTGCTTTGGGATGGGGATAAACTGGTTGGGCTGGGCTGGGCTGGGCCCTATGTGTAACCAGCATAGGGCAATGGAAGGACATATTCAAGGAGGGACAGGAGAGTCCCTCAGCAGCCAAGCTTGGTTGAAAGAGGGACTCGATGTCTCCCCGCAGAGTGACTCCAAAGGAGTTGGAGCCGTGCTGGTGACAATCCATTGCTTTCCTGGCCACATTATCATTTCTGTGTCTTTATCCATTTCAAAAAACTGGCTCTGATTTTATTGCTGTTGTGTCCCCTGCAACAGAAGAGGTGTTGGGGGATCTTCCTCCCATCTCCAGGGCTGGAACTGGCAAATTTTGACTCCAGGGGTCTTTGGGACATGTGAAAAATAGACAGACTTCCTTGGTGAAAGCTTAGTTCTCTTCTAAGTAGTAGGAGAGAAATTGGGATGAGAGCAGTATTTCCCAGTGGACGGGACTCAGGAATTCATAACAAAACTCCTCTTCTGATGTGGGCAGCTTGGATGGTCTGGAAACTTAAGAGATGCTGGCTGGGAGCTGCAAGGTCAAAAGATGGCTCTGGGCATCTGGGGATCCTGAAGCTCCTAATCTCCTGCCACCAAAGTGCTCAAGTCTTTGGGCAAGTCTCTTCTCTCTGCCCTTTGCTAAAACAGTGATCACAAACCTTTACTGCAACAAAAGCAGAAGGGATGGTAGAGCAGAGTTAAGTAGGAATCCAGTGGACTGATGGATGTTGAGCAAACAGTCACTTTCCAACCATCAGCAGTGACTCCAAATTGCTAAAAGTAGGTGCACTGAAAGACCTTCTGTCTGTCTACATTGGAAATCTGGCTGGGGGCTTAGCACCTAAGTGAGCAGGGAAAGAATGAGGAATTCAGGACTGGGTCCTTAAAAATTCTTGGAGCAAATGTCTTAGGAGCCTGGTGTGGCAGAGGGAGAGGACTCTGCAGCCCAGCTTAGTGGACTTCAGAGCAAACACCCCTCCAAATATGGTAGCCACAGCGTGTGATGCAGAGCAGCATCCAGGCTGGAGACTAGTGTGTTGAGAGGGGTTGCTGGCCAGAAGTAGTTTGGGTGATTATTTTTCATGTCCTAAATCTTTGTCCATAGAGTCACATCCCTGGAGACCACAAAGCTCTCCCAATAGCCAGGCTGCCTAGAGCCTGGTTGTCTGGAGATGGCTCATCTCCCAGAGCTCAGTATTAAAGACCAGGCTGTTCCAGACTCCTCTTTTTGGTGGGGAACAGAAGCTGGGCCACCTGTTAAGATGCCAGTATCTGACCCTAATAAGCTGTGATGTTCTTTCCCTGAAAGCATGAGGGGAGATGGGTGTTCAGGGCTGGCTTCCTGACTCCAGCCAGTGCCTTGGAAGGTGCACGCAAACTGACACTAATAACCCCCCGTTCCCCACTCCATGCAGTGCATCCCTTGAAATGCCATTGCTCCCTCCTTTCCGAGCCCGCTGCTTTTCGTGGGACACGCAGGAAGTGTTTTGTTCCCCTTTTGTTTCTATTTTGCCAGATTTTCACCAAAGGCAGGGTGGTTTTGCTTCCTTAAGGGCACTGTGCTGCCCCGAGAAAGTGTTAACGCTTGTGTTTACCTGTGCAGGAGGAGGTGAAGGCGAGTCTTCCACAAGTCCCCCTTGGAGCTGCTGGGTGGTGGGAAGGTGCTGAGATACAGCACGTGTCTGCGGCGTTTCTCACTAAGCTGTGATTGCAGGCGCGCTTGCTGTGGTATTCAACAAAGAGGTCCTTTCTTTTCAGAGGTATTAGCTTTTAATGTGAAAATGGAAGAAACCTCGGAGGGGCAAAGAGAATCATTGTTTTTGTTCGCCAAGCGGTGGTGCTATCACGATGGAGAGTTCGTGCCATACACTTGTAGCAAAAGGCAGTACTGGCCAGACCAGTGTTACGGTTGGTGCAGGAAAACTTTGAACCCCAGCAAGAGGCATTTTCAGTGTGCAGGCGTGGGGGTTTCTGCTCATCCCAGGTGTGAAGGTGGTTGGGGTTTCCTTCTTGTGCAGCAGCAGCAGAAGCTTTACCCATATCCACTGAAGAGCTGTCCCCACTGTCACGTTACCCTGACACTGAAGTCGGCATAGTTTTATTCACTCGTGTGGGTGGGTCTTCACTGGGTTTGGCTTTAACAAAGCTGGAGAACTAGGTTTGGGAGAAAGTCCTCCCTGAGCGTGTGCACACACACACACATGCGTTCTGTGTCCCCTCAACATAGGGACCATAACCAGACACAGTCACTTGGACGTGAGTGGGATCGGAGGGGACAGGTCCACAGCCATAAAACTTCACTACGGTGTTTGTGTCAACACCTGGTACCGCTCTTCCTTCCCAACCAGCTGTGGGATTCCCTCCAGCCTCTTTGCAGGAAAAAGTAGCATCTTGCTGGGTTTTCTTGTGTTTTGTTTTTTTTTTTAAAAAGAGAGTTTTTTGGCCTGACCCCCTTTGGAAATGGTGTAAAGTTGTGAATTGACACGATGGGAGTCTGAAACCTGCTGCGGGGACAGACGATGCGGTGCCCAACCAAAGTGGATACTTAACAGCGCTCTGAAGTCATTACGTGAACAGTTTAAGTGATCCCCACAAAAAATATACTATTCTGCTTTCACCCATTTCCTCCTGACCTCCGTCTCCCCTCCGGGGAGAGAAGGACTTTTACTGTAAAAATGTGGACTTTTAAACCTGTTGACTAAAAAACAGTAATTAATATTAATTTATATTTGTGAAAAAAATGCCACTGTCCTAGTGATTTCTGATGTAAATATGTTGTTTATATAGTATGTATTAAATTTTCCTACATTGTAAAACTGCTGTACTTTTGATTCTTGTATATTAAAAAGTGTTACTGAGATTTTCAGAACCTCTCCAGCGTGGTGTGTCCGGGGAAGCGTGTGGGGGTGTCCTGCAGCCCCTCGGTACAACACGGCTCCCGTGGAAGCACTGGGCGAGTGCCTGAAACCGGGGGCTGTTACGGGATCACGGGGCCCTTTCCTGCGGGCCACGGGCATGCCGGGATGGGTATTTTTTTTTTTTAAACTGAGCAGGAATAAGCATGTTCTTCTTGGCTGTTTCACATAGTTTCGCAGTCTGCGGTGATAGAGACTTGGAAACCCCTTCGGATGGGAATTTCCACCCGATCAGAAGCCCATTTCCACTGGGATTTTACTGCGATGGTACCAATGTTTATGTATTTATCCAAACTCCATCTTTTCTGGATCTGTGTGTGTGTGTAAACTACTTTTTGACCCTTTCTAGGGAGAATTCCCCTTTCTCTAGGAGCAGTGCTCTATCTCTGGAGGTCTCCACTCCATCCCCAGCCCCTCCTGGGCAGGATGTGTGGGCTGCTTTGGGTTTGGTCTTTCCCCTCCACCCGTTCCCACTGAGGTTGGCACGGCAGGACACAGTGCAGGAATTTGAAGCTGTTTCTCCCGAGTTACAAGAGCTCTTTGTAAAAAAAAAGCACTTTTCCCACCTGTAGCCACTGGATCCAGCCCTTCCCAGCCCCCCTGCTGCTGAGCCAAGTTTCAGCCAAGAGTGAAATGTCACAGTTGAGTTATACACCCCTGAAAAAAAATTGGTTTTCTTAATGGAAAGAGTGACTGGCTGTGAGCCGGGAGGTTGCGGCACGGAGAGGAGGGGGCGTGGGGGGGGCTATGGGGAGCTGGGCTGGTTGTCCCTGCCCCAGAGCACAAGAGGGGGGTGAATCTGCCTGAGGTGGGTGATGTTTTTAATTCAACACCGACTCGTCTCTTACCCAGGGCTGCCCGCAGGAAAGCTGGAGAAGCAGAGGCTCGAGGAGCCAGGGCAGTGGGCTGTGGGGCAGGATTTGGCTGGTCTCAGCAAAACTCCCAGTACTGCTCAATTGATAGAAGGAGACGTGCTGGAACTTGTCGGCCACAGGCCATGGGAAGGATAAGATAAGAACTTAGAAGGAACAGAGAGTGCTGACTCTATATACAGGAATTATGGATTGTGAGACAGCTATCCTGCAAAAGAGGAACTATTGTCCTTGCACAAGAAAGGTTGCTGCAGTTAAGGGAAGTAAATGTTTAGAAAACTTTAGGGTTAGCCAATCTGTGAATGCCTAATGTAGAATGTAGATCAATTAGCCCGTAACACGATATTGAAGGCATCAGTCAGATTGAAACTCTACTTAAGGCTTAGTATGAATGTATGTGAATAACAGTAATGAAGTTGACATTTTGCTTGCATCGAGCTGTGTCCCGTCTCTCAATCGCGGCACATTGGTGACTCCGACGTGATTACAGGGTTCAAGAACCACCTATCTGCGTGGCCTGCTGCGAGTCCCACAGAACGTTGAATGAGCTGCTGAAAGGAAGCAGGAGCTGGCCTGAATTCCCTCCGGAGCAGAGAGGTGAGCGGTGGGAAACATGGGGACTCAAGCATCTTCCCCAGAGAGAGACGTGTATGAGCTTATGAAAGCTCTCCTTCAAAAGCATGGAAAGAATGTCTCTGGGCACGATCTTAAGGCGATGCTTAAATGGGTACAAGTGAAAATACCCCCTGTAACTGCATCTACTATTTTTACGCGGGAACTTTGGGATGATGTGGGGGTGAAATTATGGGATGCGGCAACAATGGGGAACGCTGAAGCACAGCGCATGCTCCCGTGGTGGAGAAGTATTTTTGAGACTTTGAAAGCCCAGGAAAAAAGTCACAAAGACAAAGCAGAGAGAGAAGGAGACTCTCCTGCGGTACCTCCACTGTCATTGGAGGACCAAAAACCCCCCAAGCCTTGGGAGGTATGTGCTGTGGGAGGTATGTCCCAGAAGAGGACGCCTTAGATCCGGGGCTGGTGGACCTTGAAAAAGAGCCAGACCTCTACCCCCCTGACCCACACGATGTGTGGGCTAACATAAGGCGCCAAACCTTGAAGGAGGGAGAACTGGAAATTGCTAAAACAATAAATTACCCCCCCGTAATTTATCAGAGTCGGGGGGCACAATGGGAGGCCTTATTTTTTCCCGTAATTGAGGAATTGCGCCGCACCGTCACTGAGCACGGTCTTTCCTCCCCTTATTTTGTGAGCCTGTTGTCTTTTGTTTTCAGTATGTATGTCATGACTCTTCATGATCTAAAGTCTCTGGCGCGCTTGTTACTGACTCCGACTCAGTACTCGTTATGGGAGTCTCCCTAATTCAAATCCCACATTGGTTGAAATGGTGGAAGCTTGTAATAGAATCGGCACTGTGGATCACAAATTTGAGGCTATGGCTGCCGCCTTTGCAGCCATAAGAGGTCCATCAGACGTGGGGAATTGTTATGGTTGTGGTAAGCCAGGTCATTTGAAAAAGAATTGCCTGGCCATGAATGGAGGGGCTAGGCACCAAGCCCCTGGGATTTGCCCTAGATGCCGAAAAGGACGTCATTATGCTAATCAATGTCGGTCTAAGTATGATTTTCAAGGCCAACTAATACTGGGAAAGCGATGGCGGAGCGCAGGGCAGCGACGTGCGCAGACGCAAGTACCGCAGCCGGCGTCCCAACTCCAGGGAGGGAAGCAGCAGTGCCTCAAGCCTTTGTCCAGCAACAGCCGGGAGTGCAGGATTGGACCTGGCAACCTCCCACACAGTAACGTTACTCAATCCCTCGGTTCACCTGTTGTCAACAAATATTTCGGGGCCCTTACCCCCTAAAACACAAGCGCTATTGTTAGGAGGATCATCTACAACGTTGTCAGGACTTTTTGTACTACCAGGGGTCATTGACTCTGACAGTACTGAGGAAATTAAGATTATGGCATGGACCCCCACAGTCCTCCACAGAAAAAGGCCCCGAATGGATCCTGGCAAAGAACGTACGACCCTTCCGTGAATCCCTACCACAGTCACCCGGTGACGACTCCGATCGTCCTGCGGATCATCCCCACGATCAACAAACTCCTGAACCTTCTGGGACCACGAAGGACTGAGGCGGACTGGATTGAACGCTGTGGACTAAAAATGACTAAATTGAATCAATGCAAAAAAATATCAGTCGCAGAAATTTCCGGTACTGTATGTGGGCACCGTGAGCCATGGGTTTTATGTGTGTGTGTTATAAATGTGAAAAGGAGCGGTGGCACAGAGTGGTATTAGCCAGGTGGTGGTGTGAAGGCTGCCTTGTCACTGAAATTGATACTGTTAAGATTTTGCTTATTTCAGGTCACGAGACGGCAGAAGGACAAAGATACTGGGAGTGTTCCCAGGGCTGGACCCAATCTGTATATAACAGAGCAGAGGGAGTCCTGATCTGTGGCCTTGAGTGCAGTAGGACCGACTTAGTGCCTGCTGTTTGGCCTGTTCTTAAACAGGACTGGGAGAAAATGAAAGAAAAATGCAAAAAGTGGTTTTCATGGAAGTTAAGGGCAGGCCAGAAACAGTTTCTGAAGTTGGGCTTATTTTTACAGTGGCATTAGGGACTGTGCAGGGCTACCTGTTTCCCCCTGCACTCCCCAAGATTAATGTATGGGTTAAGCTGGCAAATATAACTGGAGAAGACACTTTGTGTCTTGCCACCGCCTGACCTAATAACTCCTTTTCTACATGCCTCGTGGGCCTGCTGCTAGATGAATGGCTGGTACCTGCAGCACCAAAAGTCGCTTTTCCAGCTCTATCACGAAATTTAACGGATGATTGGGACACGTAGGTCCCCCATCTCCCACAGGCTACCCTAGAACCACAAAAGATTAAGCTCCTCGGATCAATATGTCGTGTGGTGGCCATCCTAAGGGTGCTGGGCAGGGCAGGTAGCCATGGCTGGACTGTGTCCACATCGTCCAGTCTGGACAATGGAGGTCCCCTCAGCAGGAGGGGGAGCAGGACCCCCACCACCCGGCCTTGCATCCACCTTCTGGAGGGGACGGGAAGGCCGAGGAGCCCCTGCTTTTTGCTTTACGCCGTGCCAGAGCCAACCCTCTAGAGGGCAGCCGGTTCCCAGCAAAAAGCCATTTTTTGGTGAACAATATTCCAGTGTTGTGGCTGTTCCCAGCTGGGTGGGTGGGAAGAGCAGCCGGGGGGGGGGGGGAATGCCATGTCCCCGCTCATCTGGAGCCATGGGATGCAAAGCTGGGAGCAGCCAAGGCTCTGGCCTGAGGCCAGGAGATGGGCAGGAACAGCCAAGACGGGGCTTGAAGCCATTCCTGTGGCACTTGAGCATTCATCACACCGCAGGGTGATGTGCTTCAGGCAGAGGGGTAGGACAGGACAGGACCTCGAGGCCCCAGGGGCTGCCCGCAGAGGCTGCACCCTCACCTGCTGTGGAGCACAACCTGGAGAATAATTTGAACCTCTCGGAGATGCTCTGGGGTCATTACTGCCACCACTGCCCCAGTGTCCCCGCAAGGCCTGTGCCTTCATCACGTACCAGTTCCATGCCAGGTGTGACTAACGAGGGACAGGAACACCCCAGTCACCCAGGGGGCACCTCAGCAGTTGGTCCCACCAGGAGATGCAGGTGTGCTCTTGCTGCGCAGAGCCAAGAGCAGGGGACCATGAGTGGTGTCTTGGCAGGGCAGTGAGCGAGGAGACCCCCTGTCCTCCCACGTGCTGGACATTTTTTCATATGACTTTGCAGATTCAACTAAAGCCGAGCTCCTGCGAGCTGGTACAAATGGTGGCAGAGAGAGTGGGTTTGGCTCTGAATGCTGCCATTTCTTCTGGGCTCTGGTCAGGCCTCAGATCTCTGGTACTGGGTGTCTTTGCATGGATTTGCCCAAAATAACGTGTGGTTTTCAGCTGGTGCTGGTGTCCCACTCAGCCTCAGCATCCTTCCGGCCCCAGCTACAGGGGCAAGGAGTCCTTCAGCTTTTCAAAATAAGGAAAAGGAACAAAAAAAAATAATTGCAGTTTTGGTTTCTCTCGTTAGAGGGCGGTAAGAGACCCGACTGGGGCCAGGAGATGCTCAAAGAGAGGGGACACCTTTGGGATCACATCCCAGCTGCTGGGGGACACCTTCGGAACCACATCCCAGCTGCTGGGGCGAGCAGGGGAAGGACTATGGTACCTGCTTGGACTCCATGGCTGCATGTCTCCTTCCCTAGCAAGGCTCAGCTCCAATAGCTTTATTATCTATATTTTGTCTCCCCACCCCCTTTTTATTTTTCTCATTTGGCTGTAGATAAAGAAAACCCCAGAGTGAGATTCTCAGGAGCGTTTAAGACATTTCTCAAAGGGTTCCCAAGGGAAGGGAGCTGCTCCGTGAATGCAGGAATGGGGCAGCATCCGGAGCAGGGAACAGCACCATCCAACACACCGGGAACAAACCCAGACCCACTCATTTATTGTCAAAAAAACCTCAAACTTTACTTGTGTTTCTCTCAATAAATAATTTACAGTATATACACGCGGTGACACTCCCATGGGTCTCAACTCAGGGAGGAGGTGGAAAGGGGGGGCCTTCTCATAACGGCCACCCCCTCCTTTGCTTATGTATTTCTTTTATTTCCAAGTATCGGGTCTTTCTTGGCCACACTTCACCTTTAACCAGAACTGGGTCAAACACAACCAAAATAAAGTGCTTCACTGTTTGCTTCTAAAATAGGGATACCCCAACCGCCGCGTGACAGAGGGCCACCACTGGAGCGCTCACCTGGACACACCGTAATCAATCAATCAATCAATCAGGACTTTTTGTCCTGGGCTGGAAATTACCCCTAAACCAGAGCTCATTGTTCCGGAGGGTGATTCCTGCATAGGAAAGGGAGGTCTTAAGGGAAGTATTGACTTGTTGGCATGCTGTGGCTTGGCCAGCTAAGACTGCTTTCTAGAAGCTCCGTGCCTTCAGAAGGATGCTTTGCAGCCACTGTTAATTTTTGGGGGGAACAGTGGAAGGGAAAAAAGTTTCCTCTTACCCAGTGACAAATTTTAACTTTCGAAACTTGCAGTTTTAATTTCTAGGGAAGACTAAAACATAGTTCTTTCTTTAACAAAGTCCAAACCAGCCTGGCTGAGCAATTAGTGCATTGGGAAACTAAGAACCATCCCATGCCGCGGTCCAGTGGCTGCTCTCCTCGGCGCCTCCGAACGGTGATATCCTTATTTCAAAATCTCCCTAAATAGAATACCTGGGGCACCAGCAAACAAAGCAAGGAGCAAAGTAGTAAACACATCTTTTTGTTTCTTGTCTTTCCTTAAACATTTAAAAACCAATTACATCTCTTCATCTGTACAGTCACACGAGATCAATGCCAGGGCTCTATATATTAAAGAGACAATATAAATTACATCCATTGACACAATTTTGCATTTCTCTGCTGCTTTACAAATGGAGCTCTAGAGCTGTTAGGACACAACGAATAGTCACATTGAGTATTTACACCAGGCTGCCTCTTGGCACCAGTTCAGACTGCCCAACGTAGCCTGTTCCCACCTCTTTTGGTGCTAGCTTGTCTCATCATGACCAGAGACCTCCCCTGAGAGCAGGAGGTACCCCCAAGAGTGACACGTGTTTTGGGGCTGGTTTCTGGGAACGTCTCCCCAAGGAAAGGAGGGGAAACTTATCGAGAGGTCTCCAAGATGCAGAACAGAGGTGGTCTTGCTGTTTGTTCAGTGGACGATGAGGTGAACCACAGAGGAACATGGAGAGGAGGAGATGGGCAGCACTACATGGTGGGGGAAGGAGATTGTTGATGGTTTCAAGGCCGGGAACAGACATTTGGGGACAGTCCGGGGAGGGTGTGGGGGGGTCCTCTGCTGCATCCTGTCTTCTGGCTGGATTTTTGACATTTCCCCATTTCCGATACAAGCCCAGAAGGGCTTAAGGTGCAACCGGTCTGCAATGGGGTTGCAAGTTGTGGCCCCAGGACGAGGAGCAGAGCAGAGACCTAGCAGCAAACAAACAGAGCGTGATGTTCCTGCTCCATCCCAGGGCCCGGCCGAGCCGTGGGCAGGCGAGGGGGTGCAGGGCCGGAGGGAGGTGTGGATGGGGTCTCCCACTGAGCAGCCTCCCCGCTGCCAGCTTTAGGGGACTGGGCAGCAAACGGTGCAAGGAACTCATCCAACGCTGGGTAGAAGGTTACAGAAACCACTTGAATACTGGCCAGGTTTCTCCTGTTGCCATCAAGAGTCCTCGGTGGGTCCAGGCAGAGACAAGGAAGCCAGGAATAAAACTACTGAGTGGATCAGACTAATGAACTGGCTAAAATAGGAGATGCCCTTTGAACCACAGCAAACGCAAGCCGGAGCTTGAGGATCATGTTCCTCTTCCACCCAGAAGACACCTGGCACTGGCAGGTGGGCAAGTGTGGGACCCTTCCCCACCATTCTGGCCCCTTGCACCACTTTCTGCAACAACGGGGCTGCGGGGAGAGCGGGATGTTCCCAAAAAGCAGAGCCCAGCCCCGTTGTGCCGGCCAGGCTCAGCCTGGTCTCGCTGCTCTGAGCCCTCCTCGCAGGCTCTGCTCTCCAAAGACAAAGCCAGGGTCACACAGGCCAATGTCACAGTCACTACGTGCACTTTCCAGACCTGGGGGAGCACTGCGAGGAGGTGGGAGCTCCTTAGCACCCACGCTACTGGGAGGAGGAGAAGGAGAGAGGGAGGTAAGGAAGGTCCAGAACAATGCACAGTCCAGCAAAAACTCCTGACCGGTCCCATTGGCAGCACATTCCTCCCAGGCAAGAACCGGGAAGGTGGAGGACCTGGTGCTGAAGAGAGGGGTTGAGATTTGAGGACAACCCCTGGGGCTCTGATAGCCAGCCTCCTGTTGTCCAGCGCTGCCATCTCATCTCTGGTCCCCTCCTGCTCCTCTTTCCCTGCTCTCCACAGCGGGAAGGAGCAAACCTCTATAACAAGCCCAACCAACACTGACTCAAACACAGCAGTGCTACCCAGAGGGCGGGGGAGGTCCCCGAGGGAGCCGTGTTGCCCGGGGCCAGGTCCCGTGTCCTTTCATAGAGGTGCAGCTTGTCTTTGTTGGAGTGAAGCATCTTCACGTCCTCAAAGGCGTAGTAAGCAGCCAGCATGAAGTTGACATCCCCCGTGGTGAGAAGGTCAAAGACGCAGGACTGGAAGTAGAGGTCCTCCACGGGCAGCTTTTCCCTGCACTTGGCCGTGGCTGTTTCATATGTGAAGGCCTGGGGAGGGGCTGACAGGCTGGGCCCCTTCCTACGAGCACGGCCCTCTGTGGCCTGAGCCGAGCGGATGGTCTGGAAGTCAATCTGTTGGTTGAGCGGACAACCGCGGAGGCACAGGTAGAGGCCCTGACTGTCCCGGTCCTCCACGGCATTGACCACCTCCTCCGGCATCCGCACAGCGAAGGTGAGGTACCGGCCCACTTGCCTCACCACAATGGTGGTGCCAATGTACTTTGCCTGGATCTCAATGTGTTGACCTGACACCTTCTCGGTGATCTTCAGGCTGTTGGCACCATGCTTGTCCCCACCATTCTTGGAGCCGTCGGCAAAGGCAGCGGGGAGCTCATCCATCTCTGCCTGGTACACTTTCTGGTCCACACACTCCTGGAAGCTCTTGAAGATGATGGTGAGCTGCAGGGGAGGAAAGAAAGGAACAGGGTTACAACCAGCAATGACCACCTGAGAGGACACAACCACCACCAGGAGCAGTGTGGGAGGTGGAGCAGCCATCTCTTCAGCCCAGCCGGGAGTGTGGCCTTCAGCTAGTGGGCAGGTGCTTCCCTCTAAGCAGTTGCCCCAACTTTTAGGCACCCAGACATGGACATCCTGCTTCAGCACAGGGATGAGGATACCATGTATGGAGTGAAGACCCAGACGCTGGGATGAACATACCACCTGGATCTGTGCTGTTATCTCCAGGCCCAACACAGGAGCTCCCATGTAGGTGGAGCTGGTTGGAATATCATTACTCACAGGCTTGTGGTGGCATGCCTGCACATGCAGCACTGTCTTGCCCCCAGGGCCTGGCAGGTGGCAAAGGAGGATGAGTCCTGACTCTCCTACAGAAGGTGGAGCTTCTCCTCTGGCTCCCATGGCATTTACATCCCAAAGGCTGGACTTCTTCCTTTCTCCGGCCACTCGCAGACCAATAGAATCTTCTCCACTCTTCTAGCAGTGATATGGCAGTAGACTGAGCCCAACACAGCTCCCCACCCTTGGCTGGCCTCAAACACAGGTCCCTTGCTGGAGGAAGGACCTCACAGCGCTTGCTCTTGCCTTGCTGACCTGGCTTTGCAGGGAAGGCTTGATGAGGAGGAAGAGTAGAGTTTGCATGGGGGGAAGAGCAACTTGCTCTTCTTCCCATGCAAACTATGATTCCTCTTTCACCTCTTACAGACTTGCTTTTCCTCTTCCACCTCCTTCCATGAAGGGGCAGACCGAGACCTGACCAGAGCAGGGCAGGGGTGGAGAAGAGACAGCTCCAGCAGCTCCAGGGCAGGTAAGCCCAAGGGCTGAGTATGAATGGAAAAACTAAGGCTCTCCAAGGAGTGGGCTGAGCACAGTGATAGCTGCCAACACCTCTGCTCCCAGTGGTGCTGGTGAGGAGTCCAGAGCTGCCCAGAGCCCTGGCCATGTCCCTCTCTCCCACTCACTCCTCCACTGAGTGCCCAGCTGCTCCCAGCAGCCTTGCTATCCCCTCCTCAGTCACGTCATGAGCCACCACCATGCCCTGGGTTTCAGGCAGCGCTGCCCCTAAAATGGCCCTCCTCTGGTTCCAGCCCCACCTCTGGCTGGAAGAAGAAGGCTAGAGCAGAAAAATGCAACAACACAAAGAAAGAGCCCCATGGATTGAGAGGCTCTCATCTTTTCCAACAGCACATGGTCCTTTAGCAATGACTCCGTAATGCTTTCACAGCTCATGCAACAGATCTCATGACTAATCCCTCCTCACCACAAGCCCGTGAGACAGATAACGGGTGAAAAGGTTTGATTAAGATGGTGATCCTGGGATCCAACCAAGTAATTCCAGGTCCCTGGGGTCCTAAAGAACAATTTTTTTTCGAGCCAGGTTTCCCTACAGGAAGGTTTTGACTTCCCTTCAGTAGGTTTTGGTGTCTTTTGGTAGGTAAGGAGTTGAGAGCACCATTACGTATCTTTAAGACGGTTTAGAAGGGACAAGTCAAAACCAAAATGCCAACTCCAGCTCAGCTAAAAAGGTCACATCCAAAGCTGAGAAACAGTCCCTGTCCTACATGTGCTTCTCTCCTCACACACAGGGAGAAGCAGATCTCCCAGACGTGACAGGACAGGGTATCTTCCAAAAGCAAGAGGCTGCCTCCACCTGAGCCTCCCCTTTTTTGGCACAAAAAGTGGCCTGTTAGCTTTAGAGTTTGTGCACCACGGACCAACATGACAGTTCATCAGCTCCAGATCTCTCCTGAAGCTGAGGCCATGTCACACAAGCCGTGCTGTATCACGGCAGCACATTTTCACTTGGCTTTTCTCAGTGTTTGCCCTGTACCTTTGGGATGTTTATTTAGGCTTCCAAAGCATCACCACAAAAAGACTGTGCCCCACAAAATGCCTTGACTCGGCTGCAAACCACAGAGACAATTACGAGCCTGGGCAGTGGGGAAAGCAGTGTGAGGAACTCAGTTCCCTCCAGGCTGTTCCTTGCAAGCTGGAGCCTCCCTGGAGGGCAGTCCTGGCTCTGCTTGGGCCTTAGGTGTCTCCCAAAAGGGGTCACCATCATGCCTGGTCTGGCTGTTCACAGAAACCCAGAGTCCCCCCAGGTAGGAGCCCTCTTAATTTGTCATCCCCAACTTTGGCCATGATTGCCTTCTGAGCTGCAGCATCTCAGCCTCCTAACCATGATGGGGCTGGATGTGCTCAGGAAGAAACCACAGGCCATATAAGTGACAGTGGGGACAGAGGAAGGACGGGTATCTGATACTTAGCGCCAAACGCTCAAATTCAAAGAAGCTCCCCCAGTCTTACCCTCCCCAAGGAGATGTGCAAATGGTGGAGGAGAGAGAAGGTGGGAAGAAAGGCTGTCCAGAAGCACCTCTGCCCTTGCCCACCTCTGCTCACGGAAACATGCCCAAGGCTCACCTTGCTGGTGGCGGTGGCCGTGGAGCCAGGCAGCACCGGTGTGTTGGTGACCTGGACATTCAGGTAGTTATTGTCTATGAGCGGCCAAGCCCCTTGCACCTTGCAGGTTTGGAAAGTGTCTGTGAAAGTCCTGAGGTGGGGGTCCCCGAAGAGCCCGCAGTGGGTATAGTTGGGGGCAGCCGAGTGTTTGTGAAAGCTCTTCTCGTAGTGGCAGATTTCGGGGCTATCGGAGCGCTCCTGGCTGTCCCCGGGGGGCAATGTCCGGAGGCGGGGCTGGGAGGTGGGGCCATCCTTGGAGCAGTTGTGTTGCTCCATGAGATCGTCTATGCCATGCACGGCGGAGTGGTAGGCCAGGTCCCCCCTGCAGGTGCGGGCGGTGCGGCGGGTGCAGTGCGCGTAGGCGCGCAGCGCCGTGCAGAATTCGGGCGCCTCCTCCGTCCCCAGGTGGTGGGAGCCCGACGTGGCCGCCCAGAACTCAGAGTTGCACTTGAGGATCTTGCATGGAGACGTCACTGCAGGAGGGGAAGAAAACACAAGGTGGTCAATGCTTGCGTGAGGGACATCCAACTCTATCTCCAACTAACCCCAGCAAGAGGTTGGTGTCCTCCTCCTGCAGCCCAAACTCATGACATTGGCTCTACCGCGTGACCGGGCCTCGCTCACCGGACGTGACCTTCTCACATGACCCAAACTCTCATGCATCAAAGCCAAAGAAACCAACAGGATCTGCCCCAATTTAAGCCAAGAAGGGAAAGAGCATCCAGCCTTTAGAGTAATGCTCCTGGGGGAAAACCAGGGTGTGGAAGAATGGGATGTATTCATCAGCAGAGATGAGGGAGGATCATTAATGTGGGGGGCATAATGTGGGTGTTTTAATGCCTTTTTAGGGTTTGACATTCAAAGGTCTGTGCTGCATGAATTACTGTGCGTTGTGTCCACACCGAGCTCTATCAGTGCAAAAATCTGCCTGCCTTCCTTCTCCTCCTTTGTGGACATGGGGAAACCCACCCCTGGCATGACCGGGGCCAGACACATGCCCCAGAAACATTAGAGATTAGAGCAGGAACCATGCGGTGACCAACCCTGCAGCAGATCCGTTGGCCACCCCACCATCCCCACGGCTGCAGCCGTGCACGGAGCAACGCTTGCCAGTGGCCCTGTGGTCCCGGAAAGAAGCGGAAGCCAAAACACCTCTTTCTTGCCTTGCTGTGCTCTTCTGCCCAGCCCTGGGAGCCCAGATCCCAGCCAAGGGAACACTGAGAGAGAACAAGAGGTGGAGGAGAAAAACCGGCGCGGCTGGGTTCGGGGATGCCAGCCGAGCCCCCGCCTCCCCCTCGTGCTGCCATGTGGAGGCGAAGCCGAAGGCAGCAGGGCCTTCGCCGGGCTCAGCCGGCAAGGAAAATTCAGATATTGGTTTGGTTTGGGGTTTTTTCCTCCCCCCAAGGTCTGCTTCCCCGCAGCAGGCGTGAAAGCAGCTGTGCGAAAAGCACACGGCCGTGACTGGACGTGGCACCAGACGCTGCTCTGCCCCAGCCAGCTTGGGTTCATGCTGGGTGAGCCCAGGCTCAGGCCACCTAAAATTCATGGTGTCTTCCTTCTTCTCCTCTTAATCGACCCCATCGGAGGGCCTGGAGACAGGCCAGACTCAGGTACAAAGGGACGAGAAGAAAAGCCCCACCGTTTCCAGACACTTGCGTGGTGCCTCTGGCACACGTATGTTCCTGTCTTGGGGTTTGTTTAGAAGGAGGCTGGCAAGGCATCTCTGCCAAAACCATCTCAGATTTGTTTAAAATGAAAGTTACAAAACCCAGTATTGTTTCAGGGAAAACAGTATGTTTTAGTTCTAAACATCACAGTGCTGGAAACCTAAACATAGCCGGTGCTGGAAAATCAGAAAGGGAGACCAAGGCTATAAAACACTGAGCAGCCCAGCTTTAAGAAACAAGCCTGTCTCCTCTCCCCTTCCAAGAAGAGTGAAGTGCAAACAGGAAACGGTGACAGGTTCCTCACAGTTTTAAAATCCATGTTTCATAAACTCAGATGCTAGCAACAGCAGCGAGAACCCAGGAGCTGTTTTGCCTTGGCAGCCTCCCATTCAAACCTGCGAGAACTGTGGAAAGCCCGTAACTCATCATCGACCAGGGGTGACTCGAGAACAAGCTTTTGACCCAGGATGTGGGTTCATGCTTCTGCTAAGCCTTCAAATTTAAAAACATCTCTTAGAATCATAGAATGGTTTGGGTTGGAAGGGACCTTAAAGATCATCTAGTTCTATAGCAGGGATCTCTCCCACTAGACCAGGTTGCTCAAAGCCTCATCCAGCCTGGCCTTGAATACCTCCAGGGATGGGGCATCCACAGCTTCTCTGGGCAACCTGTTGCAGTGTCTCACCACCCTCACTGTAAAGAATGTCTTTCTAGTATCTAATCTAAACCTCCCCTCTTCCAATTTAAAACCATTACTTATTTCTTACGTCATGTCCCATTCTTTCCTACCCCAGTTGTGTGGTTTTCCACCACAGACACTTAATTGAGGTGTGGGTTTATCAGGGTGGAAAATAAAGAAAACCCCCCCGGATGCTCCCAGCAGAAGGCAGGAGTCAAAAAACCATGTGGGAGCGTGACCAGCGCCACCGTTGTCAGTTATCCCACACAATTGTGGCACCAGGCAATTAAAATCATTGCTCTCCTAGTAGTTATGCTAATGCACAGCTTGAGGATGCCTTCAGGTCGCATGTGGCCTGTCACTGCAGACAGACTTGCCAGCACAGCCCCAGGAGGAGCCGGAGGACACTTCCCTGGACGTGTGGGACCCACGCACCCCATGGCTTCACCGGGATGCAGGGTGCAGAGCATCCCGTCCAGCGAGCAGCCTGCAGAGCCCAGGCTGCTCCAGCCTTCAACTGCTTTCTAGATGGTTATTTCTTTTGAGTAGGAATACAGTTGAAGCCTGTTGCTCTTTAAGGACGTGCTTCATTTGACGAGGAGATGCAGGCGTGAGCTGTCACAGCTTATGGACGGGGTGGGCTGCTGCAAAGGCCCCCCCTCCTCAGTGTTAAACACATCCCCGTGTGAGCATCCCTGGCCGCTGCACCGTCCCAGGGTCACGCATGACTTTATAAGGTACTGAGTTAAAAAACAATTGAAAAAAAAAACAAGAAAAAAGGGGAAAAAAAAAAAAGCAGAAACCCCACAACCAAACCATGGGCAGGGAAGCCCATCTCCTTCCTCCCTGAGCCTGAAGGGGGAGCGTTCTTCTTTAAGATGTTATCGCTCGGGTTTTGGCACCCGTCCCTTTTTCACTGTTTCGCTCAGGGCCCCATATAAGGCCAGATATTTCCAAAGCCAGGTGCCCAGTGGCAGAGGCAGTGGGTCCCTCCCTGGCCGCTCACGCCTGGGCTGTCCCAGAGGTGCTTCTCCAACCACACCGGTGGTCACTGGATCCAGCAAAGCCCTCGCGCTGCTGGGGAGGGACCAGGGCCGATAAAGGCCAGAAGGGAGAAGAGCAGGCATGACCTTCTCCCCCTCCAACAAGCAGGCCTTGCCTTGTCCCCTCTGGCAGCAGCTTTGGCACAGCGGTGCAGGCTCATTTGTACCCGGGCCAAGAAACGATGTTTATTCAATTTCACCTAATCTATTTTCCATCGACTCACAATGGATCTGTTTTTCAACCACAGATGACTTAGCACGGAAACAAACCCCTCTCAGGCAGGAACCTGGCTCTCCCGGGATCTGTGAGACACCCCCGGGGGGTCTGGGTGATGCCACCACCCTTCCCCATGGCAAAAGGTCTTCCATCCCCAGGATGGGCGACTTCAAATCCCTGGCACCCCAGCCGCCTCCCAACTACCTCACCATCTTCTCTTTTCAAGGGCTTGGTGCCACCCGAACGAGGCACAAAATCTTGAAACCGACAGTTTCGTAAAGTTTAAAGCCAGAAGAAATCATGAAACCACCTGGACCAAGCCAGCCCCCCCCTTGTACACAGCCCGGTGCCCCACATTTGTTCAGCTATCCCTCCCATGAGGACTTCTGTGGTCTGCGCAGCCCGAAAAGCCACCCCTCTCCTCTGTGGGCTGTTTTAAGAGTTTATCACCTTTACAAAACCCGGGTCTCGGTTCTAAGTGGATTTTATCTGACTTCATTGTAAGGACATAAAAAGAACCAGCGATTTTCTCCAAAGCAGTAAAAGGTCCGTTAGTAACCAGTATGTTTCCCACAAAGATATTTACACACTGCAATCAAGCCACTTGTCAGTCCTGGAGATAAGCTAAACGGTTTGCACTTTTAAGTTCTCCCTGGAAGGTGTTTGCCCAGCCCTACCATCAGACCTCCCTCCGGCAGCCTTGTTTCCTGCAAAAACCTGCCACCCTAATGGGCGATAGGATGCGGGACGGGCGCTCCCCGCTCTCCCAAGGTCACCCCTTTCCTCCGGGCGTTGCACCGTGGATGGCACCAAGATGGGTGCTTGGGCTGTGACCTTTTTCCAGAGCTCCCAGTTTGCAAAGCACCGAGTCCTCCATCCTGCAAGCATCCTGAGGTTTGCCTGCCCCAGCATGGTTGGGAGCCCGGGGTATCGCACTACCCGGGTCCCCATCATTGGTACATTGTATCACACGCCGCTAAATCAAGTGTTCAAACGAATTATTACATGCACGCATCTCACTAAAACAGCCTTTTAATTAGCAGTGCCCCCTATTTTCCCTTCAGCTGGTGTCTGGTTACCTGGATCTCATTTACCCAAATCATGTTTGTTTTGGTTTTGTTTTTTTTTTTCAGAAAAACAGCACAAAATCGACAATTCATTTGTTCTCCTGGAATTCCTCTAGCCAAGACAATGACTGGAAATTAATTTCAGAAAGCAAAAGCCGATTCCTTTAAGACTCTTGGATGCCCGTTAACCAGACCTGCTAATTTTCAAGCCCTCCCTGCTAAGAGATGTTGTTTAATATCCTCTCGGTTACTAACGGGCTGGAAAGTATTTCATCACCCACATGTGATGCAAATACATCATCCCGCGTCTTTCCAAATATATGGATTGAAGTGTAGATGTGCAAGCCTCACACACGCAGTAAAAGGCTTTTTGGGAGAACACAGTAAAACACAGTAATTACCTTTGGCCTCAGATCTGAGCACCTTGACTTAGGCTCCTAAACACATATTTATTTAAGTAATCTAAATAAACATATTTATGCTGACACCTCAATAGGAAAGGCATGATTCTTGGAGGTGCTAAATACCAGTAACATCTACCAGCCTCAAGGAGATGTGGGCTGCTCAGCTCCCGGGTGGACAGTGGTCACCACCAGCACCAGAATGACCCCAAGAGAGCTAAAAAACTCACTTTGCTCCTCAAAAACCTGGTTGTCAGGATGCCTTTCCAGCAAGATTTCCAGAGTCCAAAGCAAAACCAGAGGGCGATGAAAGACATCATCCCTTCGCATCCAGCCCCTTGCACTGTTCGCATCCCAGTGGGGAAGTCTACACGAGCCACCCCATCTGCTGATCATGCTGGACCCACATCTTGGTCCTGAGGTCCTTGGCATGGACTGAGAGGCTGACACACATCAACCAGTGCCTTGTCACGCCAGCGGAGAGAAATGAGCCCATCAGTGCTGTCCACAGCCCTGATGGACAGGGTGTCATGGGCAGGGACAGCTCTCCCGAGCCCCAAAGGCCACCGTAGGATTGAAGAAGACCCAAGGGGCACCTGACCCAAGCTTCCTGAAAGGATTTGTGCGGGATGGCAGCAGCACCGGCCTCTTCCAGTGACCTCCTTTGAACTGTTAATCAAGCACAATCTTGCAGAATAATAGCCTGGTTATTATTGCCTTGTTTGCATAACAAAGAGGCCCAATAAAACTGATTTGACTGTGCTCAGAGGGGGTGTGAAAGATCAGCCCTGAGAAAAGAGCTGCAGGAATGCAGCAAACTGCTCCAAAGCCTCAACCCAGGAAGAAAGACAATGCAATTTGCCATCAAGAAAAGCCCAATAGACCAATAAATTACCCATGTGCAAAGGGATTAGCTCAGGTTTCAGTTGCACTGAAGTGGGGGAGGAGGAGGAGGACCAGGAGGAGGGAACTGAAGGAGAAAAATAAACCTGACTCTCTTAAAGCGCTGGAGCTCCTATTTTGCAAGGGCGTGCAGGGGGAGGTTGGCTCCGTGGGGCCACCTTCCATGCTGGGACCTGGGGTTTCTGCTCTCTTCCACTGGCAAAAGCAGCAGATGCATTAAATCCACCCAAAGGACCGTGCTGATAAGAGTGACTCTAGATGCATCCGGGAGCACACCTCAGTCCATGCAGCTTCTTTTAACCCAGTCTTTGTCTTGCTCAAGAGGATGCTGGGGAAAGGCTTCTTCCAGGTTCTTTACAGTCAAACGGGGGACAGAGAAGGAGTTCTCTCAACCTGTGTCAATCACTAAAGCATCTGGAGGACCTGCCAGGGCCAACTCCCTTTTGTCCTCAGCACCAAGTTCATGGCCCCCCATCTCTCCTCTCCTGGCCTGGCCTTGAGGAGATACAGGGCAAGCACAGGCAAGAAAAAAGCAGAGTCAGTGTCTTCACAGGCACCAGCCATTGGATGCTGCCAAAGGAGCCCTTGATGGTTCCTGTCACTGTGTCAGCTCTTTTGGCTCCAAGAGTCAGCTTCCCACTGACCTGGCATGCTCAGCGGGGGCAAATGGTCTCTCCCCTGCCCCCACGGAGAGCATCGTTCCTCCACGCTCACCTTGGCATCCCCATGCAGGGAGCAGAGCGAGCAGAGACCATCGGAGAGGGCAGCAACCATGAAGGTCATAGCCAGGGCCATGAGTAGCTGACGCTGCTGCTCTGATAATTACCAGCAAGTCTTGGGAAGTGCAGGAGACATGATGGATTGAAAGGAGGAACCAGCACTTACAGCCAAAGCAGGACCAGAATTGCAGACTTTGCTCTTCTAACTTCATCGTGGGATTCAAGCTTCAGCATTGCCTTTGCCACAACCGTTGAGGTCCCACCAGCTTGGAGGAAGCGGTGCTGGTGGATGGTTTGAAGGATGCGGGTTTTGCTCCACGGATGTGTACTGCGAGCTGGTGGATGGAGAACAAGGAGGGTGGGAGGGAAGCGATCTCCTCTTGATTCTCCATCTGCAGAAGGGTGCTAATGAAGCTGGATCCTTGCCACGGTGTGCCGCGGGCTGGAAAGCGGCGCTGGAGCTGCACACCTGGGCTTTCCCAGCTGGGGAGTGCCCTGCCACTTTCACCAAGAGTTCTCAAGAGCTGGTAAATCTCCTTGAAGGGAGTGGTCCATTTTACAGATGAGGACACAGAGGAAGTAGAAGGGTTTCACCCAAGTCAAGCCCAGCGGCAGGAGAGAGATGGGTTCGCTCTCTCATCCCCTACATGAAGCATCACCCTCAGCTTCCTCCCCCCGGCCAACACCACCCGTGTCCCCATCCCTCTGAAGCGGCAGTACCCAGGACAAGGCCACCTCTGGCAGCCACCCCCATTCACCGAGTGTTTCAGGTTTCCAGCAGACATCACCCTTCCCCACGCCGAAGCTGTTTTCCCAGGGTGCCTTTGAAGGCACGGCTGCCACCCACCAGCGCCCGGGGGCCCCCCAGGTGTGGCAGCGGGTCCCTCGCCCTCCTCCCCCTCGCCCGGGCAGCGGCGGGGCTGGCAGGGAAACGCTCTTCTGCTCACAGGTGTGGATTCCCTCTAGGAATAATCATCCCCGCCGTGCTCTTGTGAAATTTCAACCCTTCAAACGCCGAGGGTAAACGAGACACGAAACGAGCAAGATGGAGAAAAGCCCGGAGCACATAAATCTGGATGAGGCAAATTTATACAATTAAAACGCCTGCCAAAAAAAAAAAATAAAAAAAAATTGCGGCATCTCAAATCAGAGGTGTGGGTTTGGGCGCAGGGCGTGGGGTGGCAGCTGCCCAGCTGGCAGGTATCACAGCACCACGAGCCCCCCGAAAACCCACACGGGCACCCAACTAACGCTGGGACCACAGGAGGATCTAATAGATCCCCTCCTGCGAGCTGGGCTCCCACCCGGCACCAGACTCACTCCCCACCGCTCACGTCCCGTGGAAGCCACCATAGCTGTTCCTCCTTCACAGCCGCAGACTTTCAGAGGCTTTTTTATTTTTAAATGCACCTGATTGCTCCCCTCCCCCCCGCCCTGAGCTCAAGGTTTTAAGAGAAAAAGCAACTTGCTAACTGGACCTGACCCCCCTGGTCCTGAGCTCCGCACCCTCCCGTCCCCAGCACAGTGATGCTCTCAGAAACAGGCCCTGGGTGATCTCACATCAGTGCGGGCTGGCAAAGCCCAGAGCCAAGATCTGTCCCTAAAACGTCCTGCCACATGTCCTTGTCATCTCAGCAAGGGCTGTCTGGAGTGTGTCACGCGGCAAGGAAAAAAAAAAAAAAAGGTAGCTTGTCCAAAACCCAAAATGCTATAGATCATTATTAGGGCTTTGGGGACCAGAGTCAACAGCTGTCCAGGAAGGAGAGGAAACCGAGGGAGGAGAAAATACTTTGGACTCAAGTGAAGCTTGCTCTCTGCCTGACCCATAAAACCCCCATATGTGCAAGGATGGCTCTGCTTCCCGGGAATTAAATGGCCAAACTCCCCGGGATGCTCAGGCAGTGGAAAGTGGGACTCGACACCCTTCTGGTGCTCCACACCCTTGAAGGACCTACTGTTCTGCCATCTGCAGGGACGCCAGCCCCCGGCTGCCCCGCACACCACGGCCGGGCCGTTAGACAGAGCGGCTCAGTCTGCGCCTACGAGGGCTGCGTGTGTGTAGGAGCCAGCTTGTTCTCCGCAGCAAGAGCCCGATGACTTCATCCAGGGGATGGCATCTGGTTTTGCAGTTGGCCATAATTCAATTCTCCCCCTTGCTGCAGGAATTTCAGCTGGTGAAGCAGTGATTTACTCAGCCGGGGCTGCACTTGAGTGCAAAGCAATCTTGAGGCTACAATCGAACGCCCTGTTATTTTGAGAGCTCACGGACAAGGGAATAAATATCCTCTTCTTTTCATCCCTGTAGTTGCCAAGTGCAGGGTACAAAGCTCTTTAAAGGCATTTAGGGGCTCTCCTCTTACAAGTGCGTTCCGGGTGCTGTGCGTGGCCAGGCAGAGCCCTGCCTGCACAAATCGTTCCTCATCTGCAGCATCAAGAGAGGATTTGCCAGGACAGCCAGAAAAAGGCCAAGGCATCCCCTCATCTGCCCCACCACAGCTGCATCTCTGAGCATCCCCCATCCTCCCCCAAAACCCCTTCCCCATCACCCCAGCACACATCATTCCTCCCTTGCAGCAGCGCCAGGTTCACCCCAGCCCCCTTCAAACCTCCTGGGACCCTAATGTTTTTTGGGTTTTGGGTTTTTTTTTTTAAGTCCCGAGTTCCCACACTCCTCCTTATTCCAAGTTTGGTGTCCTGTCCAACGGGCAAAGCAAATCAAACCCGATCAAACCCATCCAGATAGACCAAACCCCCTTGTCTTTGACCTTCTTTGCTGTCCTGCAAAGAAGGTCATCCCCCTCTGGAGCTGTAGGACTTGGCTGGGGGGGCATGTTGTCTCCCAAAGGATTGATGATCTGAGGATGGGCTCACTCGGGTCACGCACTGCCCTGCCAGAGCCTAGGGTTGCTTTATGGGATGTGCCCACCAGGGAGCCAGAAGAGGGACCACCAAACTCATTGCGACCGGGCCCTGATCCAGCACCGCAGCCCAGTGCTCCGGGGACAGCAGGTTGGTGCAGAGACAGAGCAGAGCCCCCAGGATAGGAAGTTTTCCTGGGCACAGCCGTTTGGGCCAGGAAGGCGGCAACCTCAGCTGCTGCCATGATAAACCCCCAAGTCTCTCTTAGCATCCCACCCCCCCTCCCGGTTCCCAGTAACCAAGGGCTGGGAATTTCAGGATTTTCTGTGGAAGAAAGCAACACATCCACCCCCTCTGCACTAAAAACAAGGCGCCTCCTTCCAGCCCCACAAGGAGCCTTGCTGGCAATCGCAGAGAACTCCCCGTTCCAAGTAGGAGACCGGCTCTGAGCATGCAACAAAACAGGGAAGCCAAAATATTTCCAGGTTTACGTTTGAATCCCTCCCTCCTCCTCTGCCCCAACATCATCCCGCACAGGCATGCTGCTCCCCTTGCCCCCACCTTCCCGGGCCCCCCGTTCATGGCGCTGGGGAGGTGTTGTTTTAACAGCCCCTAAGCCCCTCTTCTCAATTTCGGCTTAATGCTGCCCTCACGTCCCTCCCCGCCGCTGAGACAAAAGCCATTTATCAACCCACCCAACACACCTCCAGTAGGGACGGATCCTTATCCAGAATCAACAGCATTGCTCAGATGGACTAAGGGAGGGCAGGAAAATCCCAGGGTTTTTTTTTGGGGGGGAGGGGAGGTGTTTTGGGAAGGCAGGAGCATATCACAGCCGAAATAAACTGGGAAAGCCAAAGCAAACCGGAGAATGAGGGAGAGAGCAGAGCCTGACATCTGGGGGAAAACACCCACGGCCACATTTGGGAAGCCCAAGAGGGTAGAAGATTTCCAGGGGAACTCGGCTCAGCTTGCACTGGGAGGCAGAGGCATGGGGGTCAGCTAAGCACCCTGGGGAAATCGGGGTCCCAGCGGGGAAGGGAGAGCACCCACGGGCATCTGATGCTGGGACAAAGAGGACTTCTGCCAGGGGAAGTGTCAGCGCTGGCCTGCTCTGCCCAAACCTCCTTCCCCAGCTGCCCCATGCTCAGAGGTCACCCTGACCCATGGCTTGGAGGGGGGGGGGTGGGGGTGGGGGGGTGATGGGACACCTACACCGGTGCTCCCCAGCCCAAGGGTGCTGGATGTTGGGGGTCACCCAGGAGGCAGCGGGGTGAAGCCTTTGGGGTGAAAGCAGGCTAAGAGGGAATCCAGCCTGGGGTGTGCAAGTAGGGTTGGGGGGGTGGTGGTGGTAGGGGGGGTTAAGCAAATAAATAAATAGGGGCAGGACTCGGCGAGGCACTGATCTGACACACTGAGCCCCCCCTTGGGCAGCCTCCAGCCCAGGAGGGGGTGCAAAGCTTCCTCGGGGGCTGGGAACCCACAAAATCCCAGGAAGCAGAGGAAGGGGGAGGAAAAAAAAGGCAAGGATCTTCCAGGGAATAAAATTCCCCCTCCCTCCCCTTTTTTTCTCTTCTACCTTCCCACCCCGAAAAGCTTTCAACGCGAGCCCCCGGCGTGCTCCCAGCCCTGCGCAATGGGGAGCCCCGTCTCCGCCTGCGCCCCGCTCCCGCGGGCTCCGGATCGCCTCGTTCTGCCAGTTCTTTGCACCTTATTTGACTGCTGAAGGGAGAATCAAACAAAAGCAGCCAGCCAGATCTCCTATCAAGTTCTTTCTTGCACCGTAAATCTCACCCGCCTTCAACTTCGCTTTGCAACTCAAAACGCTCCCGAAAAAGGACGTTGGGCAACGCGCGTTGGGAACAGCTCCAGAGCTTCCCAAAAGAAAAAAAAAAAAAAAGATAAAAAAAAGGATAAAAAGAAAAAAAAAGGGGGGGTTTCAGCTTCCAGCCTGCTAGGAAGTCCCCTGGGAGAAGTGGGGTGCAGAGGGACCCCCCCCAGAGCTAAGGGCAGCGCGGAGAAGGCTCGCTTTCCTGCCATAGGGCTAAAAGGGCAAAAGGGGGGGGGAGGGCATAAAGCAAGTTATTTATTTATTTACTGCATGTGTGTGCAAGACTGCTTCACCTACGGTTATGCAAAAGAAAGGCAGAGGCGATTTAAAAATTAATAAATTAAAAAAAGAAAAAGAAATAAAAGGAAAGTTTTACTAAACTAAAAAAGATATACAGGGAGGTTTAAGCGTTAGGGTTTTTCTTTCCCCCTTCTACTTTCTCTCCTTTTTCCCCACACCCCCTTGCAAATGAAAAAAAAAAAAAAAGAAAAAAAAGGAGGTAAAGAAATTGGAGAGTTTTGGAAGGAACAAATCCGCCTCTGTGGACTGGGTTTCCCCTCCCCCAACAAAAACAAGCACTCAGGGCTTGAAGGAATTTGCAGGCAGAGATCTGCCAAAAACATTGTGAAAAACTATGGGGGATTCATTGGAAACAGATGGCGTTTTCAGCTGTAATTCTGAAATTCTCTCCTTTTCTGACACAATACAAACAAACCGGGGATGGGGAGGGGGGAGAAGGGGGGGGGGGTTAGGCAGAGCCCGGCAATCGGTGCGAGCGGCCGGGGCGGGGGGGGGGGGGGTTGCGCGGGGAAGGGCCGGCGGGCGAGGACTCGCCCGGGGGAGCCGATGCTTGCCCGGACCATTTGGTTGCCATCCCTCCCTCGGTCAGCACAACGGGGGAAAGTTTTCCGACGAAATAATGGAGCCTCCCACCCCCCCCCCTCCAAGAAAACCCCATCCCGGGGAGAAGGGGGAGCCCGCTCGGTGCAACCCGCGCATCCTTCGCGGCCCAGGTGAGCCCCCGCGGCCGTGCTGCCCCCCCTTCCGTGGGTCCCGCAGCCCCACCCCCACCCCCCCCAATTTGCCAAAATCATAAAGCAACGACCACCCCACCCCCCCTCCACCTTCACTCCCCTCATCGACCTCCTTCTGCTTCTTCCCTTCCCGGGTGGGGGGGTGGGAGCGGGGACTGCACTCAAGGGCACAGATTTGGCATCTGGGGGTGTTGTGTCCCCCCCCCCCCTTTTTTTTTTCCAAGGCATAGAGCACCCCCGGGAAGGGGAGAAGAAGGTAACCTGCCTGACGCTGTCAGTAACACCCCCCCGGCTGCCTTCGCTTTGATTTCCACCATCTCCTTCCTTGTGGGATGAGGCAGCGGGGAAGACAAAGAAGATGAGGTCAAGGAAAAACACCCACCGCAACTGCTGGGGGAAAAAGGGAATGAAGGGGGGGGTGGGTGGGGGTGTGTGTGGGTGGGGGGGACCCCCCCATACCAAATCTGAGCCCCACTTGCTTCTTTGAAACATGTGGCAAACTGCTGCAAAGGGAGGGAGGGAGAAAGAGGCCCAGAGACAGGGGGAACGGAGGCGGCTATCCAGAGGCTGCGAGAAATACAGGAGGAAAAATAAAAAAAAAACAAAACAAAACAAACAAACAATCGTATCTTCAAAATAAAGAGGCTGTTCCTTACCTGAAGGGAAGATGCAGAGAAAGACAGGGAGGATTTGGAAAAGTCCCAGGGCTGTGGATCCTGCCCCTCTCCCCATACCCATCCATCCAGCTCGAGCTTTAACCACTATCCTCTCCCTGGAAGAAGAGTTTAAAAAAAAAGAAAAGAAAAAAAAAAAGGAGAAGGGAAGAGAGGAGGAGAAAAAAACAAAAGAGAAAAAATAAATCAATCGAAAGAAAGACTTGGGAAAAAAATATAAATAAAATCAAAAGCCCCACATGGCTCCGCGGAGCGATGCAGGGACGGGCGGCCCCAGCTCCGCGCTCCGGTGGCCTCCGCACTGCAAGATTACACAGACTTTTTCTCCTTCTTTCCTCCTCCTCCTCCTCTCCTTCCCCTCCTCCTCCTCCTCTCCTTCCCCTCCCATTACTAAACCAGCCCAAACCATCAATCATCCCGGCTGCCTTCCAATGCCTGCATCCTCTCCCTGCGCCTCCTCCGCCCGCCTCCCCGGCCATGCTCCTCCGGCGGCGTGGAAGGGGCGGAGGAACGAGCGCCCTGCTCCGCAACCGCGGGGAGGGAGAAGGGGGGGGGGGGAGGAAGAAAGAGCCTGGCAGACCCCGGGTAAAGGGGGGGTATTGCTGTGGCTCCAGCCGCCAAACCCTCCCGTGCCCCGTGGGGAAGGGGGTCGGGGTGGCGGTGGTCCCACGCAGGATGAGCTGCGGGATGGGGGTCTTGAGATTTTTATATTTTTATATTTATTTATTTTTTTGGCCCGGTCTCCCCGCTGTCATGCACGGCCGCTCGGTTGCCATCTGGGAGAGGGGCTTCCTCCCACCCCACCGGGGGTCTCAACCCTCCCTGGCGCCCTCCCATGGGCCTAACAAGCGTTTTTGGATTTCCCCAAAATTAAGCAATCTGAGGCCAAGGCCCCGTCGTACAGCAGAAGGGGGGAAACTGAGGCAGGGAGATGCTGAGCAGCTTGTGCGGGGCAGGGATTGTGAGAGCGATGCTGGGGTCCCCAACCCTCTGGGTTCATGTCCCCTCCTCCTGGCCCCTGCCCTGGCACAAGGGCAGCTCCTCCATGTGCCCCGGCCCCGGCTGTGCAGTAGGTGTGAGCGTTTCACAACCGTTCCAGGTCATTCACCCGCGCTGGCACTGGCAGCGGTGAAGTAAGCCCGGGTGACTCAGAAAACAGCAAGCCTTATAGATCCTTATCGTTAGACCAAGAGTCCTCAGAGAAGGGGACAACTGTCAGGAGTCCCCCAATCCTGCTGCCAGCCCGCTGAGGACTGATGGAGGGGACTAACGCATAACCTAACCCTCTCTCAGGACCTCCACCGTAGCTTAGTTTGCACCACCAGCCAGCATCTAGACCTGGATATTCAGCATTTTCCAGGGGAATGTCTCACCAGTTGTGTTGGTACAGTTGTCCTGGGGGGGTTTCACTTCGTAAGCCCCCCCCAAAGATGCTTTGGGCAGCCCCCAGGGAGATGGCAGTCCTGGGAGCACCCTCCCGGACCATATAGTTGGAGCAGCAGCTTGAAGCACACAGGGATCTGCCCACTGGGCCCCAAAATCCTGCTCTTTTCCACCTCCTGTGGTGCCACAGCATAAAGAGGTGAGGAGGTTGGATCTGCAGCCCCACCATCCCAGGGGTCTGCTCCACCCAGGAATGGGATAAGAGGCATCCCCTTAACAGCTCACTTGGATCCATTTAAAATTTCTTTCGAAGGATGTTTTAGCCACAGTGAACTAGGACAACCTCACTTCTGAATGAGAGTGCCCACGGGTATAATACGCTTTAATTAATATGCTTTAACTGCCCTGTTTTAGATCATTAACCCTCCTTTGATTGAGTGCACCCTCGCCATCCTAATGTTTCAACTCCTTTCTCTTGGGGATCTTATACAAAGAATAAAAGGATGCTGGTTGTTTTACACAACCCCTCTCCTAACTCCATAAATGCCCTTTGACAATGGTCCTGCAGCTTCCTGCGGGCCTGGGATGCTCCTTGACTCTGCTTCTAGTTGTCCTTGGAAATCCCCTTCTCTTCCGCCTCACAATCACCCTTAAGGGTGCTTTTTTGGAGTGACGATAGCTTGAAGTCTCCAAGAAGACTTTGTGATCTCCTCCTGTTGTGGACTGAGTCTGTGATGCAGCTACAACAAATATCCCAGGGAAGGTGAGGTGAGGAAGAGGAGATGGGAGTGAATATCCACGAGGCAAAGGGATCTAACCTATCTAGTTCTCCTTGGGGACATCGAGCCCCCTTGCCTCCAAATGAAGGAGGAGCTTCACCGGGGCTTTATCCAGGCTGCAACTGGAATGAAAACGCTGAAGCTTTTCCATCTGGGACCCAGATGGGATCCAAATAATCCTGGGGCCTTGCCTGACTTGACTGGAGATCTGTCTTGGTCCTGATCCTCCTAGGGCTGCCCTCCTAGGACGATGTCCATTTAGTGGATGATGTCCACTGAAGTCAGGAGGAGCTGTGTGTGCAGAAGAGCTGCCAGCCCGGGCTGAGCTGGGCAGGAGATGAAAGCTGGCAGGCCGGATCCAGACCTGTAGCAGAGGCAGCGTGGGAGGAACGCCTACTCCAAGCACCTCTTTGTGGGGGATGTCAAACAGGGGCAAATATGTCCAAACCCTGCCAGCTGCTGCTACCACCCAAGAAGAAATGCCTGCTGATGGGCTGTGTAGGCAGCTGGAGCTGGAAGGGGCCTGGAGGGAGGAAGGAGAGAGGGTCCGTGAGCTGGGGAGAGAGCCCAGGCTGGGGGGAGAGTGAGAACACCAGGGGATGGGCTTTCACACCCCAAATCCCTTCCTCTCGCTCTCACCCTGTCCTCTTCTTGCAAGGAAACTTTTATTTCAGCCTGAAAAACATCCCTTCTGCCACTATCCCAGCTGATGACATATAACACGATCTATTTATTTTGAACTAAAAAAAAACAACCCCATCTAAATCGTGAACTTTTAAAATCCAGCTGTGAAATAGCTGCTGCGAGGCTGGTGTGATTGTTTGACCCGAAGCGCCGCTTTGGTATTGCCGTTTTGTGGTGGCTGACACAGGGCAAGGAGGGACCGGAATCCAGTGGGAAGCATTCTTTTTCAAACAAGACCCTTGTTGGAGCTTCTGCCTTTTGGTGTAGGGGAAACCACGCTGCCGTAAAGCGATGGCCCGATGCCCCTTGGCTCCCTGGTTTTGTAAAAAATTTCTCCTTGATTTTGCTCAGTTGCATCATGCATTGCAAATGGGATTGCTGTTCTTGGCACCGCTCAAAGCAGCGGATTTCGCCGAAGAAAACAACAGATGTGTCCAAACCGTAACTGCGGAGCAGGAAAAAGGCCCCAAATAAGGTGTGTTTCTGAAATCCTGCTCCCCCTTCCTCAATTTTTTTTTTTTTTTTTTTTTGGAATAACCTTCACCTTTCTGATGAGCTGAATCAAAGATCTTGGACTTTAAATCACCTACTGAAACGCAGGTTATGTATGAATTTGGATCTCTGCGTCGCTTAGCGGGGAATATCTGGGCTTGGAAATGTGAAGTGATTGCGTTTTTTCCCCCGTTTCTTTTACTTCTTGAAGCCCGGCCGGGGCTCCCCGTCTCTGTGCAAACCAGCGTGTGGGAAACCACCCACCGCTGAAATGCAAACGCCTCTGAGGCACAGTGGCTCTGCGCCGGGGGGGACAAAGGCACCTCCGTGGTCACATACATGGTGATTCTCCCACCCGGTGTCACTGCGGAGGGGTGACACGCACATCACAGCCGGGCAGCGGTCTCCAGGGGGATTTGCAGGATAAGCAGGAGGATCCCAGTTCCCTGGGGAAGCTCGGCCGTCATCACTCCTCCCAACTTGACTTTTCTCTGCCCTGCATCACACCAGGCACAGCCGTGGGCTCCAGCGGGGCGGAATGAAGGTGTCTAATCTGAACCCTGGGAATTACAGCTGATACCTCCCCTTAGAATCATAGAATCATAGAATGGTTTGGGTTGGAAGGGACCTTAAGAGATCATTGAGTTCCAACACCCTGCCATAGGCAGGGACACCTCCCACTAGAGCAGGTTGCTCAAAGCCCCATCCAGCCTGGCCTTGAACACCTCCA
>JAOTQQ010000071.1:35149503-35167663 GCA_026546715.1 Gallinago undulata
TTCCCCCCCCCCCCCCCCCCCCCCCCCCATCCCACCTTCCTTCCCTGGGAGCTTTCAAACACCCCAGTGGTTTAAAACCTTGGGAGTTTTAGGGGAGAGCTCTGTGTCCCCGCAAACGAAGCACTCCCGTCGCGATAATCGCGATCAACCCCGTGATGAGCTCGCCGACGGAAAGGGGAAAATATCGGGGAGGGGATTTTCAGTTTTCATCAGTGCTCGGCAAGGAATTATTCAATTGACTTAGCCCAGCAGGGTGCATTTTCAGTGGCAAGAAGGGCGGATAAATGAATCACCGCATGCACGCCGGGCTGCTAGCAAGCCAGACAGAGGGAGTGAGAAAATGGCAAGAAGAGAGGTTTTCTGATAATAAATAAATAAAAATAATAAAAAAAAAGGGCGGGGGGGAGGCGGCTGGGGAGCGACAGCCTCAACAGGTCCCGGGGAGGAAGGAAGGGCCATGCAGGGAGCCGGGGGCAGCATGCGGCCGGGAGGGTTGGGGGGGTGGGTGGGGGGCCCCGCAAGCCCTCCGCACCCCGCTTACCTTAACGGCCGCATCAGCCTCTCCAGCCCTTCCCGATGGGGGTGGGTGGGGGGGTGTCGGTGCGGGGAGCGGCGGCTTGTGGTGGTGTTTTCTGGTGGTTTTTTTTTTTTTTCTTTCTTTCCCAGGAGAGGGGGAGATAAAACAAAAATGAAATCAAATCAAATCAACGCGAGTGAAATACCAGCAAATGAAATAAAGGCAAATAACATGAAAAAGGGAGGGGAAAAAAAAAAAGAAGAAAAAAAAACACCACAGAAAAAGCGGGGGAGGCGGGGGGGGGCGCGGAGGGATGGCCAACCGCGGGGCGCAGGCAGCCCCCCCTGCCCTGCGCAGGGCAGCCCCGGCGGGGAGCAGCGCGGCCTCGCTCAGCGGGACGCGGGGAGCCGCATCGCCCTCCCGGAGCATGTGAGAGGCAGCGGAGGAGATAGAGCCAGATAGGGAGGTCCCCTCCCTCCCTCCCTCCTTCCCTCCCTCTCTCCTTCCTCCCTCCCTCTCTCCCTCCCTCCCTCCCTCCCGCACACGCTGAGCGGCGTCGTTAGCATGCAGCGGCGCAGGCAGGGCAAGCGCAGACCCCGGCCAGGCAGAGAGAAGCCGGGGGGCGGAGGGGGGGGGATCCCCGCTGAAATCCCCCCCCTCTCCACCCCCAGCACCCCCTCTCCACCTCTGCACTGCCTCTCTCTGTGCAGGCAACCAGAGTCGGGGTGGTGGCGGGGGGGGGGCAGAGTTGGTTTGTAGGGTACACCTCCTCCCGGAGGGGGTGAGGATGCTCCACCTGCAGCCAGAGGGTATGGAGGGGAAGGGGAGCTTGGGGGGGCACCCCCTTTCCAACGAGTCGGGCACGTATAGGTGCTGAAAGCATCTTTCCGTTGACGGGGGATTGCAGTGAGGACCGGAGTTGGGAGAGGGAAGGGGCGATGGGGAAGGGATGGGGACCCCAGGATGCCCTAACAGCCCCTCGGTGTAGCCCCCTCCCCTGCCCCAGCTGCCCCAGCACCCATCACTGCCTGGAGTTGGGCTGGGTGGCAAGCTCCCCTCCAGCCTCCCCCACCATCGTGGTGAGCCTGCAGTGAGCACCCACCTCCCATAGAGGCCTGGGGGGATGGATTTTGGCATGCCTGGGTACCTGGGTGCCTGCTTTTGCGCCGCTGCGATGGGAAAGCTCTGGGTGCAAGGCTGTGCCAGCCAGAGTGTCAGACACACAATTAATTACTGCAGCCCCAGAGCCACAAACGCGCTAAATATACCGTCGCCGAGGAGTGTGGATAATAGCAGCCCTTTGCAAAGTGTTTCTTTCTCCCCCTTTTTATTATTTTTTTTTTCCTACTGCAAGAGACAACAATTGCAGGGAGCATTCAGCGGCTCTCCCCTGCTTGATTAAGTCAGCGGCGAAGACAAAATGTGCCTGCACAGCTCAGGCTTAAGGAGGGATTTGAGTGCGTGTTAGGTACAAATTAGAAAATGGATGTGATTTAATCACAACAAATCTAAACAGCCCTGCCACGCCAACCCCGCCGTTTCTTAAACGTGGAGACTATGGGTGTACAGCCCTGACAGAGGAACTACGCGTTTGGGGATGAATTGTGAAAGCAAGAACAGGGAGAAGACTGGGGGGATGTACGCCTGATAAGTTATCAGCTATAGGAGGAATGGCTTCCTTCCCTAATAATTATTTGCAAATCAGTTCACAGTTCTGGGCGCTGTGGAGTACGCTATAGTAGAGACAGAGCTGCTTCTGTCCCAGGCTGCAGGGACGGGAAACCAGGCACAAACCCTGCCTGAGAGAAGGTAAACTGCTTGTTCGGAGAAGCCCAAGTAGATGCAGCAGACAAAGAGGGGGGGGAAGAAGAAGTGATTGCAAGCCCAGGCCTTCCTGCAGGTGTGCGCAGTGGGGCGGGCTGGAGTCCCAGGCTGTAAAATGCTGCACGCTGGAGCGTTACTAATCCGAGTGCCTGGGGACTGTGGCACCACTGTTTGGGGGGGGCTAAGGCGGGTGAGGGGGGGTGAGGGGTTGGTGGTGGGGAATCACCACCTCGAACACATCGTCTTCGGTGACAAAATGGGAAGATCGTGGCGGGGAAGTGCTTTCCTGAGCAGACAAAGCACAAGGCAGAAGAAATGGTAATGTCGGGGGGGGGGGAGAGGGGAGGGCTGGCAGTGCCTTGGTAACGGCGGCAGAACAAATTGGTGCTGAGCCCATTTCCTGTTGGGAACTGGGAGCCCTGGAGCAGGAAGGCTCCCAGGGAAGCACAGCTGCACTTGCGGGAGCTCTCAGAAGTCTCCACCGGCCACTTTCCCCCGCTCTTATCAGCGCGCCCTTAATCTTTGGCATCGCAACAGGAGTTGGCACCTCCAGTTCCAAGTGCAAGGTGCATGGCTTTGACGTTGCCATTTCCTCCATAAACACCCAGCGAGGTGTAGGTGCAACGGCACCCCTCTGCAGGCACCTTTCTCCAGGAGCTTCCCTCTTGGGGCGAGAGCAACACCCACCCAGGGCATTGCTGTAGATGCAGCAGGTGGGTAACTGTGGACTGGAGAAGAGGAGGACTTGATGCAGGATGGACTATTGGCCTTTCAGATAGGCTCCAAGAGCACTGGTGTAAATTTGCTCTTGGTGTGTAAAGTACAACCAGGTGAAAATTAAGTCCAGAACACTCAGATTTTCCTTTTTTTTTTTTTTTTTTTGCTTGTAGTGGGAACCCCTGATTTAGTGCCTGTGACCAGTGTCTCCTGCTTGTTCTGAGGATGAATTTGCCCCCCTCCCTGCACATAGACCTACTTGGCCAAAAACCAAACAAAGCAAATAGTGCCAGTACACTTTGGCCTTCCAGAAATGATTAAGAGAACACGACTGACTAGGCAGTTAAAGGAGGAGTTTGGCTGTGGGAGAAGAGGGATGGTAGGCCAAGATCCATCGTCATCAGGCAGGTGGCTGTCCTGAGGAGCAGGAGGGTTCAGATGACCTGGTGTTTCTTGATGGGCTGGGGCATGGGGCAGAGATCACTCCACAGCTCACTGAAGCTGATAGAAATCATCTTCAAGGGTTTGTGGGCATCACCAAGTTGAGATGCAGGGGCAATGGAGACCATGAGACATAAAAGCTTTTCTTTTGCCGTTTTCATCCATACACAAGAGTCACCTAAACCTATTATTTTGAAGGCATTTTCCACACTGCAGCTATCTTCCTTGACCTCTAAAAGATCTGGCTGATCCTGATCTCAAGATGAAAGATTGCCACCTCATGGGCCATGAACACCCGTCCGTGAGATTAGGCTCTGAATTATTAATACAATCAATGACTACCTCTTTTTATCCTAGAAGAGGCACAAAGGAAAGCTATGGGGGCCCTGAAAGGGAGGGAGGGAGGATTCTAGAGCAAGGGGGGAGAAGTCACCAGTGGAAGATGGTTTTCTTTGGGTGGAAATACCTCTTGTGTCTGTTTTTTTTTGGAGGTAGGAACAATGGCACCATTCAGCAGGTGACGACCCAGCTACATTTTTAGGGCTGATGGTTGCCTTGAGAAATCCCCTGTGGGCACCGTGTGTCTGGGGAAGGACATCCTTCCTTCCAGCCCCTTTCCTATATTCAGTGCATCATGGGCTAAACCAAAATGGGATCCCAAAAAGCCTAAACTGCAGCTACAACGTGTGTCACCGTTGGGGAGAGGAAGGGCTGGGGAGCAAAGAGATGTGTTTATCCTTCCAATGCCACGAAGCTACCGGCATCTATGCTACATTACCCATGCAAGAAGGTGAGACTTGACCTCAGGCAGATAATGGAGCCTGGGGTTTTTGGGCTTTCTTGACCATGTGGAGGACATGGATATCTCCAGACTGGAGCCTAGCAGTGAACCAGTTGGGGATGGACTGCAAGAAGCAAGGCAGCCTTTCCTTTTCCCTCTCCCCTGTGAATGTTGTGTGTGGGTACCGTTAACATGTGCTGTTGGGTCTCTGTTCTGATCTTGAGACTTTTCCTTGGCTTGAGCCTGACCTACCTATTGGGCCATTTCAGCGAAATTGGTTCCATTCTGCTCTATTCCCTGGGAGGAAGGTACCATGGACCCATCCTGATCCAGGACCAGGGAAAAGACACAAGTCCCAGTTCTGAGCTCCATGGAGAAAATGAAGCCAACTGGATACCAAAAATAAAATACAATCTTCACTCCATTTTTCAAGAGGTTAAAAAAAAGCTATAAAAGCTATTGTGTTCATAGAGCTATTCTTTCTGGGTAGATAATGCAAAGCATTGCTTCAGAGCTGGCCAAAATGTCTGAGAAACAATTTTTTCCTCATTTTCATGAAAATGGGTATCAGCATTGCAAATAAGATAAGAAAAGAAGTGTACAGTTACAATCATGTAGTGCTTTGTGATCACAAACAGATTCTGTAATCCCTACTCAGGGGGCTTTTAGAGCTGAATTTAGCTTATTTCGGAGCATAAAGTTGAGCTCAGCCAAGACTTCTCTCCTACTCTGTATGATCCTCATCTGTGCTCTGGTCACACAAGAGACCCGTGGCAAGGAAAATCTCACAGATGCATCAACTATCCTGACTGGGGACCAAGCCTACTTTTTTTTCTTATGAAGCCATTTATTAATACACTGTTATCTATTACTTTTAAACCAATGTTTGCTGTAAGCATCAAAAGACAATACGCATTCAACTGCAGCCTGAGCAGTAAATGGGGCTGCTGAGAAACACCAGAAGTCCTAGGTATTGCTAGAGAAAGTACTTAAGCCTTGGTTCAACAGAGAACTTATAATTTTTGCCACACCAGGAGCTCATTGCAGCTGAAATGCTGCTTGTGGGCACATCCCTTGTCTGCCAGAGTCCCTGGTGAAGAACATGGGGCAAAGATACGGTGGAACAGGCTGTTGAGCTTCGCATCTCCAGGAAAGAGCCCATCAGCCAAGAGCTGCAGCCAAGGAATCCTCCTCACCAGGGCTGAGAGTGAGCATTTATGTGTTCTGACCTGGCCAGGCAGGATCCTGAGCAGGTGGAAATATTCCTCCTCCCTCTCCTGTGCTTCTAAACCATCTGACCTCAAGGTATTTGCAGCAGGCATGGGAGTAATCCCTTGGGTTTGGCGTGGCCATCCCATGCTTAAATTTAGGCATGAGTTGAAATACCTGGCTGAGCCGGAGCCTTAGCGTAATATTTATAGTAGAGCAGCCCCTGTCAGTCAGATGGACTCAGTGGAGCGATGCAATCCACGGCAAACATTAAATTCAGTGCCAGGCTTTGCACAGATAAAGCTATAGAGACAGAGAGATGGACAGGAGTCAAGTGCATCTGGACTCCTGGGGAGTAAACCCAGCTGCTCGTGGCTTCTGCTGTCATTCCTTGACTTTACGTCACAAGATGGAAAGAGCAGAGGACATAAGGTCAGTGGCAAGAAGATGCCCCCTCAGCAAAAATAGTCCCTCACTGTGATACAGAGCTCTACCTCCATTTCCAGGCAGCTGTTAGATTAGAGAAACATTTTTATATCATTATATATCCTGCAGCAATCTGCAAAGAGTAGCTTGGGGAGGCATTTAGATTTTATGTGAATTTAGGTTGCAGTTTGCAAAAGTGCTTCGTTCCTAAAATGCTGATTAAGTTTCCTGCAGAGACTGGTGCATTAGAGGCAAGTCTGGCTAGAAGGTCCGTAAAACGTCCCCTGCCAAGCAGTCTGGAGAACTCAAGCCTCCCTAGATAATGCAGTCCCATTAGGTGCCTCATGCAGGGCACCAGCCTGTGTAGTCTTCGGTTCAGAAGGCTTCAGCTGAAGAGAGAGTTGGGGGAAAAATTAAATTCAATTGGAAAATTCAGGTAAGGATTTTGGTGTTTTTCCGGAGGGACGGTGTTAACTTCAGCCTCAATCACTTCCAGAGTTGATGGCTTAAATCTAGAAATTAAGAGTCATGGAGGTGGGAGCTCCCAAAAGCTGCGTGGAGGAGTTCAGAGAGGGTAGCCCAGAACCCCCAGTACCAACCAGGGGGACCAGCCACCCTCCCCTGGCTGTAGCTGGTGGCTCGCTCTCGCTCCTGCTCTCCGCTCCAGTGCCTCCTCACCGGGGGGAATACAAATTGGTCGGCACTGGAGCATATGGAGGGGAAGAATGCTCAGCTGTGAATTTCGGGGCCGGGTATTATACAAACCCAGCCACCAGCACATCCCCTTTTCAAAGGCTTCAAATCCGCTACAAATTGCTTCTGAATGACAATGGGAATTTCTCGCCCTTCACAAAGCCCCCCATATTAGCATCTTTATTGGAATAAACTAGCTAATTTCTCCAGTTGGAGGGCTGGTCTGGAGAATCCCTAATTCCAATTAGATGGATATTTATCAACACCCTGACGCTTGCAGGGCGGCAGGGAAGGCTGCTGTCTGGTCTGGAGAGTGGCTTGCCACCTGCCCAAGTCCAGATCGGAGACAAAGAGGCGGGGACCACTCAGTCCCCAGGGCCAGCAGAAAGGCAGGACATCGCAGGGACCAAGGGGTTCCTCAATTTTAATCCTCAATATGTTCTTTGTGGATTTGGTAATTTCCAGGCACAGTGTGGGGAGGCTGAACCTGTGTTTGCAGGAATAATGATAAATCTGTGCCCTTTGCTATCTTTCAGGTCCCTGTGTGACAAATATACCTGTGGCTAAGCCAGGCTGACTGACTGCAGCTGGACTGAAACACGTATGGAATAAAAGGAGATACAGTCTGTCTGTCTGTCCATCCTGAATCACTGCACAGCCGTTTGTCATTAAGTTCAGCATTTATCTTGTAAAATGGTTATATAGAAAAAGGAAAAAAAAAAAAAAAGAGAGAAAAGCCAAACCTCATAAATATAAATGTCCCAAATCTAAAATCTGATGATTTTGCAGGCAAGCAGAACTCATTTCTCACTGTGGGCTGAAAACATGGGATAAGTTTTCTTATCTCCCTCCTTAGTATGTTCCCCAGAGCAGGGTTTATTGGGGCACTCACAATGCAGCTCTGGCTTGGGCCACAGGTAGGATGGCTCAGGACTGTCCCAGCACTGTGCCCACCAATGACCCCGAGATGTAGCCTGGGTACCAGCCATGCTGGGGTAGCTGCAGGGTTACCAGAAGGAGCAAGGAGAATGGGTGGTGTGCCCTTTTGCTGTAGCAGGTATCATTCATCTCTGATCTGTTTGGCCAGAAGAGGCTCAGATCAGTTGGATTCAGTGTCTCTGACTGTCAGCAGGACAATATTTCCCCTTTGTTTTTGAGTCAAACTCTCGGATTTAATCCGTGGGGCACAGTTGTCCAGGAGCACTGAGGAATCCATGGTGTCACTTGCAGGGGGAACAAGTCCTTTGGATTTGATTCTCTTACGGGGTCAGACTTGGTGGAGGAATTCTGAAAATGTCTCATCTCCGTGCTGAACAAACACAGCCCGAAGGCAGAGCGGGGCTAGTTTTGACACCGCCTGTCTAATCATCAGAACAGGGAAAGGCCCCCCAGATGCGTGACATCAGAGGCAAAGTTTGGCGACTTCGGAGCGGTTGTAAACGCTGTGTGCTGTGTACCAGGCAAAGCAGCATGCCCACCTCAGGTTGCTGTCTCCATGCTTCCCCCATCCATCAATATTGGCTCAGCCTCTCCCCGCGGTGTTGCCTGGGAGCAACTCCTTGCCCTTCCTGAGGAGCAGCATCCTCCCAGCGTGGCAAGCCCCTTCCTGATCTCCCTCCCACCTCCTCCAAGGGTTAAGGGAAAGAGGAGATGGGCCACCAAAATGCTCAGCTGCTGGTGGAGGGGGGGGGGAAGGGTCAAAGGACAAAAATGAGGACAAGTCTGTACACAGCCCCGGCGGCTGCTGCTGCCACCTACCCCAGCCCCAAGATGGAAATTGCTGCTTGACGCTGCCTTCCTCCCATAGAAGGTCTCACTCTTCCTCTAGACTGTGTTTACTTGGGCTAAAAAATTATTCATTGTTATTTGTTAGAGGGTTTCTCCTCCCCTAGACCGATGGCTCGTGAAGGTCCCATGGATGCAATTTGCCTTGGTCTGGGTTTTTTTCTGAGGTGGAAGGCACAGAGGCTCCCGCTGAGGAGGGGATTTGACCCAACACGTGCAGAGCAGCGTGCATCTGCTGTCCATCACACAAACCACTGGGCCACCTACCTCCCCAAATGATATTTGAGAGTTGCTCCACTAACCACTGATGGGCAGCCACTGCTGGGGTGGGATGCAAGAGCCTTGAAAAGACCGTAGGCTTTCCTGTCCCTTCCAAGTGCTCCCGTCCCAAGTATCAAGCATCTTTCAGCAGCGCTCTGGTGATGGGATTAAGGTGCATTAGGAGTTTTTGTTCTCATCTCTCCCAGGGAGGATCAAATGCAGTCAAATATCTCATTTTGCTGGTTGCTTTTTGAAAAATGTGTGGTATGTGTTAATGTTAGAAAGGCAAGGTCAAAGGAACAGGACCATAGGACTCAGGGCTGGGAAAACCTTTTTAGGGCATGGAGACCGGTCCGTGTTATTGTAGCCCTGTTCACACTGTTTGAAAAGTAGTGCAGTTGTTTACCCTCAGCACATGTGCTGCAAGGCTTTTGGCGGATCACAACTGTTTTCTGGGAAGAAATGCGAAAGAAAAGCCACAGCTCGTGGCGTTTGTCTTTCAAAACTTGTCCTTCAATGAAAGGCCAAACCCTGTACCAGCGCCGCGCGAGCTCTCTCTCCTGCACCCACAGGCATCATCCTTCCCCACGGGGCTTCCACTCTACCCAAGTGACATCGATATTTATGCCAGGGTTTTACATTTCCCAATTAGGCTGGAGGAACGCGGCCTTGAGTTTCAACAGAGTTTCAGCAGAAGTCGGCACTGAATGGAGACCAACTTTAAGTTTCTTGGAGACAACTATGGGATGGCTTAGGAAGGGGGTTGAGAGTACCATATCCAGCTGAAAGAAACATTGGTGTGGGCAAGTGTAAACACAGAAAACCCTTTAGCCAGCAGGAGTATATGAAGTACCTTGCTGCTGGCATCAGATGCAGTTGTTAACTAAGCCCTTTGATGGACAAAGGGTGACATCATTATCAACTACCTCCTGCATACTTGGGTTCTCCACCAATCTGTGACCTATTTCTCCTATGGGGCCAATTCCCCCAGTCTGACCAGCTCGAGGTCAGAGTCATCTCAGCCTGAAACTGTTCCTCATGTGGAGGCAGAAGTGTTTTTAGGTCAGCTGCTCAGGGATACTTTATGCTTCTAGTTTGGTATAGTATGGAGAGCTCTGGAGCAGTCCCCCTGTAATGGTGCCTCACATATTGCTACTCTTGGCCTTTCTTCCCCCACATCGCTCCTCTGTCCTGGATCGCAGTAGTGCTGGGATGGATTGGTGTCCAAAGAGGGTTCCACCTTCCTCCAAGCAGATGTGACATGTAGCAGCAAGTAGAGGTGACCACTGGGTGGATCTGGGTCACGCACCTGCTGTGTGGCTCGAAGTGAGTCTCACACTGAGTGATGCAAATGGGAGAGTTATAAACCCTTTCAGGAAACAGATTTGCAAAGTCGGGAGTTGTTTTACAAGCAGTGAAGTGAAATTAGTGGTAGCAATGGCAGAAACACTGTTTTTGTGGTGAAGAAAACATTGTGGGGACGATGCCAACACAGCTCGACCAGCTTCCTGCAAGACACTTCTGAGCAGTTTGTTTCACTTTGGCTCTTGGCACCATCTCCCAGAGCTACTCTGTTCGCTAATGATTTTAGCTGAGTTTTCAAAAGCCAGGCCTCCCAACCCAACAGTGTTGCTGAACGAGAGGTAGATTTGCCAGAAAGGCCTGGACTCAAACCTGACTGTGGGCTCTCTCCAAATTGTCCTGGACCAGAGCTGATGTCCCATCCAAGTCAGCAACCATGGATGAGGTGGTATTGGCCGATGACTTGGCTGCTGGGCTGGGGTGGGAAGACAGAGGTTACGTTTTATGAGGGATGTGTCTTCTATCCCCTTGTCATGAGTATTGTTGGTTCCAGCTCCACCACGCGGAAAGTTTTAAAGGTCTGGTTGCCCGCTGGATACCTGATAGGCATCCCTGAGCTTGGATATCAGGCAGACTCTCCTGCAGCACTTCTTGTAACAGGGATGCACTTCTTGTGTCTTTTATGCTCTTCGTGCCCATGGAGCCCCAGTTGCACTGTGGGGTTAAAATTAACTGGGAAGTTAATTTTGAGGAGTTCCTGGGGAGACGTGACCTGGAAATGGGGGCAACCCAGCAAACTGCACAGGGCTTTATGGGATGAAATAAAGAAGCTGCTGCTGTTGTGAGGATGGAGTACAGTCACCTCAAAACCATGTAGGCAGATGGGGCAATGAAGGGAAACTACTCACACCAGGGTTTGTCAGGCCACTGTGATTAGCAGCCATGGCTCTGCCTGTGGGAGATTTCCATTTACAAAGTTAATAATGCACCGGCAGGAGGGAGCGGGGAACCAAAAGCCAATTTTTTCAATTGTTAATTATCAAGATCACATCTCATTTATGTTGGGTTTTCCTGCTGTTGTGCTTTAATTTCATTACAGATGTGTTTGTTAGGGTATAGCTGGTAAGAGCACAGATGAGCACTGAGAGAATTCTCCCTACAGAACACAATCTTTCTCCGAACAGACAGTTCATGCATTGCTTGTTCATAGCAGCATATTTCTGGAAGACAAGGAATTTTCTTCCCTTTAAAAGGACTTGGGGGAAAAAGGACCATCATTTCCAGGCAGAAATTTTTTCTGAGGAGGATATTTTTGTGCCTGGCTAAGGAGAGACACGAAAAGGTCAAAGAAAATTAAAATCACATGCTCAGAACATTTCAGGGCAGGTGTTTTTCCTAAGCCAGAATTTAGTCTTTGGAGGGTGTATCCCAGGATTTACGCTCCTCCTAACATTTCACCTGTTGCATTAGTACTGGAGGGTGAACGATTTCATAACCAGCCTGGTTTCCCTGGACCCAACTCAATAACTTGGCTTTAAACACGTTGCAATTTTTGTAGCTAGAATGAAGCCTCAGACAAGTGCTCTGGTCTGGCTGCTCATCGCTGCATTTCACTTGGCATGTAGGCTACGGATGAGGAATGCACAGAATTTCCTTTTCCACCCCGTCAGATCCTCTGTCTTGAGCCTGGCCCAGCCCCAAGAGCACAACGGATGCAGCTGGAGAAGGGCAGGTCCAATCTTGCTGCTAAGCTCCAGTGACACTTAACCTCCTCTGCTGTGTGATCAGCCAGCAGCTGGAGGTGGGCGCTAATAAGTGGCCGAGCATCAGCTGCTGCCTGTTGAAATGGGTCCTTTGTGAAGGAAGAGGAGTTTATTTCCCAGGCTAGAGGAGGTGGTGATGGAGGTTAGGGCTCTTGTGGGAGAAGGAGGAGGTGGCCTCAAATCTTGAATGAAGCTGGTTTTCCTGCTTCTGCACTGTGGTTTCTCCGTTGGTGTTGGTCTACTTGAGCAGGTAATGGGACTGTAGACTTCACCCCTGCCTCCTAAAAATTGCTGCTAAGAGTCTTGTCCTAGAGTGAAAACTGACTGCAACTAATTGTAATTTCTTAGTGTCAGCAGTAGGTGGGAATCAATAGGGAGCTCTGAGCTATCAAATAATGAGACCAGTTAATCCCTTGTGTTGCTCCGGGAAAGGTGTTAGGGAGGAACGTTAGCCCTTCGGGGCAAACTGTCTTCTCAGTGACACCTATGCTCTGTGAGACAATGAGACTTTCCTACAGGTCTCTTAGCTTGGCCTTGGTTGCAATGGGAGCTGTAAACATAAGATCAAATTCTGCCTTATCTCATCCCGAAAAATTATTTTTCTTGGCCTGGAGTGGAACGCTAACTGGCTTCTTTCCTAAAGCAGCTGCAGAGCAAAGATGGGATTGAACAAACCTCTTTCCCTTGAGTTTAGGAACAACTCAAGATGGGTAGAAAACTGCTATTGCATCACTGATACAGAAATAACTATAATTCACACCATGTACAAAGATACCAAAGTCTGATTACTAACAGTGATGGCTCTACTGGTCAAAACTATCTTTACTGCATCAGGAAAACAAGTTTTATGCTAGGGACTTTGCTAAGAAATGAACAGAAGGGGTTTGGTTTTGTTTTTCTTTTTTTTTTTTCTTTCACTGGAATCATTCCAGCAAACATGCATCCCAGTGCATAAATTGCTGGAAGAAAATCAGACTTCAAAAGGCATTAGAAAATATTCCTCTTCCTCCCTGAATTATAGATTTCCTTTATTGGAAGAACAGTGCCTTGAAAACAGACTGTAATGAAATTTGCTGTTTAATTAGTCTTCATTTTATTTATGTATTTAATTTTGCTGGAATGGTTAAAGACTACTCAGGTTGAGGGAATTTCTTTTTTTTCTTCTGTGTATTTCCTTATCCTAAAATTTTTAGGACTATCAAACATTCTCTTTGATTTTGCTAGGAGGTCTTCCTTGGCTGTGCAAAGGCAGGTTTGCCTAATAATGTTTATGAACATAATCAAAATATTAACAAAGACCTCTTTTAAACAAAGTGCTGGCTAGGCGCTGGAATGAAATAACTGTTAACAAAACCTATGAGTTTAAACTAGAAAGGAACTTTCCCCAATCATTCAGCTTTGTGTTACTAATGGTGTCATTATTTTGCTATTCAGTGACTATATAGGGCTCAATTCTCACTTGAATTTTTCACATCAAAAATCAAAGAGAAATCAAAAGAAATTTCCGGAGTGATGTTTTTCAGGCTTCTCTATCCAGCAAAAAGGAATCTTATCTTAATTATCCTACATACTGCTGTTTCTGAACTTCTGGCCGATGAGATTGGGTTGGATTTAGTTTAACCCAAAGCAATCATCAGGTCATGGTGACTCCAGAAACAATTCTTATTTTTATTTTAAACTGAACTATTTTGTTCTTGTCTCTCTGCCCCCCCCCCCCCAGTTGCTATCAAGCAAAAAGGTTTCAGTTGTCTTTTCTCCCGAGAGACCAGCGGCAGTGTGCAAGAACAAGCACTATGCTAATGAAATCCTGCCTTGGTTTAATCTAAGTGGGGATTTTGGTTAAACTCTGTTAAACCCCACCAGTACAGAACTGTTCTGGCTGTGGGACACTCCTAGAGAGATTGAGTCTGGGGGCTGAACCCAAGCAGTGGTAACCCAGCGCCAGTGTTATCCCCAGCTCCTGATGCTTTGCTGCCTATGGCAAGGGGGAAAACATATTTCTGGTCTCCTTTGTATCACCAGGAGTAGCTTTGTAAAGCGAACAGCCACCGCAGCGATGCCTTGTGGCCCTTCTCTGCGTGCTGGGGATGCTGACCTGGTGGTGGGGAGGTGGAAGGATGCTGTTCTGCTTGAGCTGCCATCCTGCTGCCTGGCAGAGCATCCCAGGTCCCCAAGCAGGTCACGCAGGCTGTGTGTGCTGTACCATCTCCTCTGCAGCAGGCAGGTAAGAGCACGGCCCCACCTCACGGTGCAGAAAATTCCCTCCCAGACTCCGAAGCATATTACAACGCTGCAGGATGTACAAAATGGACAGCATGTGAAGTGTTTCCTTATAGGATAATCAGAGGAAGTCATTGTATTAAATATCCATTTGTGTCATTAGCCTTTTATTTGGTGCTTTGTCCAGACATCCTGTTTGCTTCCCCTTTTGAAGTAATGAATATGTTTCCTGTGTGCCGGGTCCGATCCAAAGCTCTCATGTGAAAGCAAGGCACTGAGCTGAGATCAGTCGTGTGCTCAGTGGCGAAAGACATCTCCAGACTCACCTTGTGGGAGGAATTTGGAGATAAATCCAGGGCAGTGTTTATTGGCTGCCCTTAAAACCATGCTCCTTGAGCTATCCCATCCAGAGGCTGTAGCTACCTGCTCCCTGTGGTACAGGGAAGGAGTTTGTGGTATTTGACACCTCACGCTACTATGGTGGGGCAGTGCAGCAACATCACTGTGTTGTCCTGAGTGGTTCAGGGAACTGGTCCAGCACCCTGGGGTGCACAGAGCAAATGCTGAGCCATAATTCTGTGTATTAGGAGGTACTGCTCATGAAGAACCAGGACCTATCCACCTTTAAAGGTGGGAAGTGGCGAAGATGCTCCACATCCCTTGCCCTTCCTCCTTCCAGTTCTCACTGTGAAAGCTCCTGCTGCCTTTCATGCAGGAAGGATCAGTGTCCAGCTGCCTGTTTGCAGTAATTCCTTCATACCTGCTACCTTTGTCATCTGAATTTGTGGGCTGAATCTGGGATCACCCCAGCTGGCAGAAAGAGCCACTCTGGTTTTAAATCTGTATCTGAGAAAGGAGATGGAGACTTTGTGTATAGGCCTGGAGGCAGAGGCATGACATATGCTAATGAGTAGATTATAGCCACATCCAAGATACACATTGAATACCAGGAGGAATGTTGTGCCAGCATGTGAGATCCTGCCCCAAGAAACAGCTGGAGGAGCTGCGTAACCCCTTCAAATGCCTCTTCACCCTCGACTGCAACGGGGAGGGCAAGAGGGAAGGCAACCAACTATTTGTGTCTACCAAAGAAGTGCCAGTCTCTTTTGCTGCCAGGCTGGGAAGGGTTAATCAGGGAAGCACAGCCCCTAAGGACCGGGACTGTTGTTCCATGCAGATTGGCTTGTTCTTGTTTCTTCTATTGATCGCAATCACTCAGAGCTGTGCCTGTAACAAACTGCCTTAAATCATTGCAATCATAATAAGCACACCTTGGTAAATAATGCATGAGATGTCCGTAAGCCTATATTCATTAGAAGGAAGGTGCATATAGAGTGTGGTAATCATCTGGGCTTGAGTAGGGGCTTAGCTGGTTGGATTGAGATGTAGTAGCTGCTAGGGATGAGCCCTGAACTGAGTTGGGTTTCAGGCAGGCTCCCCAGCCCCTCAAGATGTTGGAAATATGGACAGGCTCCTTTTCACGTTCATGAATTTTGCACGAGATGTTTAAAATGCCTCCGAGCTTCACAGCATAATACAGGTTGGGCGGAAGTGGGCTTGTGGCAAGTCTCCAAATAGCATACGAGCAAGGCATCACAATTAATAGTATTTAATATATCTTAATGACAACAGAACACATAGAGGGTAACAAGTTTTGCTGTGAAAGCCTCATAGCCAAGTTAATGGTCTGGATATTAGAAGCCTTCGTTTTAAAATGCAAATTAAAAATGCTTAGTTTTCCATTTGTCTTAAGGAGCAGAGCGGTGTTAAAATGTGGAGCTTCTTCAAGGCAACCTTGTCTTCTCAGGCTGGGGCTTGGTGTAGTCCTTGGCCAGACCTTACAGCAGGGCAGGCTCAGGTGCTGTAACCTTCATTGGAATGTTCCCAGGGCAAATTGCAGGGGAAAAAAATAGTGAGGCAGTAATTTCCACCTCCCTTTCATCCTAGGGAGACTATGATTATTATATATTTTTTTTGTTTGTTTGTTGGTTAAATGACAGCAATAAGGACAGTTTGGCTTTTGTACGGGTAGAAGGGATGGAAGCGGAGGCAGAAACATTCCTGGTTGTATCAGACAGCTGTGGATGGTGATGGGTCATTTCACTCCATTATGGTTTCTGGCAAGTGAGTATTAAAGGGTGTGTGAGGGCATCGTTTCTCAGCGATGACTTCATTTGGCTGTCTAAACAAACGGCCGTTCCTCACCAGGTGCAAAGGGCCTTGTATTTGTTTTTCTGCCTCCATGAAGGGAAAAGAAATACCTAAAGTGAAAATAGTAGCAGTGGATTGTATCTGTTTGACAGCCGTGGTGGTCTCTATCTCCTGCAAAACAGCCGTGACGTGAGCGATGGCAAGGAAAACTCATTGGTCCATGCTCAGCCCCCATGGGGTGTCTCCATGGGCAGATGAGCGGGTTCAAAAGCCTGGACCCCCAAACTCACAGACCTTCTGTTTCTTACTGGTTGTCTGTATCCATCTTGCAGGTCTGCTGGGTAGTACCCACAGTGGGTTGTGTAAGGTCTGAGCTTGCACAGGGCATGGAGGGCTTGCAGAAGCAGTTGCTAACCCCCTGGAGGTATGTGCTGGAGAGAGGGCTAAGCCTCCAGCGGGCTTGATCTGTCTGAGATTGACCGGCTCCTAAAACACAAGTGTGGGAATTGATCTTGTGGATGGTGTCTGAGTCTGGCCTCCAGTGAAGAGACAAACCTGGCTGGTAACTCAATTGTGCAGCCAAGTTCTAGCTGTCTTCCTGCACCCCATCCTTTGCTGGTGCAACTACCTGCATCTGAAAGCTTACCCTCACCATGCATCAAACCTCAGGGATCTTGAAGCCTTCTTGACGTCAGGAAGTGGAAAGTTTGGAACTGTTGGGGAATCTCTTGTCCCTGGAAGGAGAGATCCTCTTTGAGAGTGCCAAGGGATCAGCTCGTTTAAGGAGATCATCTCAGCTTTGCTTCTTTCTGAACCAAACCAGAGTATTTTATACATGCAAACAATTTAAACTTACTTTAGTCTCCTAAATAGGCCACATCTTAGATAAATTAAAAAAAACCCAGCTCTCCTGTTAGCAGCCACATCTTAAACTTTCATTAAACTGCTCTACCTTCATCTCTAAAGCTGTATTTTTGTCCTTGATACTCTTGCTGGAAGGCTCTTGCAGAAACTCACAGCTGGTGGTTAGAGTTAATATAAGGAAGAGAAGTAAAACTTTTCCTCTCTAAAAATACATTTCTGAGTGTCAAGCTCAGTCTTATCTCCAGGAACAGTCTGAAGAGCTTGAGATGATTTTTTTTTTTTGGGTCCTGCTTTTTTTTCCAGAATCAATTCTTTTTGCTTCTTCCTAGCGTAATTAAAGAAATAAATCCCCAGCAGCTCAGCTCCATATAGATCAGAGCCCCTCCCTGAGAAAAGTGATGATCCTAGCTATTTTATAGTTAAACTATATATTTTATTTTTTTTTTCCCTGTACTTTTAAGCTGCATCATCTGTCACAGAAGCAGAACAACAAAGAGAGGAAAGGTCAGTAAATTTTAAGCTGGTCCAGTTAGACTGGAGAAGAAGGATCAGCTACCCGGGGGAAAGCAGATAAATGGGGAAATGTTACCCTGCCTTCACCTTCCCACTGCGCTGCCTCGGATGCTGCTTGCCTCTGCAAATGCTCCCAAGAGACGTGGCAATTTGTAGCCAGGAAGCTAGTGGTCCTGGCAGGCTCCCCTGGAAGCAGTGCCCCCAGTATGGGCACCCTGGGGAGGGGTATGGGGGTGAGCGTGGTGGGTAACACATCTCTGCTGGCCCCGCTGCTCAGGGAGGCAGCTTCACCCTCCGGATGGTGGTTAGAGCCCATCAGACTCACTTTCTTCCCTAACCTGAGCCAGGTTAGGGAAGAATCCAGGTGAGGGCTCTGAAGGTGAAAGGCTAATACGTTCGCCTCCCTCCCTGCCACTGAGCCCCCCCCTTGGTTTTGTTAAGGTGATGCACTAACTTTGGGAAACGTGGCTCTTGCAACCTATAAATGATGAATGAAATGGGAAAAAAAGCCCTGCTGGGTGTGTGGGGATAATGCGCTGGCCGCCGGGCTGTTTGCTCTGTGATACTCGGCGAACAGGCTGCAAAGAAAGCTCAGCAAGATCCCAGTCAAAAGGAGAGGACAATCAACTGGAAAACTCACTGGGTTCAATTATGGGCTGGAATTTAATCCCAGTAGGTTTGGTAGGGCAACCA
>JAOTQQ010000071.1:35167763-35230007 GCA_026546715.1 Gallinago undulata
AGGACAATCAACTGGAAAACTCACTGGGTTCAATTATGGGCTGGAATTTAATCCCAGTAGGTTTGGTAGGGCAACCATTTGCCCCCCAGGCAAAAATCCATCTTGCAAGTAGGTTTCTCTGAGGTGTCAGGACAGCATGCAGAGGTATTAAGCTCATAAAGGGTTTCTTATTTGCAGAAAGCCCTGAAGATACCACAGAAGCTTGTACAGATTACTTCTGCGTGAGGCCATAACGCTTGAAGTGAAAGGAGCTGGGATGCTCTTGTGGCTGGGAAATCCAGGCTGCAAAGAAGAGAGGGTTGGTTAAAGCCCATAAATAGTTCTCAGCTAATGAAATTGCTGGGTGGGGAAAAGGGGAAAATAGCTCCTTTTTAAAGCAGATGAGGCAAACATGCCTTCCAACATATTTTCTGCTCATAAAACTCAGTCTGGGTTTCTAGGTAACTAGTGGTGAAACCCCAGGGAGAAGTTCCTAAAGGTTTCCCACACCAGCTAGATTTGAATAACTGAATGGAAGTGCTGAATATCAACCTTATCTCCCACAGAGCACGGCTTACAGCATCCCACCTCTCCCAAGGATCACTCAGGTATGAAGCAAACCTGAAAGCCAGTGGGTTCTTCACTTTTGGAGACCCGCTGTTGTGATCCAACATTCACCAAGTGCAAGATGAAGAGGGACCATTATCACACAGTCTAGCCCAATCTCTGGGCTATTTTTGCTAAACCCTAGTTTAGCAAATCCTAGAGAAAATCCTAGTTTTGATCTCTATTTCCAATTGTAATTCTGGATTCCTGAGCTGCCCATCTTCTTGCAGGACCATCTTTCTTGGATGGCTTGTTCACCTGCTGGGCATTCATAAGGTACTGATCCCGCTCCGGATCTTACTGTTTCTTTATTCTGTTTTATTTCGAAGCAGCGTTACTTTCTGGAGCTCAAGTTCTCTGCTGGTCTCAGGCTCACCTTGAGCTCTGCTTATGGCCTCGCTGTGCTTTGTAATAAGGTAGTGAGTCAAATTAGTTATCAAAGGCACAGAGAAGTTCAGGTATTGAGATGGATTTTTTTTTTTTTTCCCTTGCTGGCCGTGCTTTGCTCACAGGACCATGTTGGAGTGAGCAGTGGTCTTATTAAAAATAATTTTTAATATTTCTTCCTGACTCTTGAAGATTGGTTTATGCTAATTATCATTGCACTGGAAATAAGCATTTGGATCCTGTCTAAGCCTTGATGTGAGCAGAGGCATTATAATGAAATCAGATTTGATGAACATTTGGTTTAGATAAGGTTTTTTTGATACTGGCCCGTCTTTACTGGGGTGCAGACCAGTTAATCCAGTGAGTGAACGATAACCTGGTACTTTGCTGCAGTCCAAAATAGGTTCTTGCCAGTTGTAAACTGAATCTCGAGTCCAAGGAAGCCTTGACTGGCCAAGCGGGGAATCCGGGTGGGTTAAATGCACTAGTGCTGTTTTATGCCCAAGGACAGTTTAAGTCTAGGTAGGAAACTTGATGTGTTAGTCATTGCTGTTAAAAAGCTATAGAGGATGTAATCATCCAGCTGGTCATCCCTCCAATATAATTGGACCTCAGGAAGGGGAAGGTGGAGCTGCTTTTCCTGTTTGCAGCCAGTGCTATGTGGAGCAGACAGGGATGCTGAAGAGGCAACAGCACAGAGATCATTTACTGGTGGGACTGAATTTAGTATCACTCATGTGCCCATGCAGACTGGTGGCCACACATGTGAGAGGTGCAGGGCAGTGCCTGTATCCTTCCCCTCCTGTGGAGGCAGGTGAGGAGCTGCTGTGTGTGGAAAGGACAAACTCAGAGGAAGGAAACAGCACGTGCCTGCCATGAAATCTGGCGATAAGTACATTAAAAGAGGGTGTCGTTCTGCAGATGTAGGGGTCAGGTGTGACTGTCTGCAAAGGCTGAGAAAACTCTCAACATCTCAGGATTAATTAACACAGGCTGCCAATCTCTGCAAACACAAGCTGCTCTTGTGTTTGCAGAGTAGAAGGAGCTGTAAATGAAACACAACAAACTGTGCAGCTGACAAGTGAAGAGAAGAGGTTGTCTTATTGATCAAAGTCTGGAAAAAGATTGGCTGGTGAACTAGTTTCAGGCCAATCTTGCCAGGCCTGGGACTAGCCAATTCCTGTTTCTGGCAGAGATGCTGGGCAATCCCACCAGTTGCTCTTGCCTTTGCAGTGTCCCATTTTCTGTAGCTGTTCTCCTGGGTTCTTGCTCCCAGACACTTTGGTCTAATAGATGGTTTCTGCTTCCCTTGTCTCCTCTCCTCTCCGAGACAACTCACTCTACTGTGTCAGGCTGGCCTTTGTTGTACAAGGTTACCCAAAAAAAGCCAAGAGTTTGCAGGACGGTCCAGTGTGACTGAGGCTCTCTCTGACCTCACTCTTGCTGTGAGTCTTGTCTCTGGTCTCTCAACCCTGAGCATCCCTCTAGCCCAGGCTTACGGTTTAGTACAATCTCAGATTTTTCCATTTCCTAATACCTGCTCCAAAACCAGTTCTAGTTGGGCTCTAACCACTTGGGCCACCTGTATCCTTTCCAATTTTAACTGATAGCTTGGAGCCCATGTGTGCTGCTAATGCCTGTTCAGGTATTTAGCAGAGGCTGACTCGTGTTGCGAGGAGAGGACTGTATGTTCTGTACATCCCTCCTGCCCTGAAGCCATTTTTTTATCTTCAGATCTATTTTATTCCTTCCCCCCCCAAACACTCTCTGGGAGGACAGATATAAATTAAAAGCAAATTATGCAACCTGATACCATCAGTCAACAGACACCTATCTCTGCCCACATACCCTGAATAAATGAAACCACCCTCCTATCTGACTACAGACTATGGAAGAGCTGGGGGGGCTTTGAAGGTCAAAACAGACACTGTATCCATCATACGTTTGGGTAGATTTTTAAATAGTGCTGCATCAAGCAACTGCCTTTCCCTTCACGGTTGTGCTTGGGAATGCTGACAGTTTCAGGTGACAGCTATTGGATCCAAAAGCAGAAGCGATAGCACGGAATTCCCTGTGGAGGAAAGAGGGATGATGCGAGTCTCTGTTCACTGTACCTGATGCAGACTGGGATCTGCTTCCCGTTACAGGGAATATTCTCTCCTGTAGCCTCTGCTGCAGCTGCACAAACCTCTGGAGAGTGCTGACACCAGGTGAGGAGATCTGGATGATGGGGTGCAGGATGTTCTTTCCTCCCTTATTGTGGAGAAGGGGTGCACGATGACACTTTTTTTTGGCATTGACACCAGGTATGTAGCCTTCCAGCTCAACTCCGCCTGTGCTGGAAATCAGAGTTGGCTGCATTTCATTTCCAGCCCCCTTTTGACCAGCAGGAGATCTGGTGTCTCTGGATCCATCCAACACTGCATACTCCATCCATCCCTCCGGCCACCCCCTCCCTCCTCCCAGCTGTGGTTCATCATCACCTGTGTAAATGCTGCTCCCTGCTAAGTCCGTGCTTGCAAAGCTTTCAAAGGCTCCAGACACTGAAACCCCACTGCTCGGGGCTGTGCTGCAACCAGCTGGGTGCTGTTTATTGCCCCAAAAGGCTGTCCTTAATCGCGGGAGCCTAACGAGGCAGTGCCGACCGAAGGGCTCAGCGCAGGCTCCTGTTTCATCGGGGGCGGCTGAGCGCAGCAGTAATTCTCTCCTGCTTTCTCCCACGTGAGGGTTTTGTGTCTCGGGATGAGATACAGGTCTGGCCGTTCAGTGTGAGCTCTCAAGGCTTGCCTGAGAGCCCTCATCCCCCTGTCCTCTCTGCCTGCCCTTTCCTTTTGGGCAGCGCGGGGCTAACCCCATCCTGACACAAGGGATGGTGCAGCTCGTGTCCCTAAGTGAGTTCCCACATCTTGTGCTTCTGTCCTGTTCTCTGCAGAGCTGAAGAGTTGATTTGTCCTCTGAAAACCCACTGTCCCTCTGGAGAAGGGTGAGGCCAGGCTTGTCCTGAAGCTGAACGCTCTCCTGTGGTGGAAGGTGAGGCATAAAATTGGGCAACGGCGGGAGCTAATGGAAAATGAGAGTGAGCTCAGGGGTTCAGCTTGAGGGTCCCATGGAGCAGAGCACTCAAAACAGGTTTCCTTGCAGCTATGGACAGCCTTCTGCATAGCCTGCTCTCCACCAGTACCTGCTAAGTTTCTCTGTTCCACGTTTAGTTGGTTATGGACCGAGAAGCCATCTTTGTAGCATGTCACCATCTCTGGGGACAATGTTCCCTTCCTCATGTTTGCTTCTATGGCCATGCTGTAGGAGCAGAAAAGTGTTTCTTCTGCTTGGTCCCAAGCTTCCAAGCTACTGTCTCGTTTATATGTCTGAAGAGTGCTGATGGATGCTGTGGGTGGGGAAATGCCCAGATTTTCTGTAAATCACCAAATTCTTTGCTCTCAGTGACATCCAGATAGCACTGCGGTGACTGTCTGTGCAACTTTGAGGCACCCTCTGTCCAGAGCTCAGACAAGGCTGTTGCATTTCAGGTTGCCTGGATAACTTTTCCAATGACAAGCTCGGCCCACGGGTAAGGCTTGAAGAATGTTGCTACACTTCCCAAGAGCACCCAGCTTTGGAAATGCCATTTCCCCTGGTATTTGGAGTTCTGGAAGCTGAAACCAGCCAGAAGATCAGTATCTTTAATTGTATCATGAGGACTTTTTGGGAAAAGGCATCTGTGTAATGAATTGTCATAGGTGCATGAATGAAAGTGTTGAAAACCAGCCGAGAGGTGAAGCACATGGGGGGAGGGTGTGTCTCTGGGTGTGCTGAAAGGAAATGTTATCTCCAAATTGCTCATTAAGAACTTCATTTTAATGTCCTGATTCAGCTCCTGTTTATTCCGGTGCAATGGGGAGCAGCTCCCCCGAAGCGAAGCCCGTGCCCGGCGATACGGCGGTACCAGCCAGTGGGGTTGGGGCAGGAGGAACTTAAGAGCAGAGCCAAGCCCTGCATCTTGAACTCATCATTTTTGGACCACGCAGTGGTTGTGACATGACCACAAGAAAAGCCCCATTTCTCTTTTGATATTGAATATAACCCCCCCTGCATCATTGATACTTCGGTCTACCTGGCTTTGACCATCAGTCAGCCCTGGGTCTGTTGGTCTTAACATCCAGTCAAGGTGTCATCTTGACATCCAAAAGCTGCTTTGGCAGATTTTTGAGGCACCCCGTGCGTAGTAGTTCAAACGCTGTTCACAACCTTCAGCTAATAAGCAAGTAGCAAAGCGGCTTCCAGAGCTGTGCTCTATTCCAGCAGCTCCCTTTGCCAGCTAGAAATTACACTATTTTCCAATTTCATTATTACCTCTGTTTTTTATTATAGCATCATTAGAGTGAGAAAACTGGAAAGGAAGCGGGGATTGTATAATGCAGGAAATAGTGAATTAATACCTCTACCCTATGATGGAATGGTGCAGAGCCGTGACAGTGTCAGGAAAATATAGAGCAAATACAGTTTATGCTGGCTGGATGAGGATGAGTCCTCCGCTTGCTCTGAGGAGTATTAACTTGCAAAAAGAATTATTTCTCAGAAATGCAGGGTCTGCGTTTTCTTTTTGCATGCGCGTGTGCTCGCTGGTGAATAAGGTCATCACAGGGATATGGAATATGGGGAAAAAAAAAAGGCAGCTTTTATGGTACATAGATGGGCTTTAGCACATCGGCAAAAGAAAGCTGATTTATTGCCTGAGAATTGGTGTCAGGGCATTTTAAGGAAGGGGCTACGTACGATGACAAAGAATTGTCTATTCCTTACCACGTGGTTCTCCAGTGCTAAATCCTGAGAAGTGTTTATTAGCTCTTGAGCATTTATAACTACCAGTTTCAGTAGGCTGGGGTCTGAATAGGAAAGTGCAGCTCACGACAGCCAGGAATGTGGAGGGGTTTGTCTTTTTTATTCTGAAAGAGTAGGCAGCACTGAATAGTGGAAAACAACCTGGTTTTGTGGTTTTTTTTTTTTTTTATTTCTTTTTCCCTGCCCCTTTTCAAATGACATCTATATTTTCAGGCTTGCTGACCTTACATTGACGTACACAAATCGGACAAATAGCCCGTTATTTACTGCGTGCCCCAAAATTCCTGCCGGAGCATGGAAATGCAGTTGTTACAATGCACGGGAACGGCATCGCCCGCAGTTTCTGCGGGTGCTCAGATAAAGGCAGGCATTTGTAAAATGTAGCCCTTGAAACCCCACTTTGTTTGTAGTAACACCAGAAAGTAATTAAATGCCGGTATGTATCATTTTAATTTTGACACTGTCTTTTGGGAAGTTAAGTGATTAGTTGGGGTAAAGAGCTCGGCAGCAGAAACCATGTGTGTTCGCTGTTGCCGTTGTCAGAGCTCAACAAATGTGCTTTTAATAACAGCTTGTTATTCAGCATGCTGGGTTGCAGATAGAGGCAGGTTTTAGAAGCAACTTCTTATTTCTATATCTTCTGATCATCCTGAACGCCTCACAGCCCTGCAATAAAGATGCCTCTTCGCTGAGTAATGTCTTCAAAGGAGCTTCGGGCAAACCGATAACGCAGGGGGAAAACAAGCAAATATCGTCTGGAAAGCACCAAGGGGCAGGGAGCTAGGACTCTTCAAAGTATGAAAATCCGGATTATACAATTTCTAGAGCCTCTTGAAGCTCTCTGCAGCCTGTTGAGAGCAGAACGATCTCTGACTTCCCGCGGGGAGGCCAGCGCCAGGGTGGAGAGATGCAGCTGGAGAAGTCGGGAAAGGCCAGGAAGGTTGGGGAGAAGCTCTTTGCATCACCTGAAAAAATGCGAGGAGGTGGAAGGGAGCCAGTTGCGGTGACCTGACCTGCGATGAGTCCCTGGAAAGGCAACCAACAGCTCTCGGGCACGTTCCTGCTGTGACTGCAGAGATGAGCCCCAGCGGCAGGCTGGGGCCACCCCCAGCAAGGCTTTGAAGGTCCAAGAGCTATATAGGAAAATTATGGGATGTGAAATAAAATACTAGGCGATCGATGAAAAACATACATTTATTGAGATGTAACAGTCAATTGCATGGCTGTTAAATGGCTATAACCATGTATTAAATAATCAGTTCAGCTGGTATTTATTTAATATAATCGCAGCCTATTAAACCTGAATTAAGTACAGAGTTAAGTGTCTCTGGGACACACAGCTGAAAGTGGTGCCAGGAACATTTTATGTTGCCTGAAACCCTTTGCGGAAAACTCCCACAAACACAGGCCTTGCAAAATTATCCTTTGTTTGACAGGGGAAACACAATCTGAGATTTTTAATTCTGACCTGAACTGCGGCAGAGTTATCGCAACTTTTACCTAGAGCGGGACTTGGCGTAGGTGCATGATTTCAGTAGATCAAAAATACTCGACTGGCTTTTTGGAACCGTTCCTTTACAGATTTTGTGTGGTTTATTTTGCTTTACTTGCACATCTTCGCTCCCCTGATTGCCTGATCCTTATGCAGTTATTCACACCAGCACAAAGCCAGTCCAAAGTAAATGTAAAATGCTGCTGAATCAACACGGGATTTGCTCTGACCTGGCTGGGCTCACAAACGGGAGATGGGAATAAGGAGTGACTCTCGCTGTTGGAAATGCGAGGACGGAGGACCAAAGGGGATGTATGATCCTCGGCTCCCAACAACTTCTCATTTTCTTTCTACCAGCTTTGGGAGGTTTGTGCTCTGGCTCACGGTGCCAAACACCTTGGAGCGAGCACACTCCTTGGTACCTGGGATGAAACTCCTGTTTGTCACTTGGTGAAACTGCTGCCATTGATGTTCTGGGTTTGGGTCAAGGCATTTATATTTTTGCTTACTTTACTCCTCTTCTTTCTCCCTTTTAGTTACAAGTGAAACCAAGCAAAGATGAAATGTCTTTCAAAATAAATATCCAGACCGAGTGCCGCATAAACTGCATATGGTGTGCGTTATAGATTTATTTTCATGAGAGCTTGCAAAGGAAAGCTGCTGAAGCCAGGGCAGACCCTCACTCATTAGCCCTCCAAGCCGGGGCTGTCTGTGGTATTTTACACACAGATTATTTGGGCTTCTTTTACCGGGCTTTGTGCCTTTCCCTGGCTTCCTGAGCCGGTATGTCATTCCACCCTTCCCGGGGTGTGGGAGAGCTGATGGCAATTTGTTGTCCCCATCAGAGATGACTCCCCGGATAGTGGCAAATACAAGTGGAGAGGAGGCGAGTGAACCCACGCGGGGTGTGATCCTGCCTCCCAAAGCCTCCCCGGCCTTGCAGCGGGAGCTGAGACGAGCTGGGATTGCGCTAAGGGGGCAGATCCCGGTTCCTGTGGAACCTGAATGCCTCTGTGTAATGAATGCTGCCGGCCGCGATCCCGGATCCCCTCCCTCCGGCTAATTAGGCTGTGTTTAACACCCAGACAAAACCCTGCTGCACCTGCACTGCTTTGGGAAGCACAATGCTGGGGCAGCCAACAAAGCGGCATGGCAGGGACCCCAACGCACTGAAAGCCCCGCCATCCCTTGCGAGCACTACTTTGAAAAAGGATGATAGAAAAGGGAGGGGAAGGAAAAGAGAAAAAAAAAAAAAAAGAAAAAGAGAGGAGGAGGAGATTCACTCACTTGGACTTTTTCACTGTTGGAGAGAATGGGTGAAAGCCCCACAAAAGCGGCTTAATAAAGAGGAGAGGGAGAACAAGGCGAGAGGGGAAGTGCAGGGCAGGCTGAAAGGAAGGAGGGCTTTCCAGGTTGTATTGTCCCCTTTGCCCTCCAGAGATCCTTAGTCAACGCCTCAAAAGCCGTCGATGACATCAAGTTGATTGGTTTTGCCGCAGCCGGCTGGAGAATCGATGTGGCCATCTTCCACGTAGGACCCACTTGTTAGGAGGACAAAACGAGCCTCATTCATGGGCACTACAAAGAGGCCAGCTCTGCTTTGATGTGGTGATGGATGGCCCCTTCACCTGTTTCTTCCCTTGAGAGGAACCGTGGGCTGCATTTTCATCCAGCTCCCTGGCCAAGTTCTTCCTAGAAATAGCTGCGCTTCAGCAATAGGTGAAATTATTTCTTTTTGAAAGAATACCGAAATGTCTCTAATGAGAAGAATAGAAATAATTTTCTATCTCCTATCCAAGAAGGGTAGACATATTCCTCTCTGCCCAATACATGTATGGAAGGAGACCTTATGTAGAATTTGTGTTATTTTATGGCCATATTGGATGACCTTTAGAAGTCCACTTTTAGGACTTTTAGACTTTTAGAAGATGCTGCTGCTTTGCCATAAATAGGGGTTAAGTCTCAGATGTGCCACAGGAGGGGGATTCAGGTTCCCACGCTGGCTGCTCTGCAGTGGATGGAAGTAGCAGAGAGCAAAGTGGGGTGCATTGCTCACAGTCCCCTGCAAGTCAACCTGAATTGCTATGATTTTTCGTGTGATAGGTAGGAGGGAAACCAGAGACAGGACAGTTAAATGACTTTCCTAGACATTGCTGAAAAAGTAAATATTGAGGATGGCTATAGATCTCAGGACATTCTTATTTCCAGGCCAAAGTGGTCATATCTTTAGTCATCTTTTCCTATTATTATTTGTACAGGATGGAAAAAGTGGAGCTAAGGAAGCCCAGTTGGGGTCACAGGTCTGTTGTGTGAGGTGCTGTATTTCTCCTTGCCTGAGTTAGCATTCCCTGATCCAGAGCTTGGTGCAAAATTCCTGAGAGGGATTTTATCAGAGAGAGTCTGTCTGCTATGAATGAGCTCCCTGACTTAATGATCCACCTTTGGCTGTGCTTAGGAGGTCTGGGACACCCCAAGCACAGCCACATCACCTTCACAGCATCCCCAGAAACACCAAGGCATCAGGGACACGAGTGGGTTGTGTGTGACTGATGAGTCGCAGGACGACGCAGTGATGTCTGGCATCTGGGACTGCAGGACAAATGGTTAATTAGGAGATTGCTCATAAAAGCAGTAGTAACAGTCATTACAAGCTTCAGGCATAACATGGTAGACACCGAAACATGAGCAGAATACATTCAGGCTTAAATAAGAGAGTGATCAGAAGGTCAGTCTCAACAAGAATCCCTAGGAGTCTAATATGCTGGACATAAATTAGTATCATCAGTTCAAACACCTTGAAAATTGGAAGTAAATTACTTCAGATGTCTAAGACAGATGGTATTGATGCATCAGGCAGAGCCCCATCTCTCAGGGCAACACCGGTTCCTCCCTCTCCCCTGAGCTGGACCGCGGCAGTGAGATGGTGGGACTATTGCTTGATGACGATGTGAAATCCCTGAACCTTCTGGAACAACAGATGAGAGCAGAGGAAAAAAAAAGAAAAAGGATTTGTGCCTGGGAACAGATGATTTTTCTGGAAGTATTGCTTCAGTTTCATCCAGAAGACAAGCAGCAGAGAGAAAAACTAGTTCACTAACCTAGTCTCCTGCTGCGTCCTCCTACAGTGATATAAATATGGCTGGAAAATGTCTGTACTGTTTATTACTTTGAAGTCAAATGTGCACCGGTTATTTTCAGAAACATGGGAGAAGAAATGCTTTCTGGCTGGCTCTGAGTTGTTAGGTCATCTGATAAATTTCCCTTTCCCTGTCCCCCTGCTTTTATATACATATGGAAATACAGACATGGATATTTTAATGTATATATTAAAACTAGACCAAACCTTGGTGTGCTGTTTGGAGATGTGTGGCATAGAAATAAATCACTGAGGAGAGCAAGGAAGGAACTTGTCCTGCTCCCTGGCAGCTTTGTTGTGCTCAGGGCTGTACAACCGAGCAAGACACAGCTCCCGAAGGAACGGGCAGGCAGGTGGATGCAGATCAAACCCTACAGGCAAAAAGACCATCCACCATTTTCCTGTGGGTTTGACAGGGGATTTAAACATGTTTGGGGAGTAGCTGGAGGGGGCTCAGCTCAACACTGACAGCTTCAAGTGGGGAGATGGCTCATGGCAAGGAGAGAGGAGAGGAGGGACAGTTTCTCCGTTCCTCGGGGCTACATGGTTGAACAGGAGCTGCAGCCCTGGGCGACCCTGCAGAGGGGGCTTCTATGGAAGTGCTGGAGGAGAGGACATAGGGGGCAGCTCCCTGCCTTACCCAGCTGCCTGAAAGTTTCCCAGGGCATCAGCTGCAAACAGCCTACCAAGGTGAATCAAGACTTTAAAGAAACCACAAGGTTAAAGAAGATTATCATGCTCTTTTGTTTCCTGCATGTCAGGTTGCTGTTATTTGCTTTCTGACCCTTATGATTAGATAAAATATATAAATAAAAAAAAGACCTTGAAAAGGTGACTTAGGTCTACCCAGGCCCATCAAAAGTGGAGGTGCTGTTCTCACAAACAACAAGGTAGCAGACCTGGCACATAGCAGAAGACACCAGGGACTGATCCCCCACTTGATGCCACCAAGAGCAAACGAGTTTTGTATGGGAGCACCCCATGCTTTCCAAATTTCTGCCTTTCCCTCAGAAAGCTGGGATTGTCCTGTCTGTGGCATGGGGACAAGGCTAATTGCAGATCTCAAATGCTGGAATGGCCATGCGCAAAGCTCCCTGAGAACATGGCCTGGTCATTACACTCATTAACATTGTCCGTGCTTTTCCAGACACGCGATGGATGGACAACCACATGGCCTCAAGAGGTTTTTGTGCACAGAGCTGTGCCCTGATAGAAAGGAGAGCTGTAATGGGGGGGAAGGGCAGGGCCTGGGGTTGTCTTAATTGAGTGTTAATGGGTCCCAACTGGGAGACAGGCTCAGCTGGGTGCCAATTACCCTAATTGATAAGAAGCTCTGATTGGATCCTTGTAGGAAGTGAGTTCCTCACTCAACTTACTAAAGGGAGGCTGGAAAAGGAAATAGCTGTTGCTTAAAAGGGGCAAGGTTTTGGTTATTGTTTTTTTTTTTTTTTTTTTTTTGAGGCAGGGAGGGTCTGTCATTATGATTTGGAAATTTGTTGTGAAGCAAGTGGAAGGACTGAAAAACAAAACCAAAAGAGCTGTGTGGGGGAAAAATGAGGATGCGGTGGAGCAAACAAAAATGCTTGGAAGATGGTTTCCCAGAGCATGTAGGAGAAGGGAGCCTTGCCAGGGCTTCCTGATGGGTTTCTGCTTGTTCAACTACTTGTAAAGAAAAACTAAAGCTGCTTCTGCTGTGGTGTATCCCCAGTGAAGGAGTGGGGCTGGGAGAGTGATGGGTGGAAGCCCCAGGCTATGGGGAAGGGGGAGCTGTGGCTCTGGCTCCCTGCTTGCTTGCAGCTGCAAGATGCAGAGCTGAGCTGTCTGGTTGGCTTGCAGGGGCTGGTGTGTGCTGGAAAGGGGGGTCCCCAGAGGCGTGCAGTAAGATACGGCTCCTCCATGTGTTAGGGTGATGCCTATTTGAGCTTGAGATAGCTCTATACTCACTGTCGTGTGAAGCATCAGGCTCTGTGTCAGTGCTGCATGGAGAAATGGGGCCAGGGAAAGCAGGGTGGTTTTTTTTTCTATGTGTCTCTGTGAATGACAGGTTTTGACTTAAAATAAGACAGTTTCGTTCCTCCTGGGACTTAGGTATTACAGCGCTTGCACAGTTGGACTAGATGAACCTGAAGGGCATAGGCACTTTTGGTTGTCCTTGAGTCTGTCAGAGTAAACCCTGGGCAAATAAGAAAGAAACTGAGGCACAGAGAGGTCATGCACCAAATGCAATTCAACAAGTCTAAATTAGCTCCATTCTGCCAGATAAATCAAGACTAACCACAAAAGCACATCTGCTGGTGGAGGCTCTTTGCTGTTTATTTTGCTGAAAATCCTAGAAATTCTTCCTTTGCTTGCCAAATTAATCTGCAACCCTGACTCCCTGTTGAGAGATGGTACCTTTGGTGTGTCAGTCAGAGCCCTTATATCCTTCCCCCAAAGGGGTTTTCCTTTCCTGTAGGAGGAAGGAGTGCAGCAGGCATTGTACAGTCTTACTGCAGTGCCAGGCACTGGTAATAACCTCATTAGAGGATCTCCTCTTCCTCTCCCTTTTTCTCTCTAGGACCATAAAGCACTTGCAGATGTGAAGGCAGCTTCCAAGCATGGCTCACCTGCTCTTTGCAGTGTTTGGTCTTGATGCAGCTCCAGGGAGCTCTTTAGAAAGCCCTTGTAAAAGTATCAAAGGGGTTGACTGGATGTTTTTGTTAGGGTGGATATATTGCCTCTGATTTGGTTTTCTGGCCTGGGCTTTGTTGCACTCTTAAAGCTTTATTCTTCTATGAGTAGCTAAGGTACCTGGGCAGACTAAAGGGCTAGTTTGCCCAGGACCCTGCCTCTGAGGCTGTACTTTCCTACTCATTAGTACTGGTTTTATGTGTTGGACCAGTCAGTGATACATCTGATCTGGATCATCTGTTGGCACGTACAGAACTTGTGCTGGTTTTACCCTTGTAGGCTGGGGAAGTAGCCATGTAGGGAGTTGGATGCTATTTAATGCAATACAGACACCTGATCTGTCAGAATTAATCTGCCAGTACTCTTGGAGCTGGAAAAATTATTTTTTTTAATTGATATCATGCTCTACACCTTTTTTATCATGTCTTTGAGCTATAACTGGGCACCAAATGTTGGATTTAATGTATTTTTTTTTTTAATCACAGCCTTAGATGGTCAATATTAAATGCCTTTGGAAAGATGATCAGAAGGGGGCAAGCAGAGTGATTCACCTCATACTAATATCTCAGCTGATGTTAACAAAACAAGACTGGCCATAACCATATGAATTTTATCTGCCTCTGCCGATGAAAAAGGAAAAGTACAACAGAGACATCAAGGAAACCAGCACAGTCTCAGCCCCGAGTGAGCACTGCTGACTTATCAGCTTTTAAATTGCTGACAAATGACAAGCTCCTGTAATGATCCAGTTCAGAGGGTACCTTCTTGGAGAAACACAGGGATGCTCCTGGCAGGGTCATTACTGGAAGTCGTTAATCACTGATTTGATATTCAAAGCTGATGGCGAAGTCAAAGCAGGTCAGCATGCTAATGGTCATCAGCGGTGGCAACGACCAATTTCCACAGAATTATTGTCAGTGCAGGCAGCAATAAGCAGCTCAGAAAAAGCAATCTTTTATTTTTAAATGGGAACCAGTATGGGGTGGGCTGGAGGGGCAGAATGAACCGCTGCCTGACAGGAGGCAGATTTGCTTCTAATTGGGAGAGGTGAGCAGTCAGAAGAGATGCAGCTGTAACTCCAGGGGCAAGCAACATTTCCCAGCTGAGACCATCTGCTGTCATTTTCAACTGAGAAATTAAAGGAGGTAATGCTTCTGGTTAGTGGGAGGGAGCTGGTGTGCACCATGGGTGAGCACCGGTTGGAGGGTGGTTTGTCCTAGGAACTGGAGAGCTGTCCTTCCTCAACTGCCTGCTCCAGCCTGGGAGCTGTGTGTTCCCAGTTTGAAGGTGGAAAACATACTAAGAGCTCTTGTCTGAGAGCACACTATCCAGGAAGACTGCAAAATGCCCTTTTGTATCCAGCACTTCCATTTTCTGACAGCCCTAAAGACACCCCAGGAACAACTGAGGCAGGTTCATGGTGTGTTTTCCCCCAGTGCCACGTGGTGATATGGAATCGGTGCTAACTGTTGGTTTGCCAACATGGACAATTTTTCTGTGGCCCCTCTTGTTTGTACCTGTTGGTTTCCTGCTCTGTTAAAGCAGTTGTGTCAGTTTTCCATGCATGTGAGTTTCAAGTTTGGTATTTTGTTTTGTTTTTAAGCACCTTGAAGAGTGGTTTTGCATGAAACATTTTCATTTCCTCTCTTTAAAAGAGAAGCGAGAGCAGTGATTCTCACCAGGAGCCAGAAGTGGTGATGCCCAGTTATGGCTCAAGGCGATGAGGGGCTCTCCAATCTGCAGTTATTCCTGCACTCATGTCTGAGGAGCTGCTGTGTTAAATCAGAACAAAAAGACTGTCCCAGCCCTGTAAATCTCCCCATCCAACTCCATCCTGTTATCTCAAACATTTTATTTTGGGAAAGAAAGATTCCGGCATCATGTTAGGGATTCCTCATTACTCAGAATTATTGACTCGGGGTATGTGAATCTGAGACGTCTTGAAATTATTTCTCAACAAAAGCATAAGTGGTGGGAGAACAATACCTCTGGAAATGGAGAGGGCAGGACAACAAACGCTGTTTGATCACACTGACCTTTGCTGAAGGCAGCTTTCCATCTGGGGATGAGGCAGGAGCTTCGTCACCCTTCCCTTCTCTGCCCCTGTGCTCGAGTGGCCTTTAGCTGGTGCGAGTTTTACTGAAATGGACACACATGTACTAGGAATTGGACTTGAGACCAGCAATTAATTTCACATAATACCTTTGTTGTCCCTGACTTGGACCAGATTTGAACTGGTGACCTGGAGATGAAAGTCACCATAGTCCCTTAATAGTCCCCCGAGGCAGGCAGGCAGCCTTCTTGCTGGCTGTGCTAAAAAACCATGGCCAGGCTATTTCCCTGCCTCCCCTCAAGTTTAACCCTCTCCCACCCCCCTTCCTTCTCCCCACCTCCTCCAGCTCTCCTTTGCCTGCTGGGCATGACCAGGATAAAAAGAAGAGCAATGAGAGCCATATGTGAAGCCTTTTAACCCCTCTGCCATGGCCTGTGGTGAGCTTGGTTGAGGGGTGAATAGTCCTGGGGTCCTCTGGGTTGCTTGAGCCTCCAGATGTGGCTTTGAGGAGTCTGCACAAAGTGAAAATGTATTTGCTGGAAAAGAAATGGCAGTGTTTGGGGTAGAAGACCTGTAACTGGCATCCAGCTGTAGAGCACAAGGCTCTCCCTGGTTCCTTTCATTCTTCTGCTGGTGCTTGTATGGTCCTTACTCTGCTCTGGTCCCCTGCTTCTCCCCACGTGGTGGCAAAGGCTGGTAGGGTGAACTAGAAGGCAGATTCCCAGCACCTGTGATGTTGCAAGTCTGAGTGCAAACACAAGGAATTACCCTTTCCCATAATGCAGTCCTGTCCTTAATGTAGACTGGGAAAACCCCTCTGGCCTTGCAGGATCATCCATTTTCCTGAGCCATGAAAGTGGAACTCTAGAAGCCAGTGTAATACTGACGTGCCCTCTGGTGGGGAGGTAAATCGCGTGGGGCTGCGTTTCGCTCTTTCCTTAGCCAAGAGCTTTATAGCTGGAGCTGTGTCTTGCCTCTGGGACCTTCAGAAACAGTGCTTGAAATGTATTTCTAAAAGGGGATTAGCCAAGCCCGAATGTGTTCCTGAGTGGAGCGGGCAGGGAGTGCCTGTTTGCATGTCCCTTACCTTGACTTGTCTTTGGCCAGTCTCCTTGCCTTCTCTCGGTGTCCCAGAGCTCCTTGTCTGACCCTCACTTTGGAGGGGAGAGGTGGGAGGGCGATGCCCTAACTGAAACCCAGCGTGGGTAAGGACCCAACAGAGACTGTTCCCATCTGATGGCCATGCAATTATTCTTGTGGAGTACCTGTAGCTGTCATCTTGTTCCCAGCAACGTCCAGGCCTCCTCTGGGATGAGAAATAGCCCCTCAGCACTGGTGGAGTGGACATGCTTCCATTTGAGGTAAGGGTGCCGTGTTTCGGGCTGCATCCTCACCAGCAGCAGCTGGGTCTGCCTAGTGCCAAGCCTTGTGGCTGTGGTTGCATGGTGGGGAGGTGGAGTTCTCCGAGGTGTGTTTTATCCAACCCAAAATCCATGTGAGAGGAAGGAAAAGTGAACTATAGCCTATGAAAATATCACATTTTGGTGCTTCCCAGGAAGTGTCTTGCTGTGGTCTGGAGAACACCAAGAAGTGATGGGCGTGCTTTGGCAGCAGAAGGCAGCAGTGAGGTTTCTGCTGCAGAAAACTCCCACCCTGGAATGCAAAAGGATTTTATTGGCACTAATAAATTAAACCTCATGTGTTGACTCTAAAAACGCAGTGGTAATGAACCAGCCTGGGTTTACAGATAAGGGGAACAGAGCACAAGAATTTTGTGCTCATTTCTCTGAGGCTGCAGGACCATCCAGCAGTATGGATGGGGTGATAACTAGGAGACCATCTCTCCTGCACAAGGATCTCCTTCAGGATTTTGCTCCTCACCACAGCATACCCAAATATTCTCTTCTGAAATCTTCACTCTGATTTTCATCTAGCAAAGCGTGGTGTACTTGTTATTTGTCTTTGACAGGTTCCTCAGACAACCAGTAGAGAAAACTTCTCTATCCAGAAGAATGCCTTTCTGCCGGGGGGGGGAAATATGTTCTGGAAATAAAAAAAAAAATGCAGAAAACTCCACACGTCCCACTCTGCCTTTTTCCTCCAGAGCTGTGGTTGCTCAGCAATCCCCCCTTCAAGGGCTGGTTGCCAGATTGGTGACATGAGTTTGTTAGGAGGGGGAACACGTTTCTGCAGGTCCCACGCTGAGGAGTGTGCAGGCAGGAGCTCTGCAAGGCCTTCCGTGTCTCCCCACCAGCTGATGAGGAAACAGGAGAGGCACCTTTTCCCCAGCTAATATTTTTCTTTTCCCTCTGTCCTCTCCCTCTTTCACAGATGTCTTAAAGGACCTTACAAAGTCTCTTGCATGTGGGCTCTTGGCCCTGCCGAAGCAGGAGCTGCCTGCAGGCAGAATAACCTCCTCTTGGACAGCTGGATGAAGACATCACTCGTCAGGCATCAGCCCTCTCCAGGTAACAAATCTCCTGTTCCTGCTTTGCAGGAATGTCTGCAGTCACACGCTCACACCTGAGGCTGTCAGCCTTCAAAGCCCCTTCTGCCCCACAGCCCCTGCTCTCCTGGGCTGACCCCCTCCAGCCCCCCCAGGGAGGAGGAGAGGTGCACACACACATCCAGCTTTGGGGTTTGGCCCTGTTGTAGCTTGAACAGGCTCCAATCCCAGCCAAGCACCTCCTGGCTCTTGGGATGGTGAGGAAATCTTACTGCACAGGGCAAAAGGGAAGGGAACAAACTTCTTCCCTGATGGAAGGGGTTGTGAGGATCTGGTGCTGCCCTCCTCACCGAGCTGCAACCCCCTTCTTTCTGCCTTGTCCCGTCCACCCACCCTGGCTGCTCCACCTAGCACCCATTGCTACCTGTGCCTTCTGATCTCCCCTACTATATAATAATGCTGTTAATAATAATGATCACTTTACACTTTTTATTTTTTTTTTTTTTTTACCCCCCTGGGGTCACAAAGTGAAATGGGAGAGCACGAGAAAGGATTTACGTGAATGTGAAGGACACTAGTTCAGGAGGTTGGTCCCGGTCAGTGAATTAGTGTCCCTTGGTGTCTTGCCACGGGGAGGTGATGAAATGACAACTCGGTCATCCTGCTGTCACGCAGGAGAAAAATGAAAGTGTATTGAGCAGCCGGAGTGAGGGCTGGCAGTCCTGAGAGGGACCATGCCTGCTGCATGTTGCATGACATGGAGATGGGACTGGCTATGATGACTATGTGGTCGTTTAGAAACAGGTTTGGGGTTTAGGTCCATGCCCAGGGGATTTTGGCAAGATCCTATCTGGGGATCAGGCAAGAAGATCGTATTCCCCTTGTGTAACATCATGAAGTGCAGTAACAAGGAGTATGTTTTTGCCTTAGAAATTGTGTTTCAGTAGATCAGATGATTGACTTGTTAAGCTTTCTGCTTTTCAGTAGGGTTTTCACTTTGTATGCTGTCAAAAGCCAATTTTTTTTTCCCGAGTACTGTATCTGCCTTGTGTGTTGTGCTGTACATGGGGAATGGGGTCTTTGAAACACTATTACATTTTTTGCTGGAGAAGCATCTCATTCGAACAGGAAATATTTCTGCAGTCCTGGCCATGTGTCCCAAAGCATGAATCGCTCCTAGCACATGGGAAAGGTGCTGAAAATAGCAGCATGCAGACCTTGGGGAGGAAAAAAAAATTAAAAAAAGTAAATGGACACATGGTAGGCACCAGGAGATGGGCAGTGATGGAGCCCTTCCAGGGAAAACAACCCTCTGTTATGGGTCATGGAGTAAACACAGATGTCTTGAATTGTAAGTGGCTGGAGGAAGCAGAGCAGAGCCATCGTGTGGTTTGCCTTGTGGCAGGACTGCTGGGATAGTGACCACCATGGGAGACGGCAGAGCCCGACTTGGAAATTAGCTCTGGGGATGGCACAGAAGCCCTGCATGGGACTCGCCAATTGTTCTGGCTCCTCAGCTGCCCAGGAGCAGGTCCCAGGATGGCTTTCATCCTGTCCTACAGTCTGGGACCTCTCTGCCTCCACGTTTGCCTCTGTGCTTACTGGACAGAGAGGACTTTTGATTTTTGGCTTGAACTTTGGAGGAATTTATGGCACAGAAAAAAAACCCAAGAAGCTTGGCCAAAATCCTGCCTCATGAATGGTTATATCAGACTGAATATTCAAAGCCTGATCTCCTATATGTCACCGGGAAATCCCACCTTTGCTCACAGCTTTAAGCCTGGAGAAAGAGGACTCTTAAAATAAATCCAACTCATGGTGAGTGAGAATTGGTAATGTGCCCTGAGAGGGGAAGACAAGAACTATCCTTTCCAGACAAACCTCTGGGCTTACCCCTGCTGTGGGAAAAATTGTTTATATTTCAATTACTTAGACATGGAAAATAAAAGGAAGGGAAAAGTCAATGATGATTTAAAAAATAAGGATGAAGCAGTGACAAAGAGCTGATCCACTTTGTCATTTCTGGGTGACCAGTCGGGGAGGAGCACCATGATGAGGTGTGTAAGTCCCTCCTGAGGGCTTGGTCAGCTGAAGACTGTCCAGCCCTTTCCACCAGTTCTCAGTTCATATTGCTCCCATCCTTTTAGTGACTGAAAAAGAAGGGGAAAAATGCAGCTTGAAAAAAAAAAATAAAGGTGGGAGATATTACAAGGGCATCATCCTTTTGTTAAGCCTGCGCTTGGACATCTCTTGGCAAGGTTTCCTTTGGAAGCTGGATTTGACTGTGTATTCCTCATGGAAGGGAAACAAGAGCTGCAGCTGCAGAAGTGCTGTGCAATGAGACACAGAGCAGCTCAGCTCACTGCAGGGAAAAGGGACCTGGATTCTGACCTCACCCGGGCTGCAAGCAGTTGCAGGAGGAATAAAAAGTACATCTGGGCTTATTGCCATGAATAATATGATGTCTTTACATCCTGACCTAATTGTATTAATTCTTCATGGCCAATATCATATGGAAGTGGCTGATTAGTACCTAGCAATGAGAGTGGTATTTGCCATCTGGTGTGCTGGGAAGAAAAAAAATAATCAAGATGAAACAAAACTGAAAAACATAAGTCTTTCAAATAATGAATTAGCCGGATTCATTAAATTTCAGTTCAGATTTGTCTCTGCTGACACTTGCGTGTGGGCAGCGGCTGCATGGCTGTATCTGGGAGGAAAGTGGCTGACCGTGTGGTAAATTGGGGTTGTTTTGCAAGCAAGGCTCCCTAAGAAACAGTGGTGTCAGCTCTGTTTCATCTGACTTACCATCAGTTTTTTCCCTTGCTCTGGGCAACCCTGTGTTAAGTTTCTGTGAGTCCTTACCCAGGGAGTTCAGCTTGTTTACAGGCAAAATTAATTGAAGTCAACTTCTTTTTCCTTCCATGAGTTAAAGCAGTCTTCCCTAAGCTTGGAAAAGGCATCTGAGCCTGGTCTGGCAAGGCAGTCCTATAAATCCTTTCCTTTAAACTCTGCTCACATCTGGCTGCACAATGACAGGCAGCTCAGAGACAAAAGACCTGTCTGTGCTTTTGCTCTTGTTGATTTCTTTTTTTTTTTTTTCTTTTCTCTTCCCCGCAGTCCTGAGAGAAGGTGGTATGAGGGAATGGTACTCGCCATCGACCTGAGGAACACTGCAGCTTCTCCTGGGGCTTGGCAGCAAAGATGTCTCATGGGATCTAGTAAGGCTGAGGGTCCTCTTCTGGAGCATGCACACTCACTGAGATTTGGCTTCAGATGCTACAATATTGGGATTCTTTCTGAAGAATTTTTTATATATAATTTTGTTTTTGTTGTTGGAAATAGCCAGGAGGAGCCCAGCTTGGTTTGGAAAACAGGGTGGGAAGCTTGAAATGAGTACTAGAGGGCTCCAGGGGGATGACAAAGTGGCTGGGTTCCTTGGATGGGTGGGGAAGAGTGGTCAGGGAACCTGGGTTTGAGTCAGTGGTTTCCATCTGTGTAAGGGTTGGCCAGAGGTGAGCTTGAGCTTGCTCATCAGCCAAATGTCCTTGCTGGACTGGCCACTCATGAAAGACCTGGGTGTGCCAAAAGTTTGCTGTGCTCTGCAGCCCTTCCTCCTGGAAGGTTTTGAGGAAAAAGGTTTTGTTTCTTTTTTCTCACAGGGACTTTCCTGCACAGCACCTGTATGGGCTGAAAACAAGTGAGTTTGGATGGTAGGGCACTGGAATGGGTGATGGTAAGGGGATGAGACCTCTTGGCTGGTAGAGACCGTGTCTGTGTGCTTGCACCCCAGAGCTTGGCTAATTCTGTGCTAAATCTCCGGAGTCAAGGAGGTATTGAAAGCAACTTCAAGGATGGTAAAAAGTGGTGGATAAATTTCTCGAGCAATTGAAGTATTTAAGGAGAGCTCGTAGAGCTTCACTTCAACAGCATGCGCTGCTATAGACTAGGTTTAGGTTCAAATGTACAGACTATTACTCCTGTGGTTCTGACTGTTGGTCAGGTGATGCACCACTGTGTTGGGGTGCTGCAACACTCATGCAATGGTCTGAAAGTTCAGTGCTGCTGTTGTGATGCTGGTAAGAAGGGAATGGGCCAAAGCAGACACACCATGAGGGCTGGTTCTCACATCTTGGAGGAGGTCGTGTGTGGGTGTTCCTACTGAGAGGCATCAAAATGGATGGTTTGGGGCAGTCCATTTATGCTTTACCAAAAAAGTCACCATAATAAGCATTATTAAGAATCACTGCAAGTTGCTGTTGAGTTGCAGAAGACAAACATTTAGGGAAATATCTTTCCTCCCTTCCCCAGACTCAGCTTCAGTCCCCACTTCTCCTCCCCCCTCCCTAGTCTCACCTCCCTGGCAGCACCAAAGACTCCCCTAGGTGGCTGCAGTTTTGGGGTGCAATGGGTTGTTTTCCATGGGTTTAAGAGTGGTTGGGGAAGAGGCAGTGTTTGGCCTGGGGTGGTTCACAACATCCACACACAGAGGACACCCTGCAGCCCCAAACCCTGCTGTTCATGCTTGATGCTTCATCACATGTGGGCATCATCTCCAGCTGCAGACTGAAGGAGTTCTCTCTGATAACAAAAATGCTCTTCAGACAAAGAAACACGATGTTCAGAGAGAAGCAGGAGTGTGAAGTTACCCACCGAGCAAGGGCAGCACCGCGAACCTGCGTGAGAGCCCCGATCCCGTGGTCCCAGGTTACGGGGAGGAATTGAGTGTTTTTGTCTTTATTCTCTGTTTACTACGTGCCTAATGAACTCTGGTTTTGCTTTTAATTTAAGCCTGCCCTTCTTCCTCCCTCCCCAGTAATTAATGATCAACACCGTAATCCAGCCTGATTGCTCGACAGACCAGGAGTGCTCTATAACCACGGCCTTTTTTAACAGGCTCCTTATTAAGTGGACTCGCTGGGTAAACAAGTTGGGGGATGGCTTCTGCAGAGTAGTATATTTCCCAAACACTCCAGAGTTTCCAAAGCTGTGGACCAAAGTGTGTGTGTGTGTGTGTGTGTGTTCAGAGCCACGAGAGAGAGTCGTTTGTCACTGGCTTTAGTGACAGATGCTCTTAATTGTCCACGCCTTTCTCTGAAGGATGAGTCATGGTCATGCTGGGAGAGCAGCAAGGGTTTTTCTTCCTCTGGTTTCAGAATAACTGTAAGCAGTAGATGTATAGGCTTATTGCAAAAAGCCCCAAATTTGTGATATTCATGGAGAATTCAGATTCCCAGGATGCAACCGGCGCCTTGTATCCCCTATTGATTGTTGGACTTGATGGTCTTAAAGGTATTTTCCAACTTAAACAACTCTATTTAAGCAGGTGCTGGAAGATCCAACCTGCTGATATTGTAGGATGAAGGCTGTGCCATGGGCTGGGACTGTCCAAACATCCTCCCCCCTTCCCAGTCCTGCTCCACCTTGACTAGAGGGAGTCTTTCCCTAGATTTATTTCCCTTGGGATTACGATGATGGATTTCAGACCCCTGCTGTAGATATTAAGCTGTTTGCAGGGAAGTGTTTCATGGCTGTGGCTGCTGATGGCTGCAGTGAGCTGGGGTGTGGTGACCCCAGAGCGTGTCTCTCTTGGACTGCAGGCTTTGCTCTTCTCAAAGGTGCAGGGCTGCTGCTGGAAATTGTGCTGTTGAGCGCTGAAAGGTGGCTGTCAGGCCATGAGCAGCTAAGAGTTGGACTGGGGCTTTCCTATTTATTTTACTTTAAGATGCAAACGACAGTCGGGCGGGAACCACTTTTGATCATTCACAAAATCCGGCTGGGTTTTGCAGCAGTGACCTGTGGGTCAAAGGCTTTGTGCCCCCTTCAGTCCCCACAGAATTGAGCCTATTGTTGTCCACGAACTGCAGGTACAGCCTGGCTTTCAGCCAGTGCTTGCTTTTGAAGCCTAGTAAGCAGTTTCTGAGTGTCCCCTCATTGTCACGCTTCGGCTTTTCACTCCGTATTTGCAAGGCTAAAAATGTGGGATGGGAACCAGCAAGCCAGGCAGGCTGTGATGGGGCAGAGATGGGCTCTTTCATCCCTCCTTCATCCCTTCTTTCCAAATTGCTGTGACTTGGGTAAAGCTCTACCTAATGGTAGATCTGATCAGCCCACCATCTCCTGCAGCCTGTCTTGGAGACCATCTCATGAAATACGTACCGCGGGTCCTCCCCATCTCCTGCCAACCTGTGTCTTGTGTAGCTCCTGTGTATGAACCTCTGCTTTCATGCCCTGGGGAAGCATCTTTGTGATAACGTGCCCGAAGGTGGATGGTATGTTGAGGCCAAACTAGTATGGTATTCCATTTTTTTTTTTGGATGGACGGTGTGATATAATGAGCAGTTAGGTGGTGTCTCTGCTTTCAGTGACAGGACAAGCATTTTTTTCTGGGATCACTCCATTTTCCAGAGAAGTGATTCTCCCTATATTTTTCCCATGGACTCCTGATGTTTGTTCATTACTAATGTAAAAATAAACAGCGTCTTGCTTGAAAGCAAACCTTTGCCAGCTGATTACGGGAAACCTAAAATATACTGAACTCCAATTCATCAGGGCATGATAGGATTTGATCCTTTTATAACTGTTATGTGGGTGACTGATAATGTTACTAATAATAATATCATGTGATTAATATGACACATAAGTTATAATTAATAACAACATTCCATGGGGTGGGAAGGGTGAATTCAGCCAGACACCTTTCCCTCCCCATCCCCATCTGAAACAACATGTCTGTGGCAATAAAGCAAGTGTTAAAAGTACACCTGGCCTGGCGTATAATAAATGCTACAGAATGAATCACAAATAAAGAAAACAAGCTTCCATTGATGAAAAAATTAAGAGAAAGATAATCAGTGAGTGACATCAGTTGCAACTGACGGCACTGTGCAAATATGCATTTATATGCAAGCAATGTGCTTAGCATCGATGGTATCTGTTGTGAGGTAAAACCAGCCTGGTGCACTGTGGGAAGGTCCACGAAAATCGCAACAGGGCCAGCATTTGCTAACCTGATTTAGGGCTTCACTGAACTATGGATTGTCCCTGCAACCGCTTGGCCTCTGGGGAACTGGAATGGTTTCTGCTACCTGCATTTTCCATGCGTTTGCTATAGCTGTGACCAAGGTAGAGATAACTCCCACCTCCAGCGATCAGCAGACTAGGCAAATATATAATTGCATTTATTTGATTTAAAAATAAAAAAAAAACAAGCAAAATATCTTATACTAACATTCATACATGTTTGTTCATTTGTTCCAATGTTAGCAGGACACAAACATATTGTTTTCAAAATATTCTTAATCCTCTCCAGCAGTTTTACTGCTTCCAAATATGTTCTGTGCTCCAGCTCAGCAGTAGGTAGTTATTTAAAACAATACATTTCTCTTACGTGCAGTGCTTTCTCAGAGGTCTTGGCTTGTTCAGACTTTAACTAGGCTTTTGCATGCAAATTTAATGTGTCATTGTGGCATACTTAGGAATAATTAATATGGAAGGGTTACTTGTAAATTAGTACTGGGGACAGATTTGTGAACCCAACCCCAGCAGTGTTTTTCCTTTAAAACCTGGAGCTGATGACAGGTTTGATGTGAGAGTGTCAAGTGACGTTTACTAGCCAGAAGTATTTATATTTTGGATGTGTGTGTGGTGGGAGATTTTTATTTTTTTTTTCCCCCTTCACTTTTTTCTGTTCCCAAATTTTGCAGCTGTGCTTTGATTTACATGAGGCGGACAAAGTTGCAAGTTTACAGAGTTCCAGTTCCTTCCCTCATTAGAAACCAGCATGGCAATTCCAGCAACCCCCCGGGAAAGGGGCTGCGATATTTTACCTCCAACACGAAGACAGCTGGACTTATCTATCTCATGAAATCTTGGCTAAGACACGGTGAATGTAGATGCATCTGCTACAGCATGAAGCTTTTCCCTGTGAAACGTCACACAAGGCTGTAAACACTTGTGGGGTGCAAGAGCCAGCTCTCTTGCTGCCCAGAAAAGCTGATTCCTTATGAGCTGCAGCACCTTTCTGAAAGCACAGTGGAAAATATTTGGGAGTTTTTTGGTAAAATGTAAACTAACTAACTAAATTGAAGAGCTGCAAATTCTATCTTAAAAGCTCGGAGGGGAGGGATGCCCTCCTGTTTCAGGATGCAAACTGGCTTGTTACAGAAGGGAACTGGGAACAAGCCTTCCCCTGAAACAGCTGGGGCCGGTCCCCATCGGAGTCAGGATGCGGGGCCAGATGGTCTGATCTCCTTTGACAATTCTATTTTTTATTTACATGAAAACACACTTTTAGTTGGAGAAAAAAAAAAAAAAGTAGCCAATTCTACTGTGAACAAATATAATGAAAAATTTCTCCATTCTGAGAAGTTCGCTGCCTGTCTGTCATATCCCTGGGATTATCAAACAAGGAGCAAGCAGATCAAGAAGAAAAAGCATCAGCTCTTTTTTTTGGCTTCCAGGGACCAGCAGAAATACAAAAAAAAATGCTGGTAGTGGATATATCGACCTGTTTTCATTATAACTTCAGTGTTTCTTTCAGCTGAAAGAGAAGATATGATATGTCTTGATTAAATGAAATGTCATCTGAGTGTTGAATTAATTACGTAGAACATGGGCAAGGGCTTGGTATTGTATTAATTTGGATGCTCTGGAGAAAACATCAATAGGCTGTTTGCAAATGATAACTTTATACTCTGTCATCTTCTATGTAGGGATCTTCCAGCTCTTTGCAAACAGTGATGTATTAAGCTTGGTAGAGGTAGAAAAGCATTAAAATTTCTCTTTTGTACAAGCTACAGTAGCACTAAGAAAACTTTCAGGCTTTTCCTGTGCAGTTCAAAGGCAATGGGAGTTTGATATGGAAAGGTGTGTAGGACTGGACCCTAAATAAACCATTAAAAGCTTTTCTGGTGCCTCAGTCTACTGAGTTGCACAGGATCTGCAGAAAAGCTGGTAGAAGACCAGATTTCCATGACTTTCAGTACTGAAGTTTTTTAAATAGTATTAAGTTGTTCCCTACCTGGTGGTTTGTTAAGAACCAGACACGCCAGGGTTTGGCAAAGATCAAGATCATTTTTACAAGCCCAGGTTGACTCAAGTGAGTTGTCACATACTGCTTTCTGGGAAAAGGCAATTATAACTCAGGAGGTTCTGATTTGGAAATTATTTTGGCAGATACCTTCTTTTAAAATGGATTTATGCATGCTAAAGCAGTAGTGAAGATGAGGTGATGGGCAAGGTGAATCAAAGCAAAAGTCTGTTTGAGTGGGGTCACTCTGCTTTATTTCAGAGAGGTGCTAAAAGCAAATTTGAAGATATTCCCTGAGTTGGGACCACGTTTAAAGGTCATGTAGGGCTTGAGGAGGGGCTGAATCTAACTCCTGGAACTGTGTAAAAGTGCTTGAAACCTGCCATTTGGAAAGAGCATGTGGGCAGAGATGTAATGACTAATCTACCCACAGCATCTCATCCCTTGTTTGAATTCTATTAGGGGCAAGGCAGGGTAATTGTGTGGGTTCACTGCCTGCTCAACCCTTCACCTTCTCCTAAAGATGGCCGAGGCAGATTCTGTTATGTATCGAAGCACAGAGCCCTCCCCAGCCAGGTAGCATATATAAATAGCAGGAATCATTACTGGCAATTGTTGTGTGAGATTTTATAGCGCAGGCGTAGTTTTATGGTTATGATTTATTTTTACGGTTCGTTGGATCATGGCCCCCGATTTACTTCATAGCTTTCCAATGTCAACAATTATCAGGCAGCTGCTAATTGGGGCTGGATCAGGATCAGCAGCCTACCGCTGAAAATCTCCATGGGTGACATCTCTGACACCCCCGAAATCAATGGCAACAAGCCCGATGACACCGAGAAAGCCAGAAACTTCCCCGCTCCCCTGTGCCCATCTCCGATGACAGGTCTGCAGAACTCAGAACGAATCCTGATTTCCATACTGATAAAAGCTAATGAAGCATGGAGGAGCATCATTAAGCCATAAGAAGTTTTTGCCTTAGTGGCTGGATGCAAGGGGGGAATCAGAGGAGACTTTTTTTGTGTGTCAGTGGTTGTATAACCGAGTGGGATAGTGTTCTAGAGAATTCAACCTGTGGATAAGCATGAGAGAAAGATAAAAGATAAAGGAAGAAGGAAGAATTATGGCATCATTAGAAGAAATGGAAAAAGAGTGAAAGCGTTAACTTTTTTGACAACATTTCGTAAATTTGAAATTCCTGAAAAAGTAGCAAAAATTTGAAAATAAAATGTAGACTCGCCATAATTTGTTTCCAAAAAACCACCCCAATGGCACCAACAATCTCAGGTGTGACTTTTGGTCTCAAAATCTTTTTGAGCCTTTAGTTAAACTCAGTTGTTCTATGTGTCTTCTACAGGGCAAAATACTAAACAGCGGTGTTCCCCACCTGCTCTAACAGCGGCAGAGACCAATGTGAGCTGTGTGGCCCTTGAATGTCCCCGTTGCCACCTGTCCCGTGGCTCTCAGGAGGCAGAGCCTGCAACCCTCGTGACAGCTGTAGTGTAGGAGAGGCAGGAGGTGGGTACGTCCAACCTGTCTCTTCTGCAGGCTTAGATGGCAGATCACGGTAATCGCTCTGAGCTGCGCAAACAATGGACATATGTGTGCTCAGGACAATTTGAAAACATGGATTTGATAGATTTTTAAAAATCTAAGCCGCTCTTGGTGGTGTTTTTCTGTCTGAGAAACCACTAAATCTGTCATGCTCCGCTTGTGTGCCATGCAGGGAGGTTGCAAACACCCCAGAACTGATTCCCCCAGCCCTATATTTCACCTTCCTTTTGATTGCTCTGTCATTTTAAGACTTTAGATAATAGGCCATTATTCTCAGAATTGCTATTATATTTTATTAATAGGATGGGGGAAATTTATTTTCACAAACTCTGAAAGGTTTGCACTTGGAGCACTCACAGCTCTTGAAAAGGGCAATTCATTTAGCTGCCTCGTTTGATGGATGTAGACGCTCATCTTTTCATCCTTACTTTTCCAGGTCCTACCAGCATTTGCAGCCCACGGGGGCAGGTCCCCTTCAGCATCGGTGGCAGGAGCAGCAGTTTGGTCTCCAGGTCTTCAGACATCGTCCAGAGCTGATCCTCCGCCAGCCGCCGTGGTGGGTTGTAGTGGTGGAGGCTGGGTTAGTGCTGGTGGCTGGAGCCCAGAAGATCTGAGTTTTCCTCTCCCATCTGTGCGTGTGGGTGTGTGTACACGTACGTACAGCCAGAACAAGTCTGTTCCTGTTTGGGAGATCAGTGTCAAAAGTATATTTTGTAAGAGCTGGCCAGGCTCCTGTTTCCACATTACTAACCAAAAGCAGTTAGCTGTTTTTTTTGGGGGCCTCTGCTTTCCCAAATCAGTGCACGGCTCCGTCTCTTCCTTTAGAAAAGGCAAGGGAAGGACGTGCTCCAGAGCTCCTTATTACAAGAAAGTCTCTCTGTGAAGGTTCCTTAGCAGTTTGTCTGGGTTCGGTGGGGGTGGGTATGACAGTGTGGACAATTTGTGACTGCAGCAGTAAGGGAAAGGAAAACCCATGCTGGTTTCTGCTCCCCTGGTGCTTACAAGAAAGGAGCAAGTACAGACACGTGGGACCTAGCTGCGTCTCTCCCTTTGTCTCTACAAATTGTACCTTCTCCAACGCTCCAGATGCTTAGAGCAAGGAGGGTTCTTTTTTTACCCCGAAGTGCCTGAACACCTGAGGCTGAAATTCCTGTTCTCACTTCTGCCTTCCCTTCACCGTGCTGGGTGTCTCCTTCATTCATTAGCCTTGCTGGGGGGTAAGCCACTAATTGCAGTGTCCTGCAAGTGCCCATAATTTTGTTCAGTGAAAAGCATCGTCTGCAGGTATTTTAAGCATCATTATGCAGCTGGGGATGGGGAAAGGGGTAAGGTGTGTTGGATGGAAGTGGCTTTGCTCACCCCTTGGTGGCTGCGGGCAGGTCAGTGGCTGGCCTGCATCTGCTAGCAGGAGGAAGAGGAGGGGGGGAAGGAAGGAGGGAGAGCAGGGCTTGCTCCAATCAGTGCGTTAACCCATCCTGCTGCCTCTCGAGTTGTAGCATCTGGAGTGGGGGGGGAGGGGGCAAACAGCAAGAGGTGGCCCTCAGGGGAAATAAGACACCTGTGTGGGAATCAGCTTTTACTTACTAGCCGTTGCCTGACTGTTGGGTGTTTTTTTTTTTTTTTTCTCCTTTGACACATTTTTCTCTAGCTCCTTTTTCTGTCAGACCCAGAAAAAATGGTATTTAATTTGCAGATACAGCCCACAGCTGGAATAAATGTACGCATACCTGCACCTTCGACTGGCTTTAGGTATTTGTCGGGGGGAGCAAAAGTGCTTCCATATTCTTGGATGAGGGTTGTGCATTTTATGCAAAGGAGGAATATAAATTCATAGCTACCTATTACAGAAGTAGCAGCTGGTCTTATTAGACTTGCTTGTATCCTAACTGATCTATTGTAGTGACAAAAGTGCTGTTTTATGGTCTGAAAGAGGATGGTCTGTGACAGCTGGGGCACACGGGGGGCTCTGTGAATCCCCCATGGCCAAGCTTGGTGGTCGTGGGTGCTGGACAATAACTGTCCCGAGAGCCAGCCTGTGCACGGAGCTACTGGGGATCCTGCCTTTAGCTTATTAATGCAAAGACCTCACACTCATAAACCAACACTGACAAATTGATGTCCCACATGGAAAGATGTGAAGATGATCTTTCCTGGAAGAAGTGCTCCCAAATATTCTTATTGATGGAGCTGGAAATAGAAATGGGAATTATTGACTCCCTGTTCAATCTGTAACCAACAGATTCAACTGTTGAAAGAAATCAATTGGGAAGTCAGTGGGTGCTTTATGATATTTTAGTAGTTCATTTCCAACATTTCTAGTCATACCCTTTCAAATGTCAAGCGTCCAAAAAATCCTTGATTGGCTACAAAGAGTATGGTCTGTTTTTCAGAGCTGTTGAGATGCTGAGAACATATTGAAAATGAAAACAGGGATGTTAGATGCCCAAATATGTACTCAGGAGCCCAGGTTGAAGCATCTGGGTTTGCATGCTTTGTTTCTACTATCTGCACCTTTCAAAAGCAGAAACCAACTCCTGTGTTGCTCCCTACTTATCATTAATCCAAACAATTTGAAGAGAGTTCATTTTGTTATAAATCAGCCAGTTAATTCTGTTTGTTAATTCACTTTGCTGCAAATTATCAGGCTACAGAAATTTTCTGTACATTAACACCATAAATCTTGCTTTGGCACTGTGGTTTTCAGAGCAATCCACAGCTAGCAGGAGTCAGATTTGTTAATCTTTTCCTTTTTGAATTTTTTTCTCATTAAGTCCAGTTCTCATGCAGCTTCTTCTGTCTCTTTGCTGGCTACAGAATCCTTAAGGTCCTGTCAATTCTGGGGATGGGGCTCGAAAGGTCTTTGGGGAGAGCTGCTTTGCATCCTGAACTCAGGAGCAAGTGTTACAGGTCCCAATTTGCAAACAAGGAACCGCTGACACTAATTATTTTTTGTTGTTGCTTATCTATCTCTTGATAATTACTGCAATCCAATTAAAATCATTGTTCCTTGCAGGTGGTATACTCCATTTCAATTTCAGGAGACATAAACAACAGCAGCTTGTGGAGCAGATCCTTCTGCAATGGGAAAATTCACTTCTGTTTAAAAAATAAGGTAAAAAAATAGGAAAAAACCCCAACGCAGATCCTATGGAGTAATCACAAGCCTCTAGCAGTGGAGATTTAAGACAGTAAATACTGTAAACTTTCTAAGAATGCTTATGTTGTGACTCGCTTTTTGATGATATGGATGAATGTCTTGAACTATCAACAATTTCTAGGAAAATTCTCAAGAGAAAGCACACCTATGCATGCCGGGAGAAAATGTGTTTTAGAAAAAAATATATTTAAAAAAAATAAATAAATCACCATCATCTTTCAAGTGGTTCCTGAGAAAATTATCTTTAAGTGACTGCGGGAAATTGGCATAATGATTTAAAGCCGGACTGGAAAGTCACAGACTACATGTGGGTCCTAACAGTGAAATTAGAAGTAACGTATACGCTGAGCTATGAGACAGATATTGCTCTAATGAAAGGCATAACGGTGACATTGCATGAACTTAATATTTAGCCAATGACGTTTACACTTCGCAAGAGCCCAGGGGAGGCAATTAGGAGGGCTGTAGAAGGAGGGAATAATTTTACCTGTCACGTTTCTAAGTGGGCAGCTCTTTGTATATGTGTGCCTGTGTTTGCATATTTGTATGTCTATGAAAGATCCAGAAACTAATGAAATAGAAGGGCTTGGCAGGGACTGTCAAGCCTGTGGTTAGAGGTGGGGAAGGAGCTATTTCTAAAGCCACAAGATTTATTTGTGGAACTGGTGGGTAGGTGGGGGGTGAAGTTAGCAGACTTTAGCCTTCAGGGCTTTCATCTGCTTTATATTCAGGTGGAAAAATTGCTAATTGTAACAGCAGGCAGGTAAGTTACCCGTGTGCATCTTACAGATGACTTAATTAAATTTTTATTTAAAATTTGTTTTCTGATTTTTTTTTTTTTCCCTCTTATTTCTCAGAATGCGACGGGGGGGTAGGTGGAGGAGGCTCCAAATTCAGCACTTGCAGCTCATGGGTCTCCAAATGGCATGGTTCTGCCCAGAGTTACCCAGGCAAGCCAGAGCTTTCCTTCTGGGATGGGAAATTAGATGACTCTAAGCTGGTGCGAAGAGCTGTACAAAAATGGCCCGTGCTCCGGGAACTGGCAAATACCACAACTGCAGCGCAACACACGCTCCTGTGCTTGCTGGAAGGTTTGGCTGAAGTCTGATCCCAACTTCGTAGTCACTTTCATCTCTGTTGGTTTTGGGAGGTGTAGATCTGCAGTATTTCATGCCCGAGGCAAATAAAGCTGGTGAGGGACAACAAGGGCACAGAGCACCAAAATGCCAAATCCATGAAGTCGTTTCAGTGTCAAGTTTTTAGTGATTTTCCATTCTCTTTCAGATGTTTTCAGGGTAATTTTTTTGTTCAGTTGTTTTTTTCTCCCCAGACAAACCTTCTGCCCCATCTCAATGCTCATTGAGGCATCTCTAAGTTCCTTGCTGTGGAACAGGGTGCTGGGAACGCCACCATGGATGTAACCAAAACTTTCTCGTCACCATGCAGTTGCCTGTGCCCAACTGGCCTGAACCATCTGAGGTCCCCACCTTACCTGCTGGATGGTGCAGCTGAAGCCAACCCTTACCACAGGCACTGGGAGGGGTTTCAAAGTAGAGGCCAAACATCTCAGGAACTTGGCTCTGGTGCCCTGAAGCAAATAGCAGTGATGGGTCCAGGTATCTGAGGTACCTGTCCTGCCTTTGCCAGAAGTTATCAGCTTTTATCCATTGGTAGTGTGAATACATGGATCAACTGCTGCAGCAGAGCAAACTCATCACCAAACAGTGATTTGAGCTAAAACAAAACTGACTTTAAACACTGCTGTGATTCTGAGGCAGTTATTTTGGGGGGGAATATGTATGAACTAGAGCTTAATAACTTGGCTTGAGCCAAGGGTAGAGAAGATACCTCACTTAGCCTGAGGAATGCTTTTGACAGAGAGACGTTGATGCTGGGACCAAGATGTCTTTCCTGCACATTGAAAGATTTCACTGAAGTCCAACTGCTGTAGGAACAGCAGCTTCTCTCTTGATCATGTTTTTGGTTTTAAGACCCATTTCTAGTCCAGCAATGAGGAGAAAACCCAAAGTTCATTCAAATGAGCTTTGGAATGGAAAAAGTCATGTTAAATCTACACCAATTTCATGGTCTTGTCTGTGTGGGTCATGACTTTTTAAAGACCATGGACTGACAATCACAGAATCACATGGGGTTGGAAGGGACCTCTGGAGATCACCTAGTCCAAACCCCCCTGCCAAAGCAGGTCCACCCAGAGCAGGTTGCACAGGAACATGTCCAGGTGGGTTTTGAATGTCACCAGAGAAGGAGATTCCACCACCTCCCTGGACAGCTTATTCCAGTGCTCTGCCACCCTCAAAGTAAAGAAGTTCCTCCTCATGTTTAGGTGGAACTTCTTACATTCAATTTTGTGCCTGTTTCCTCTTGTCCTGTCTCTGGGAACCACTGAAAAAAGACCAGCCCCATCCTCTTGACACCTACCTTTTAAATGTTTATAAGCATTGATCAGATCCCCCCTCAGCCTTCTCTTCTTCAGACTAAAAAGACACAAGTCCCTCAAGCCTTTCCTTGTAAGAGAGATGCTCCAGGCCCCTAATCATCTTTGTAGCCCTCTGCTGTCCCCTCTCCAGCAGTTTCCTCTCCTTCTTGAACTGGGGAGCCCAGAACTGGACACAGTACTCCAGTACTGCCACCGTGGCCAAAATTGTGTTACCAAGGCTCGGCACTTATCTGTGTGTGGAAAGGTGATGGTGGGGAGGGGCTCGTGGTGTTATTTTTCCAAGGGCCTGATGGTTTCACTACCTAATTTGGGAAGCGGGACTATCTCCGACTGACTCTTATCGCCCTTTCAGCGCGGCAGATAGCAGCCAGCGCATTACTCACTGTTACCCCGCAGATATCTGTTTTCTGAGTATGTGTTAGAAAATGTGGCAGCCAAAATGGTGAAACCTCTCAGCACCTGGCACGGGGAGGTGGCTTTAGCCCCACAGGGGAAGAGGTGGATGGACGTGTCCTTGTCACCCGCCGCAGAGGCTGCAAGAGCCTCGTTGGCTCTGCTCTGTTGTCACTCAATTAGTCACTTCTCCAGGGGGTTAAAGGGTGGGGAGGGGGATAAACTGTAAATTCTTATGAGGAGAGGCTGAGGGAGCTGGGGTTGTTCAGTCTAGAGAAGAGGAGGCTGAGGGGAGACCTTATTGCTCTCTACAACTACCTGAAGGGAGTGTGTAGCGAGGCAGGGGTCGGTCTCTTCTCCCAAGTCACAGGCAATAGGACAAGAGGAAATGGCCTCAAGTTGCGCCAGGGGAGGTTCAGGTTGGATATTAGGAAAAAATTCTTCACCGAAAGGGTTATCAAGCATTGGAATGGGCTGCCCAGGGAAGTCGTTGAGGCATCATCCCTGAAGATATTCAACAGATGAGTAGACATGGTGCTCGGGGATATGGTTTAGTCTTGGGTTGTTGTGGTTTTTTTTTTTTGGTTTGGGGTTTGTTTTTTTTTTATGATGATGATCTTAAAGGCCCCTTCCAACCTAGGCAATTCTGTGATTCTTTAAACTTACGTTACTGTTGCCAATACTGCAATAATAAAGGCAACTTTAAAAGAAAGAAGAAAAAACAGTCCCTCTCTATCTGTTGCTGTCTGCTCCCTGGCAGCTGGTTGTGAGGCACCAGGAAGGGATTTAACCTCTTTCAAGGAACTCTGCAGCTTTGCCTTCCACCCGGGTGTCAATGTGCTTAGCTTATGGGTGCAGTTTTTTTTCCTGTTTTGCAGATGGAAAATCGAGCCATGCAGTTCAGGGATGCCAACAGCTCCTTGCTGAAAGCCCAGCATCACCCTGGCTGTGGGTGTCAGTAGTAGGGACAGCGTGGATTATCCTGCACTCATCCAGATTTAAGCCTTAGGATGCTCCCGTGCATCTCTACTTTGGTGGTGAGTCTGGCCAAGCAAATCCTCCCACCCGTTTTGGTACCGGAAAAAGCGGTGAGATCTCGCTCTCAGATGTTCTTCCAGTGTAAAAAAAAATGGGAGTTTTCAGAAGATGGACTGAACCTTTCCCTGCAATTTTGGAAAATGCACTAGGCTCCTTTCCAGCAGAGGTAAACTCCCTTTTGCTCTCACTGGGGGCATGAGGGAAGGATAAGATGGAGTGGAAATTGTTTGCCATTTCCTCCAAGTGTGATAGAGAGGTTTTAGGATTGCATGGGGCTCTGATACCTGCTATGCCATGGTGCTGGATCCCTTTAAAATAGGATTCGTGCTTTAACCTGCAGAGATGAAGAAACACCAACAGAGATTTCATTTATTTTTTCCCAGTGGCAGAAATGTTTGTTTGTTTTCACACAGTCTTCTGTGTGAAACAACCACCCTCCCAAACCACTCCAAAATCACTTAGCAAGTTGTCTCCATGCCCTCTGAGGGACACTATGGATTTTCAGACCCATCTGCTTGTGGATGCTCGCTCTGTGTAACAGTGAAAAGAGGTACTGCGGAGGCTGGAGAGCCCTGGCTAGAGCCATGAGGCTGTCGGTAGAAGGAAGGTGCAGGTTGCACTTCCTCATCATGATGTGATGTGTGCCAGACTGGCTGATGTTACTGAGAAGCACCTGTGGTTTCATTTGATCACCCTTAAATCTGTTTCAGGGGAAACTATTAGCCAGGAACCCACAGGTTTGTGTGTATGTGTGTAGTGGGGAGCAGGGACAGAAAGGAAGTCATATTGACTCACAGCAGTCAAGAAGGATCAAAGATTGGCAATTTTTGACACGCAAAAAGGTAAGTGATGCTGAACTCTTTCTAGTCTGATTCCAGCTGAACACAAAGCTTTTTAACCTCTTAATCCTTACTCCTGAGTTGCAGCTCAGACATTTAGGGTTTTATGGCTTTTTGGAGATTCTCTTCTGTGTATGACCCTGGTCTCAAGCAAATAGCAAGGCACCCCAGACTGTTGGATAGTGTGTGTTGAATGTTGAGTGTGGTGTTAATCTTGCAAGCTTTTTTGGTTGTTTGCCTCCCTTACAGACCGTGAAGTGAATTGATGGGAATCCTTACTGAGAAAGAAAGAAACCTACAGTCACCATGAGTGTAATATCTCATTTCCCATTTTGATTTGTGGAAGCTGAACCTAAGATGCTCCTCGCTCTTCTGAGGTGACCCTTCATATTCCTGCGCTGCCTTCAAGGAAGTTGTTCTTGGGCTCTCCTCTGTTGTCTCCCCACCTAAACCATTCACTTGCTTTCTCACCAAATGCTGAAAGGTTCCTCTGTGCTTCCCAGTACATGGACTGTGACGGTGAACCCGTGCCCATTGGTTGTAGATACGAATGCAGCGGTTTGTTTTGAGCCTCGTTTGTATTGGGTTTGGTTTGCATATTTGGGCTGGATGTAAAACCCAGAGGCCAAGGCCATTTCTTGCTGCAGAAGAGCACGGTGCTCCAGGGAACCAGTTTTATTCCAGGCTTTGCCAGTGATTCATTTCTGGATGCTGCCTGCGTGATTCCCTCTGGGCCTCAGTTTCCTGTTCTGTAAAATGGAGATAATACCCTTTTATGGCACAGGGCTGCTTTGAAGCCTTCGCGAAATACTCTGATGTGTTTGGATGAAAGTTTCTATAAAGCGGATTTTAAAAAGCATGCAGCTCTCATTGAGGGACTTGCATGATGTGATCGGGACTCCAGAATTACTCCCCAGGATGAATGTGTCTGTGTCGGACCCTCAGACAATGCTGAACACTGAAACAATATTCGTGTAACTCTTCTAAAAGCATCCACTGTTGGTGCCCCATGGCAGGGTTTGCTGCTATTCATTCTTTTTTTGTTTATTTTATGTAAATCCTTTTTCCTTCTCATTGAAAACACAAACAAAAAGAGGGGATGACAAAAAATAAAGAATTTTGCCCTGTAAGCCCCATAAAATCGATTCAGCCCGAAGAAGTTTTTTAATGCCAACCCTCTGCTTGTCTGTCTAGTTTTAAAAGAAACTCCCCTCTTTCTCCTGACTGTCGTATTATGGGGAAAAAACCCGCGAAGGCAGAAATGAAAGCGATGCAGAATTTTTGTCTCCTCTCTTTTCTCATTCCGGTGCCTTTATGTGTGCTCTCCCCCCTCCTCCATCGCCCTCCCTCCTGCTCTGCCTCAGTTCCCATTGAAATGTCAAATGCAGCAGTTGTCTGCAAGTGAAAGAGGGGGCTCCCTGGTGGGAACAGGCTGCCCTTCTAACCTGAAGGCCTCGGCTGTTCTCTTCTCCCCTTTTTGGTGTTTCCCATCCCACTTTCTCAGCAGATGTTGTGTGGGGCAGCACAGGCTGTAAAGGAATGAGTTTCTTTTCACCTGGCCATGTGAATGGGCTGGCACAGAAACGCTGGCTTATTCTCTCAGACTCTGGCAACAGCTTACACAGAAAGAGATTGTTTCTGAGAGCTGTCTTTTTTCCTTTCTTTTCTTTTTTTTTTTTTTTCAGACGAAGATAGGGTGAAAAAGGCTGAGAAGCGCTGGCTGTATTTTAAGCTTCCTCCTTGGGTGCCAAAAGAGTCCTTAGAGTTTTGTTGCTGCTACTTTTTTTCCTTTTATAGTTTCAATTCAAGCCCCAGGCTTTCAGCTCCCCTTTGTCTTAGCCTTGCTTTTCCCAAGCAGTTGACATGAGAATCGCTTCAGTAAGATGGTGGAGGTTCATCCAGGAGCGTTGCCCCGGTTTAGTCCAGGGCTGCAGTTTTTCACTCTTTGAGCGGCTGGGTGGTGGAAGTTTGCGAGAGCGTGACACTTTGCATGCTTCTGCAGGGAAAATATTTAGTTTCAAAAGAGTTCTGTCTGAAAATATGTGACAACGTGGTGCAAAAATGCTCAAACTCAATCCTAACATTGAGTTTTGGCACTGTGCTGTTTGAGATAGGAGAGGCACTTTAGAAGTGGGAGAAAATGAGGATGTTTGAGTTTTTACCCTTTATCCCTATTTTGGCTCACTGAATTTCTGACTTATTGTGGCTGATTGTCCCCTGTAGCCTGCTTGTTCTCTCTCATCAAGACCTTGGGCATCTAGGGTTGGCCAACTGAAGTGCATCAGAGAGGTAACAGGCAGAGACATTCCCCTCCCGTGTCCAGAGGTCTTCGCTTGGCACCTCCAGAGCAATGTCACTTACTCAGCCCCCTTTTGGCCATGACTCTGTGCCCTGAGCCCAGCTCATTATATTAAGGCTTGATCTATATTCAAGAGCAAATGATGTACCTGGGATTGTGGATTGTTTGATCCCTGATGAGAGAAATGCACATGGTGCTAATCCTGAAAAATGGAGCTGTCGTTTCCTGATTTAATGAGTAAATAATGAGCTATTCTGAAATACTGTAGGGATATTATGCCAGTGGTTCTCTTTGGGTATTTATACACATTTTAACTCCAGTTATTTTTTTGTTGTGTGTGCATGTGGTTTTTTAAAAATCTGAAGTTTATTTTTGCAGTGGTGCTTGGAAAGCTGTAAATGATCCACAAGGAATTAACAGACAAAAGTCCCTGGCTCTGCTCCACCCTATTGAAGTTGATGGCAAAACTCCCATTGACTTCAGTGGAAGTAACAACTAAGGCTTGTGAGAGTAAACAATAAATCGGTTTTATAATCAGAATATCTTTCTAAGTCCTGTCCTGAGTGCTTTATGTGACTGAGGTGTTAGGTGCTCATATGATCATGAAAGGCATAAACAAATCACAAGCATCTTCTCAGGTGAAATACAGAATTGTGAAGGTGACATTTCTAAATTTGAAAGCTCTGGGTTGACTTCACCTTTCAGACAATGTTTTGGAAACCTGCACTCGAATTCTGTTAACAAGAATACACGCAATGTGTTTGAGAGGCTGAACTGACTCTCTATCCAGCAAGTTTATGAGAACTTTTTCCCTTTCCTGTTTGTAAAAAGTACAGTTTTTAGAGATGTGGGACAGGAAGAGTCAGGACACTGCGCCTCCTGCCTGGACAAGTGGACGTGTCACAAATCCCATTTAAAAACTAACCAGGTTCATCTCCAGCCAGAACTCCTGCATGTGCGATGCTTGTGGTTGGAAGTTTGCAGAAGCATTTTTCCCTGTCTCTGTTCTGGCACATCTTCCAGTGTTAAAACTACTCCCTTAAATAAACGGATGGTAAAAATAATTCAGAGGTGTAGTTCCTATTTAACCTGTTTTAACTTCAGATGCTTTTTTTTTTTAAGGAAACAAATATTATCTTACATTTTACACATGGGAGCCCTATGTGCTCTATGCCCTATGCCTCTATGGCATGGTCAAATATGCAAGGGTAGAGTTCAGCCCATTCCTAAGTCTAGCATCTTATCCCCTGCCTTTTAAAAGCTTTATCCCCAAAACGTGTCTTGAGCTAAGGGCTCTGTATTGTAAGGTTTTCCTATTGATTCCTTCCCTGGAGTTTGTGGCTTTTGGAGGAGATGGGGCATTGCTAATTGCTTCAGCTGTTCTTGACTGTTACAGGGCACTTGAGCAGAACTGTGTAGCCTGAGTGTTTGTGCTTTGTAAAATAACCCTTCGGCCTTGCAGAATGGAAGGATTAACAAGTTTAGCCTTCTTGATTTGTTTTGAATTATTTTGTACGTGGTATTCATCTAGGGTACAACGTAGCTGAAGGTAAGGCAGGGTTGTCACTAGATTATCTGAAGATGAGTGCCATGGAAATAAAGTGCTATTGTTGCTCTTCAAGCAGTGACACTGACTGAAATAAAAGACATTGGGGTAGGAAATAGCAGGCTGCTTCCAGGGAGCATCCATGGTGTACCTCAGCTTGCCATGAATGCTAGCCCTGCTAGGCAACCAGTGAAGGGAGCTACAGGCAGCCATAAGCCAGGCCAAAAAGAGAAAAAGAAAAAAGGACTAACCCTGAGAAAAAGGAGTAAGTTCTTCGTGTTCTGGACTGTAACTCTTTTTATTCTTGTCTTTTGTTGCATTTTCCCCCTTCCTTTTTCACATCCTAGCAGCTGCCAGCGGGTCTCGGTGCTGGAGACTGTTGGGTGGCCATATCCCCACCCCTCCTGCTCTGGCTGACCTCCAGGTGGGCTTGGGGAGAGTTGCAGCCCATCTGCAGGGTGGGCTGTGCCCCATGGCATGTGGCCACGTGAGCTGGGTCAGACTGCAGTGTTGACCGTGACCCTTGGGAAGGGAGGGTGAAACCCACCATCTGCTGAAGGACACGGAGTTTGATGCAGGATGTTGGTAGAGCTGCCATGTCACCTAAGGGTAAAAATCCAGCTGTAATGGACAAGATTTGCTGAAGTGGCTGGTGGCTAACATCATGTTCAAAGTGTTTCCAGCCTTTAACAGATATGTCTGAACATTTGCTTTGAAGAAGGCAGTGGTGGACAGCAAGAGATAAAAGAGCATGCCCATGGCTAGATGAGAAGTCGGTGGCAGAGGTGAGAATCACATGTGACTCTCCCCTGCCCAGGCAACCACCCTTGCTTCTGCACCACCTTTTCTCTTATCGGCTTGTTCAAGCAGACTAAACCTCAGTTAAAATCACAGTGTGAGGGATGACAAAAGGGGAGGCTTGCTCAGGGGAGAGAGAAGTGGCTTTGGGTGAGAGCTGAGGAGCTGGAGCAATGCAGGGCATCAGGGCGAGGGTAGCGGCAGCACCAGCAGAAACTGCTCCGAGGCTGCCAGGAATTGAGGAGCAGGAGCCGTTGAGGTAGGGAGAGATGCCACCCACGGTGATGGTCCCACCTCTCAGACACATTCATTGCTGTCTGCTTTGTCTCTGACATTTTCCTGGGCTCTCTTCCTTTATTATAAGATATGGATTGGCAAAAAAAAAAAAAAAAGCAGTTCTCAAATCTTTATCAAAGTTCTTGATTTGATTCATCAAAATTTATCATCTCCCATCTCTAAATACTTGAGCAGTGTCATACCCTCTGGAGATCAGAGGTGAGGCAACTCCTGCCTCAGCACAGGCTCGGGGCTGACAGGCAGGGAGGGCTGCTGGCGTGGCCAGCTGTAGCTCAGGAAGCAGCCTCAAGAGGGAGAGAAAGAAGGCTTTCTCACAAGCTTTTATGACCAATGTTCAAAGACAAATACCTTTAGAGAAGAATAGGCTGGGCTTTCTGGCTGTACAAAACTCAGCCCTGCAAATCTGCTCGGTGGTTTTGTTTTCCTTGATGCTCCTCTTCTGCCTGATCCTTCCCTTGGCTCCTGCTGATGAGTGGTGACTGCTCTCTAAACCTGGGGACTATGCAACTTAGTCTGGGATGAGGAGTCTCACCTAAAGGGATGCAGGTCTGTGCCTTTTCTCCTCGGTCAGAGATGCATCATCCCCACGAGCGACAGAACAAATGGACTGGGCAGGAGGGGAACCAACTGATTAGTTTCCTTGAACTGAAGGATGCCCCGGCGCCGTTTGGTTAATTGCTGGACAAGGTGAGCACAATTGGACAAATGACCAATATAATAAATAACAAATGGAAAACACTATTTCCAGCAAAGGAGCTGGCTGTTTAAAGGCAGTGAGAGGTTTGCAGCACCGGCCCTAGCAACAAAAGTTATCCCAAACACATCAATGAAGCAGAGCTCCAAACACGTGAGGCCAAGCCACCATGAACCCACTGCATCGTGCTATTAATAGGAACGGGGCCTCCATTAACTGCTTAAAGGATGACGCAGACACATCAGAAGAAATTTGCGGTGCACGTAAAGAAGCAGAACATTGTACCATATCTAATTGCCAGAATAATTATTTTCTGCTATGCAAATTACCAGGAGCAAATTCACGGCAGTACATTTATGTGTATTTAATTATCATCAAGAGCTGGAATTGAGGGACTAGATTTAATATGTTCATAATGAAATAGCCAGAATTTGTGTGTGTATTTCCAGAGAACTCGTTATTTTACCACAGCTGGATTTGTTTATTTTAAATAAATCATTATGGCAGATACAGTTTCTGCATGTTTGCCCATTTGCCGATTTATCGTGAAAATTGTGGTTTCATTTATATGGGTGGTTTCTATCAAACACACATCACCCCTCTTGCTTGCAAGCTGCACATTTCTCAATGTTTTAAGGAGGAGCTCAATGCAAAGACAAGACATTAGTTGGTGTATAAACCAAGAGCAGAGGAGCAGGAGGAATCAGGATGACCTGGGTGGGTTAAGGTTTTGTAATGGGCCATGGGTCTTCATACTTGCAGGCTGAAAACTTGAATTGGAGCTTCACCCGTTTGTAAGCCAAAGCTGTTATTGTTCAATGGTTATTTGATGGTGTCCATAAGGCGAGTTAGTGCTTTTGGTTTCTAGTGAATATTTTACAATTTCTCATCATAACATGAAACAACAAAAGTGGACACGGGATGCAGGATTACCGCTTCTGAACCTGAGATGGTTCTTCCCTTCTTAAGCTTCAGGCTTTCTGGACCAGAGCTTTACTGAAGATGTGGGGATATAAATTCAAGGCTCAAGTTATAAGAAAATATTAAAAGTGGTAAGAAGTACTTTTGCCACTTAAACTTTGTTCTTTGGTTGTTGTCTGTTAATGGAACTGTCGGAAAGAATGATCTGAAAACCAAACTGTGTAGGTGGCTGTTCAGCTAAGAACAATCCTGTTGTGTAGTCCCCAGGAGTGGTGTGTGTGACCTGATCTTTTTGAAAACTGGGGATCTGCAGCTCTGAAGATGCTGCTCCATATCTGTCCCAGCTCCAGTAGAGAAAGCTGATCGTTAAGGGACAGATTTATTTCCCGGGTCTCCTGCCTCGTAGCTTTGCTTACCCTGATCTGGAAGCAGCAACCTGGATGGAGTTTGCTTCTGCTTGACACCCAAGTGCTTGTTGTGGTCACTGTTTCACAACCAAGGAGGGAGGCTCCCGAGCTGGCCGGGTCACTGTGCGCCATGGTGGTGCCAGGTGAAAATCTGGTTCCAGTAAAATTAGGAACACAGGCCATTGCCAAGCCCTGCTTTGTGTTTCTTTGCTTTCCTTTTATGGATTTCTACTCAAGTTGCCAGACCAGGGGTAATAAAGGGTCACAAAGGTACCGTGTTGTGCCAGGAGTGGAGGGATGGGGCCAGCTTCTGGTGATCTCGCCATGAGGTTGCCCACAGGACCCTTATTTGCAGTGTCCCTGTGCTGGTTTATGTATAATTGATGGGTACCCTGAGGTTCTGCCTCCCCCGCCTCCCCAGGACACCCTTTTCTGTGTTAGTTTATTTTTTAAATAATTAACAGACTTTGTGACTGCCTGTCTATCTGTCCCCCTGGAATTCCTCTGCAGCTGCTCTCATCACTTCCCACAGCCCCTCCCTCTCCTCTTCAGGATGCTTTTCCTTTCGTTGTATCTTAAGGGGGTGTCTTTTATTTTAACTTTACTGTGCAATGAATGTAACCCTCTGACTGTTTTGTTGTTTTGGTTTTTTTTTTTGAATGGGATACCCTTTGCTGCTTGCTGGTATCCTGAAATCTTCCTTTCCCTCCCAGAGGCACAACGGAACCTTCCGCTCCTGACAAACAAAACCTGATTTCAGTCCGAATAACTCAGTGCGGGGTAGCTCTGGTCTGATGGACTCCTTTCTCTCCAAACCAGTGGGACAAATTGCCTGTCCCTGCAGTGTGAAGGGGGGGGTACAGCTGAGGATGGACAAGGGACGCCTGTTCCCACCCTGTTTGTCCCCTTCTATGCATCCCCCCTGTGGTCGGCGGTGGCTGCAGCTCGCTGTAGTCTGGCCAATGTGGGGGTTGACACAGCTGGCGTGGACATGAGGTTATTAGAGCAGCCCGCCATGCGTCTTCTGCAGCTGTTGAGACCAAGGATGAGAGCCTGTTCCCTCTCTCTTCCCGCTGCACCCTCCTTGCTGTGGCACTAGCGATGGTATGGACAGCAGAGAAGCTGTAGCACTTCTTCATGCCACTGGGAGATCAGATATTGAAGGTGCTGGCTTCCCTTAAGCTGCCACGCTGGCCTCTGGTCCCACAGAAAAGTCCTACTGATAGGAGAAGAACATTTGCTCCACGTGCGCTTTGTGTAAGTGGTCAGCAGCAAGGATGGATGCTGTGGCCTGATGGAAATGGTGATTTCTGTGTAAAAGCCCGGGATCCTAGAGAAATGTCATTTTCTGGGCATGAATTTGGGAGTGAGAAATGCTATGACTATGCTTGTTGAACCTGGACCTCTTTTCATTGTCAACAGAAGACTTTGTTCCTCTTCCACCTCATAGGAAGTCCATCCACCTATTTTAGTAGCTTTATAAATAAAAACCTTCTTTCCCATCTTTACTTGCCTGGGCTTGCTGCTCTCCAGATCCACATTTTAATTGACACACAGCTTGTGGCGTGGCTGGAGGCGATGCCAATAATGCACATATTCATGGCATGGCAGGCAGATAGGCCCCCCTCCCTCCTCAGACACCATCATTCAAAGCAAACATCAGACAAGCAGCCGGCTTTGATGTGGGTCCTGGGTTTGCAGCCTCAAAAGAGGAATCTTTGGAGCCCCGTTTGCGCTCTTCCTTGTGCCAGACATTGCAGCAATGTCATAACGGCCAGGCAACTGTGTCCTCAGCATGGTGAATGGAGTGTTTTGCAGTGCCTCAGCAGACGTGGTTGTGTTAGAAAGTAATCAAGAGCAGCCTGGGCTTTGCAGGGATGGATGCTGTGAAAATAATAATAATAATAATCAGGGATGGGGAGTGGGGCAGGGAGGGTGGTTGATAGGGCTGTTGTTGGACCATCTGAGGCACTTGTCAGAGGACATTAGCCCTGCAATTAGGAGAAGCTGAAGGGGAGGGAAGGGAAGACAGCAAGAGAAATGCTGCAGCGGGGGGAGCTTTGTGTCAGCGCACAAAGCTTTTTTTTCTCAGCGGGGCTGCTGGGATTTGCTCAGGTCTCCTCCCAGATAAATTAACTCAGTACAACACCTGCTCCTTTAATATGGCCAGGCAAACTACTCCACTGCAGACCTGGGCTTTCTTTCTCTCCCTTTTTTTTCTTTTTTTTTCTTTTTTTTTTTTTTTTTGTATTTAATTGACATGGAGGCAGCCTGTGAACTCCCTTGTCCTGTTTTCTTCCTCCCCCCTCTCTCCCCCCCTCCCAAACCACCCTTTCTCATGGAGGGTGAGGTTTTTTTCCCCCAGAATAAGGACTGCAAAAAAAGACCGGCTGAAAGATTTAGAACAAAACCCCACCAAAAAAAGCCCCCAAGCTGGCAAGAGGTGAAGGGTATGTAATTGCTATTCCTTATGCAGCCCGCTAAAGCTGCATGTTTTAACCATCTGAGGACAGCAGGGAATTTTCTCTTCCAACAGAGTCAAATGTGGGGTTTGCATTTTCTTTCTTTTCAGGAGGGGTGCGGGGAGAAAGAGGTGGACTTCATTTTCCTTGGGATTAGCTAAAGCTCCTTCCACTTTTATGTTGGCAACGTGAGGTTTCATCAGACCTCTGATCCTGCGCTGAATAAAAATATAACATTACCGTCAAACTGCAAAACGGAGGGCTTGAACTTAACTGGATTAAAAGGCATTTGATACAGCATTCTTCACTTAACGGAGTGATAGTGTGTGTGGGGGAATGCTGCTGTGGTGCCCAAATCAGTGCCGGAGCGTAAGGGGGGGGTTTCTATTCATTTCTCCTGACTGGAGAACCTTGGGCTGAATTTTCTTCCAGGATATTCGTCTTGATGCTCAGTTGTCCTATTGCTGCAATTCTGTCGATTTTATTCTTGACAGTGCACCATTGGCAATAGGCTCGCTAATCAGTAGGGTGTACCTCCTACTCATGGAGATGTATGCATGAACCTTAATTGCAAATAAATGCGCTGAGCCACATTTGCTTATGGTTTGGTGCTTGTCTTTCCCATATGAATAAACATCCCTGGCTGCTTGTCTCTGTCCTGCCCGCTGTTTCGCAGCCTGTTTGCCACCGTCGTTTCTTGGTTTGCTCTTTGGATACCTTTCTTGCCAGATTTTGCAGGCTTTTCCCCTCTCCTAGGTGGAAGCAGACTTTTTCCTGACCTCCGCTGATGGCCCGATGTATGGTGGGTTTAATGGGGTATTTTACAGTGGAGCAGAGGCCTGGAAGAATCCACTTGTGCCATGTTGCATGTTGTGTCTCCCGTCTCAATGAGTGCCTGCGTGCTTGGATGTATCCCCATATGTCCAGTAATGAGCATGGGCTAATTGCCTAGGCAGATAGAAAAATAGATAGGTAATTTGTAGCTATTTAATTTTACATTAGGCAGAGGGATGTAGGGGCAGAGGCTAATGTTGTTGGCATTTCTTTTCAGGGTTGTTAACCAGATATGCTGCCTCTGGGGCATAACAATGCCTCCCTCGGTAGAGCTCTCTAATACTTTTATTACGTTCTTATTAATTTAGCAATGGCCTAAAGTCTGTGAGGCACCTTCCAAAGCATGATCCCTGCCCTGAGGACCTTGCAGACTAATTCCAAAGCATGATACAACCAGGGATTACTCAGTGAGGGCAAGAGTCTAATGGAGTAAGAAATGGTTTGTATTAGATAAATGGATAAGAATGAATCAGTGGAAGAGTTAATCACATCGTTCCTTGCAGGCATGCGGGGATACATGGCTCCTTAGGAGGTCTGTGGTGTGGCTGGTGGGCTTAGGAGAGGTCTTTCCAAGCAGGGAGCGTGGACAAAGGTTGTTTCCCACCTCCCAGCTCTGTTTTGCACCAGCTCCACATGGATGGCTGCTCTCGGAAGGAATGTACTCCAAGTTCAAAGAAGTTATGTGAGTAAATGGTCTGGTCAACGAAAGCAGTTGGCTGTAACCTCCAAAAAGGGAGAGGTCCTGTCCCCCCAGGGACACAAACAGCTCTCACCCCCTCTCTCCTCTTAGCCCTTGAGATGCAGAGGGATGGGAGATATATTTTTTTCGAGTGAAATTGCAAAACTGTGCCTTTTTGCCATGGATTTCTGCTCTTGGGAAGCCACAAACTGATGGTCCCAAACAAAAGAGCTCTCCAGGAGGCTGGGGAAAGGGCCAGAGGGGAGCGGAGGCTGGAAAAGGGCTCCTGCTCAGGGGTGGCCGAAGGGCCCCCCCCACGCTCCCCAGCACCTGTCCTCCTCGTTTGAAGCCTGTAAGCTGCCCAGCGAGGCCAGCGGCTTGTGGGACAGATGGGGCTGTGACAGCTGAGGGAGCTCAGGGCAGGAGGGATGAAAGCGAGACGGCGCGTTCCCTCCCCTCAGTGCCTCGGCAGCGCGGGCTGGTGTGAGCCGGTGGAGAACATTTGGTGTCCATGTGGCATCTGGCAGCAGAGTTTGCTTCTCTGGCATTTCCTTTGGTGAAAGGAAGAGCAAAGCAATTCGCTTCCAAGCAGCTGCTCTGCTCCACTGGGAGGGAACAGCATCCTCCTCCTCCCTGCCCTGGCCCTTCACCAGGGTGCTACAGCACAGTCCCCTAAACCAACATCCCCAGCCCCAGGTAAACATCCTTTGCCCTCATCTATTCCCTCTTTTTTTTTTTTTTCCCCTTTTTTACTACTGAGAAAAGAAAAAGTCTCTGCATCACTTACTTTAAAAACTAGTTGCTGTGGCAACCGGACGCAGGGTTTAAAGTGGCCGGCTCTGTCTTCTTGACTTCATTGTTTGACTTTGAGTTGCTGGAGCAACAGATCACTGGGAAGAACCAGTGAGGTCGAGGTTTCTCTTTCTTTTTTCCTCCACATTGCTTTTCTTTGGGGCCTGAGAGCACCAGCAATGGTTTCCTTTTCACTGAAGACACACACTGTTAACATATGATGGGAAGATGTCAGGCAGCATTAGAAGAAATGGAGGTTAGGTCAAAGGCTCGTTACAATGGGAGAATTCCTACAAAATTTAAAAAAAGAGAGAGAAGATGAATGAGCCATTATATTTCCCAAGATCAGAGAGTTAGAGAAGATGTGGCTCCAGCATGCTTAGTATTAGTCATTTGCCATGTAATGGTTTTCTACTAGTTGCTCTGAACCCTAAGTTTTTCCAAAACAGAGTCATAGCTGGGGTGATAAGCAGGGAATATAAAATGCCATCAGATATAACTATGTAAGCTAATAACACAACATAACTCCTTCATTTGTTCTTAACAAATCATTACGCTTATAGCTCTCTTCCAAGAAGTTTTTCTTTCTCTCAACATCATTTCTGGCTATAGAATTGCTCTTTAACCCATCCCAGACATCTTTCCTTTGCATTGGGATACAGGAGAGGATACTGGACCAGCTATTTACTTAATTATTGCTTTCTAAAAGTTATATCTCCTCCACACTGATTGGCCAGGGCTCTGGCTACAACCAGGAGGGTGGTGGGAGGGTGCTGCCAATCTGATGCACCAACATCACATTGTACCAGGAGCATCTAGAAGATGTGTCTAGAAGATGATTCACCCAGTCTTCAGTAAGCACAATATTGTCCTTTATCAAAAAACTTGTAGCCAGAAATGCTTGAGTCCATTTTCCTAGATTGAGACTCTATCATTATGCACTGTGGTGGCTAAGAGATTCCTGGTCCTAGCTGAGCTCTTTGGGTGAAGAAATACTGTGTTCCTGCACAGAGCTCTTTGTCAGATTTGCTTGCTTTTCTTCTGGGGTTCGTGCTTGCAGAGTGTGAGGTGACAACAACTACTAGCTTTTAAGCTGATGCTGAATTTGCAGTTCTCTGGGTTTGAGTTTTGAATTTCTTCCTGGCATGAGGCTGACCAGGCGTGGTGTAAGACCAGAGCAAGGGGGAGGCTGGAGGTAGGATGATGCATACACTTGAATACAGTTCTGGCATTGTGCATTAAATTAGTAATAAGTGAAATGTCAAAGCAGGGGCTGATTTTTGGCAAAGGCTTTATGCTTAAAACCGAAATGATAAAACTGCTGCTCTTTCAGGAGCTAAACGTGTCCTTGACTACCTGACAAAATATCTATAGGATTTCAGTTTGTTTCAGTAAATCAGGGGTGGCCTTACATGATGGTATCTGATGGCATAGGATAAATAAAATGTAAAATACAGTTTTCAATAAAAATTCAACTGGAAGTTAAAAGCAAATTTTGAAAACAAGATTAGAGAAATAGTTTTTATAAAAAAAAAAAGGCAAAATCTGCTGGAGTCAAAATAAAGGAAACTGTCACTAAAAGGTACTTTAAAAGCTGAGCTTTTCTTGTTCCTAGAATTCCTGCTAATGTATCTGACTGTCCAGCTCGTTCCAGATTTCCATATATATACATGCATAAAAAAGTGCAGAACTTTTTCACTATGAAGTTATGGTTTCAGTATTACACCCTCACTGCCCACAAAATGCACAGAATTCAAATTAACAAATATACATGCCTCAAAGTCTACACAATGTCAGCCACAAATATGCATGCAAGAATGCTGGTTGCTAGAGTTTGGAGTTAGCTATTAGTGAACAGTTGTATGGCGTTCAGATAATTTGTTCTTAAATGCCACACATGTACCACATGGTTCAGATGTGGTTTGGGGAGCTATAAAATGGGATTTCAGAGTGGATCTGTCCCTACTCTTAAACCCATAGCTCAATTAGGGCTCAGATACATCTCAACTATTGGTCTGGCGTCCTGAGTCTGGGATATTGTGAATAGTTGGGTTTTGTGGAGGCTAAAAGGCAGGGATGCAGCTGCTTATTAGTGAATTTGTGCACGTGCCAGCCTGCAGTGAAATGTACTTGAAATAACCTATCCTAGATGCCTCTATGAGGATGATGGCCCCGATGATTTAGCTATTTCAGTTCCACCTTGAATTATTCATGTATTTGAAAACACTCATGAATTATTTGTGTTTTTGCTAAATATATAATTTAAAAACCCAAATCCTTCCGATGAAATATAAAAATTAAATTTATTTATTTGTTTTTGCTGGTCTGAGATGCTGCCCCCACCCCAGAACAGCCCGTTGGCCGTAGGCTCATGGGGAGCTGTGGTGGCAGGGCACAGCGGTCTCTCGGGCATCAGCATCCCTGCCTTAACCTGTGCCAGCAGGGGACCAGCCCTGATTCAGCAAGAAAAAGGCACACTCTTATAAAACTTAGATCTAACCCCAATTTGTTTTCTTAACTTCTAGGTGCTGGTTTGTTTTTTGTTTATTTTTTGAGAATGATGACTGTCTTGCACACATGGGCTTAGGGTTTAGCGCCTGCTTTCACAAGCATCTGGCTTTAAGGTGCCCAGCAGTGGATCAAAAGAGCTTGTTCCCTGTCATGGAAAGTCCCGATCTGGTATCAATTCACAAGCTGGTTCAAATGCATCCAACTGTTTTGGTGACATAACTTTATCCTGGCAACCTTTACGCCAGGTCCAGTACTGCCCATCACCTTCAGGCTGACATAATGTGCCCAACTAACTGAAAACTGGAGCACGTCGTGTCACGTGCTAGGGCTAATTCAACAAAAATGTATTTGTGCTTGATCCAGATCAAATCTGTCCTGCCACGGAATCTGGGAGGCCAACAGATGTGACACTAATAGACATGGAACCACAGCGTGGCCTCTTCCCCCCTCCCCAAACATCTGCAGCAGCGGAGGGGGGACGGCAGTGCTGGGAGGAGGCATCCTGTAGGGACCACCGGTTCTGCTCTCCTTTAACCATGTGAACTTCCCAGCGCTTACATTAATTTTAAAGAAAGTAGTTTGGCATAACTGGCCTAAAATCTGGTGTCTTCACATCAAGGGATTAGTTTCTTCCAGGGGAAGTCTGAGGAGCTGCACTCTAGTGAAGATTCTTGATGTACAGTGTAGATTTTCTCATTATTTTTTTTTCCTTGCAACTCTTTCATTGCAGTAGAGCTTAACTAGCTACTATGTTAGTAGTTTTTTAACCTCTTTGGGCTTCAGATTGTCTGAAAGATCCGGCTGGTCCAGCGGCCTTGATTTCACCGGGATGCAATATTGCCCTGAACTGCCCAGTGGTGCTGGTGTAAAAATTGTCCCTTCTGTTCCATTCCTGAGAGACCAAGATCTGTGCTTTTCCCTAGTTAAAAAAAAAAAAAGGCAAAAAAAAAAAAAAAGCCTCATAGTTCTCTGTCAGATTCCCTGGTCTTTTTTTCTCTCGTATTGACTCTACATTCCGCTAGAAGTCTTTCACTTCTGTCATAAGAATTTAGATATGTGTCGTGTCCCCCCCCCCCCATTAGCTGATTAATGTGCTTTCTTTTTTTTTCTAAAGTACCGACTGCTTACGCTGGCTGCTTGGGGTGTGTGTGTGAGTGTGTGTGTGTGTGCTCAACAAAAGCCTTTTTTCTCTTCATCTCTATATTCTGGGACTGAGGCCAAGTTGTGATTGTAATAATGTAATCTCTTCTGAATACTTGAAGTGATGGGAAAAAACGAGATTTTGAAAATGAAATAGATTAATCTATACAGCTAGAGGGGGGAAATCATGCATTTTAATTAGCTCTTGAGAGTAATTTTCCTTAAAGTAGTACAAGCCAGGTGTGCAAAAGTATTCTCCTGCCTTGAGAGTCTCGCTTCTTCTTCTGGAGTCCTTGGAAAAGATGGTGACAAGTTCATTTGGGATGTTTCTACTGAAGGGACTGAACATAAGGCAACTTGAAGGGACCTGATTTTTTTCAGAGGTTGCACTTACGGCACCGTCTGAAAATCAAGATCCTTTTCCCCTAAAAATGCCTCAAAAATGGAAGCAGCTGCTCACTTCAGCGTGCAGGAGGACTCTACTGCTTTGTGTGCTTGCGCACACAGGGGAGCAGTGATTTATCAAGTTATTTTATTTAACTTTTGTTCAGGATGAGATCATTCCCTAAAAGGTGTTTGCGGTTTATTACCTTGCTGACTGGAGCTGCTGGCTCTTCTGCGTGCAGGAGAGCAGGGAGAGAGGATCACACATGCCTTTCACTGGCCAGGGGCTTGTACTGGAGGAGGAAAGTTGACGAGCTGTAACACACCAGTGGTTGTGCCCATCCTCACAGCCTGGGCTGGGAGAGCGCCCCCAGGGAATGGCCATCACTTGGCTGATGAACACCATCTATGAAGTTGAAGTAATCTTTTGATTATGGGCAGTATTCTTTGAAAGCCCTTCTTGGTTGTGAAGCCACTTAATGTTCACCCTCATTTCCCTCTTTTTAATGATGAAGGGGTAGTTTTCCGATGTTACAGCAAATTAAGTGTAGTGACTGGGGCTGGAGAAGCGTTTGGCTCCTTGACAAAGATGTTTGTTGACTGATTGTTTGAGCCTGGTCTTTGCCCCGAGCCTCCCCTACTTCCGCCATGCCAGGTGTCTAACAAAAATCGCCCATCCTGGAGCGCTTACAAGCTCTTCAGCCTCCTCTTTCAGCCCTGATCTACAACCACTGCAAAGGACACATGTTTTTAGGGAATGTGCTGCTTTACCTCAAGTCTGAGTTTTATATCCCAGCTAGGCATACTGAAATTTTTCAAACTTCCTTTTCAATCAGTCACTTTGGCACTGTGATGGCTTGGGTTGCTCTTTTCTTAAGTCTGTTTTAATTCTTTACCTTTATATTTTAGCAGCAAGTTGCCTTGAATTTACAGTTCCTGTTGAATTCCTCTATGAATAGCACCTAGGTTTCCTACTCTGCAGCTGCAAACAAGGTTTAAAAGCTTTTGGGATTTCTTGGCAGCTAATAACTCCCAGACTTCAGCATAGTTCATTTTTGAAATGTTTCTCATGCTTCAATCTGGACAGCGTTATGCAGGTCAGGGAATCCTGTCAGACTGGGGGCCAGGGGAGGATGTTCCATCAAAAGCTTTTTTGGCAAATTTAAAAAAAAAATAATAATAAAAAAATAGGGCCAAAAGGACCTTTAGGAATACTTCTTAATATCCTTTCCATCCAAAATAGGAAAAGCACCTGTAACTGATGCCAAGCACAGGACAAAATAAATAAATAAAAAAAATAAATCCCCAAGCAAAGACTTCCAATTGGAAATATTTCCTGAATGATCTCACTGAGAATCCCGTAAGTGGCTGGATCAGTTTTAGGGAAAAGGGAACATGGGTTTGAGCTCCGTACTGAAAGACAAGAAAAAGCTTCAGGAAAAAAACTGAGCCAAACCCAGATGCAAACTGTCAGAGGTGCTAGAATTTCTTTCATTCCTGACTTGGACCTCTTGATGTTTACACATAAAAGGTCATAAGGATACAGCAAGACTTAAGGTGAGGAAACAGGTCTAAAAATGACATCGAATTACGCTTGTGTCTTTCATCCTGTGCCGACCGTGGTACAGAAGTAGAGCCAAGTAGGGGCAGAACCTGTAGTATGAATATTGTCCTTATAGACCTGGTGTCAGTACATGAGGGACATGGCATGTGATGGGCTGAGCAGCAGAGGACTTGTTTCATGTCGTCTTGGACATCAGCAGTTCATTCAGCTGTGCTGTGCAGTAGATGTGCATGTGTTTGGAGTGTTGCCCCAGAGAGGCAGGAACCTTTTAGACTTGTGCCATCACATAGATTTTGGGCTCCCCTTTTTTACAGCCTTGTACTTTAGCAAGAACAAGCTGCCCTATCAAACCCATCACCAAGTTGGGGTTTGTCCTTAACTACGAGTGGATCTCTGCTTGCATCTGACCTAGCGTCAGATACCGTCTCTCTTTTTTAATGACGTTCCTGCAATTAGTATTTATTTTAGATTTAATCAGTTGGTGCATGTCAGCTAATACCTCAATAATTGTGATCTTGCTGTCAGGGAGGAAGGAAATTAAACCTCATGAGGTCACATCAAAACTGTGAATCTGGTATCAGTGTAACAGGGGTCCTCGACAAGACTGATTGTATTAATGAGGGACAGGTACTTAGCAGATTTAGAGGCATGATCCAGACAAAACCACACAAGATCTTTTCTGTATAGGTGGGCCAAACTTAGTGACTAAGAGACACACTTGGATGTGGTATTTTCAATTAGCAAAAACACCTGCTCAGAGCTGGATCTCTGTTGTCCAGAATTTCTGTGACGTGTGCTCTTCTTCGCTTCTACTCTTCTTAACTTTATTTGTTCAAAGTGGTTAAATGGGATGTATCTTCAGACGCAAAATCCACCAGTCTTTGCTTCCAGCTGCACTGAAAATATTGCAAGGTATTTTCTTGTTGAGGGTAAGAGATGTAGAACAACTGGATCATACAGATCAGATGTTTTCAACCTGCAAATTGCAAATTAAGTTGAGAGGCCTCCCTCCTATTTTAACGGCCAGGAAAAAGTCTTGAAATCTTTCTTTTCCATTGCAACATAGGATCATGAGATAGAAGAGACTGAGACCTGCCAAAATAAATCCTCATTGAAAGCTTACTTCGAGCTTCAGAAAGGATTTGAAGAACTTATCTGAGTTGAATTAGTTTGCCTAATCTTAGTGACAATTTGGCTGGAGATGTTCACTCCTCTCAGAAACACTGCAGCCTGCGTGTTGTCGTACTTAGACACAGACTTAACAAGAACAGAGAGTCTCAGTGAACTTCCATAGCACCATCTGAACACCTTCAACTTGCCAGACTGATGCGTTTCATCAAAGTGGACTTTTCTGTCACAATACGACAGCTGAATGAGAGGTATGAGCCTGCAACTGCAAGTGTGTTTTTAGAAGGGAAAGTAATGCATATGCCATATGGTAGGAATTGATGTCTGGTAATAGATGTTTCATATATTCCAAGAACATCATTTGCTCCAAATGAAAATTCATACTCTTTAACTCTTTTTTAACCCACACCTTGTATTTTTAAATTGAGGTCTTGCTTAATTCTGCTTCTGCTTTAATGGTTCTGCTGTCTCGGAGATTTCATAGCATCATACCCGTCCTCCACGAATGCTATCAGTGGTCTCAGCTTCACGTTGCCCTTCATCCTGGTGCCCCCGCCGGGAGGGCTCTGCAGTGCTGACAGCTTTTAATGAGCTGCAGAAATCCAGGGCAGAGGGGGCTGCTTTCAACGGGGGGAGGGTGAGCTTATCTCTTTATTTACAATCTCAAAAATACTCTCGGGTCCTGGGAGATGAAAAGCCTGTGCGTGTAAATGTAAAAGACAATTAGAGTGGTGTTACTGGCAAGCGAAGATGATGGAAACACCGTGACAGAACTGTCCCCTGGCAAAGCTCTGGTTGGAGAGGGAAGTTCTGTCCCAGGCTCGGGGCGCTCCAGGACCGTGCCCATTTCATCGAACGCTTATTTAGAAGAAAGAGAGGAAAGAGTTTCCAGCCTTATTGCATAATTCAATATTTCAGTGGGTTTGGAGTTTCGTGTTCTGATGCTTCATTTCAAAAAAAACTTTTTGTTTTAAAACTTGTGCAGTACTCAGCTGTAAAAAAAACTAAGTTACTTTTTGTGCTCTTAAGGAAAATAAAAGGAAAATTGCTGAACAATTTGTAAGGCAGAACCCTATTTTCAGGAGAGAAGTGATCCTTGAGCACTTGATAAGAATGGCATTGGTGAGTTTTCTCTGGACAACTTAAACCTGACTTGGTTCAGCAAAAGCAATGCCTTACTCTTTTTGGGTGTCTTCAGTAATGATCACCTCTTGGTCTTCTTTATGCATTTCACTTTAGGAACAATATGGAAATGTTGTGGTGTTTGAGGTGGAGGATGAACAGTGTTCAAGACAATGCATCACTGCTCAGCGCTGAACTTTCCTGGGCTGGAAATGAACAAATATACCATTTTTTCCCTGAAGCTCTTAGGGCCTGCAAGGTAGCAGAGTACTCTCAGTGATCAGTTTAGGAAGAACCATGCACATAGTGGTACTGGAGGACAGGCTGCAGTCTCCTCAGAGCTTCATACAGTGCTTTATCTAGAGGGAAGTGTTCCCCACTGTTTCCTGACCCCTCCAGACTTGTCCAGGGGAAGAGGACATCTACCAAGCCCCCACCTCCAGCCTTGCATGGACATCCTCAAAGGCAACTGGGCTCTCGGTTCCTGACCTGGCATAGGATGGGCCAGCAGAGGTCTTCACCATGGCAGAACAGTCCTTCAGCTGCTGTACACCCCATATATATATATATATTTATAAATAAAATAAGTCTATGGCTTGGACACAGCTATACTTTTCTCCTTGACAGGTTTCCTTTTCCTCCTCACTGTATATGAATCTGATCAAGCTGTGTAACTTGAAGTGCGTATGTGTGGAGGTCTTGTGAGGATGCATGGCCAAATTCAGAGGCATTTTAAAACACTGGAGCTTTGCACTTCAACGTGGTACCTTCTGGTGCCAAAGAAATTCACAGGTTCTTATGTGAGCTGGAGGGATGTGTGGTGGTGTTATATGTTTGCTTTGGAGAGCAGCCTACAGCCAACCCACAGGGATCACAGCCCATTGTGCTAAGCGGTTTATACACACATAATGAACAGCTGTATCTGACCCCCAAAATGTAAAATGCCTCTGTAATGAGTCATTTCTGAGAGGGAACATCCAGTCATGCGGAGAGAGGAACAGTTGAGTGAAAGAGCTGGAAATTGGTCCCAAAACTCGACTGTGCTCACGAGGCAAATCTTGCTGAGATTGCCTGTGCGGGTCTGCTGTCAGCTTATTGCCAGCTGCAGGTGAACGTCTAGAGAGAGGGGGCTCAACAAAGTATTCAGAAAGAAGAAACAAGAATACTTCAAATCCGCCGCTTCCCCACGGCATGACAATGGTGGGATATTAAACTCGTGGTGCCTGTACTTCCTTCATGGACAATGTGATTGTTCTCAGCTCCAGAGAAGGTTGGAAAGAGGAAATGTTTTCTCCTTGCTTCTGCACATACGTATTTCTGAAAGCCTCAGGATCAATAGACAATTTCTGTGCTTTTCCTTGTGCGTCTTCTGTCATTGTGTCATTTGCTTTTGCGGCACGCAGGGAGGAAACTCAATTAACTGTCAGGGAAGGTGAATGAGCCGGACGTGCAGTAGGAGCCTAAAAATCAGGGAAGTGAATGCACTCCCTGTTTGTATCAGCCATGGGACAGTGGGAGGAACTGATCCAAGTCACAAAGTCTTTTGACTCCAGCAAGGCAAAGGATCGCATGGTTCAGACCCCCATCAGATAGGGCGACAAAAGTTGTTCCTGATGAAGACCAGGGGGGCACGTCATCGGCTCAAAACAAGGGAACAAAAACAGAGCAGAGAATTGCAGCCAATGTGCTGGGAAGGACTCCAAGAAAATAGTGAAGCTGCCTCTTTGTGTGGACGAGACACGTTAAATGGACAATGGAGTGGAGAAACACCACCAAAAAAAAAAAAGGCAGACTCTTCATTTGCAGAGAGAGACCTTATCTGGTGTTGTCTTCTTCCTCCTGGACTAGTGCACGCACATTTTGGTTGGTGCCAAGAGAAGGTGCAGAGGAGGTTCCTGGGATTTTGTGGCATCCCTGAAGACTGTGGTGCTCTCTGCTTTGTGATATACAAATCAAGTATAGCAACAGAGTAAAGTTTTCAAGCCATCTTTTCCACCATTTCATGATGTCCTGGCTGCAGCAAAGAGAAAATAGTCCAGGGCCACTTCCCATGGATTGTTTGTATATTTTGCTGGAATGATATTTGTGATGCACAGACCCAGGTTTCTTTGCAGGTATGAGAGGAAGAGAAATTTAAGGAGAGAGGAGAAAGGAGAGTGCTGGTAAGAAGGAGAAAGTCTGTATTTTTTATTTTATGAGCATATAAGCAACCCACTGTTATACCAGATATAGGTGTTGGCTTGTCAATTTTGATGCAGAGAAAAGGCGCCTAGAATAATAGATGGGCTCCTGCTAATGGAAGAATGGTTTGTATAACTAGTAGAAATAAATAGGTATGTAAATCTCCAGCAAACTAAAAGGCACTTTTAGCTGTCTCAGGAAGATGATGTTGGTGTAAAGAATTATATTTTTTTTTCCCCAATGACTCTGCTATTTCCTATCAAAATAAGATCTTGACAGAGAATAAGATTGTGGAGAATGTTTCTCATGCTGAGACAATATGTGATCAGATTTTCTGTACAGTTACAGAAAGAGACGCATGTCCTTAGCCTAAATCTTTTAACTGATCATTAAAAAAACCTTCTCTACAGCAACTGGCATGAATCACAAGCTGCATCCTATACGTGAGAAGAAGTGGAAAGTGGAATGCACCAAGGTACCTGCTTAAAACCTGTGTTGTGCTCTTAGATTGCTGTCAAGGGATGGAGAGCCACAGGGAGTTACTTCATGTTCTCATGAAGAAGCCAGACAGGACAGCCAGGAGGAAAGAAGGCAGCTGCTGTAAAATGCTCACTTCTCAAGGCTTTTGGCCTACCTGGTGTGACTTTCTGCAATCACGCTTCCAATTTCTACATTGACTTAACCAGTCAGTCCAGTCAGTGCTGGCAGGTTGCATTTTCCTGTCATTTTTCTCAACCCATGGGCCTGGGATGAGATGAATATCACGGTGGCACAAAGAAGAGGAGCTTCCAGGCCTTGCAGCCTGCAGATGTACAGATAAAGATGAGAGGACACCTGGTCTCAGCCGCAGTCTGTTGTTAGCCAGCTGTGGTACCAGAGAGACAGGCTCTTGGCAGAAGTTTCTAAAGTGGCTTGAAGCGGGGAGGAGGGAAGGGTTGCTGAGGATTATCCTTTTTTATTCTTTTGAAAAAGCAGGAGGGTCCTGGGGAGAAGGCTGGGTGAGAAAAGCTGCCAGATGTGAAGAGATGCTCAGCCAGAGTTAAATATCCAAAGACTGAATCCGATTTTCTAGGAGAAGATGTGCAGAAGTATCCCCATGCAAACCTTTCACGTGTTTCTCCAGACTGGCCTCACCATTGCTCACAATAAGAACAGTTTTCAGGCTGGTGGGTACCCTTCCCCACTCTCAGCCCCCACAAAATGCACGTACCAAACAAAGATATAAAAGTTTTGGGTTTTTTTTTCACATTCTTGTTATATAAAGAATCATCCCAAATAAAGACAATCTATAATCAACCTGTAAAGGTATCTCAAGGTTTTGCTGTATGATAAGCACAAATAAAGATTGACTATCTGAAATTCAAATATACCCCCGAAGCCCCCAACTCAGAAGTACAAATATCTCCCCCACACAGAACCACCTAGGGTCAAATTTTCTGCTGGTGTAAACTGGCAGAAATCCATTGAATTCTCTCATAAATCAATTTAATTAAAAGTGTCTTCTGGTGTGTCTTTGTTTAGCAATAACGTTCATTTGAGAAGGTGTGATGGCAGGAAAACTAATCCCTTCTTTACGTATCATCCCCCTACCCCTTGGCTCAATTTTAATGTTTTTAAAAAATATTTATTTTTTTGAAACTGGAACAATAAATGTATTGTTCACAAAGAACCTTTTGTTCTGCCAATACATTGGCTCAGAGGGACGCTTATCTATGGTTGTGTATTGGAGAGGGAGGAGAGAAAAAGCTGGTGCAATCACAGGTAGAAATTGTCCAGATATGTAACCAAGATTAATTCACTTGATAAAATAAGACCACCCTCCTGCAAAACTATACCTGAAGCATAAACAAAATAATACTTTTCTGAACTTCTGAAATAATGTAATTTATTTAAGAACTTTTTTGTGGTTTTTTTACCTTTTCTACAAATCTAACTATTTCACTGGGACAAACTTCAGCAAAACACTCCGCAGCCAAAATTCACCAGCTTAACCACATGCTTAACTTTAAGCAAGAGCTTAAGTCTCAGGCATCCAAACCATTTGTGTGCGATTTATTCCTGGCCTTTTGGAGAGCAGAAGGAATGCAACGTGGCCAATAAGGAGGCCGATAAGGAGGCAAAACCGAAGTGACAGACTGAGGTGTTGGGAAATATTTGCTTGACTCTGAACTTGTGTATGGGCTGGAAAGAGTTCTGAAGCTTTCTTGAACTCTGTGGGGAATCCTTCTGATTTGTTTCCTGCTTTTCAAGTGGGTTTTAGCGTGTGCACCATGATTCAGCCCTTGCACCATGACAGCATGTAGCACACAGGCTTCTGGTCTGCTTTGGGAAAAGACTGGGACAGATTGTTGGTTTGCAAGAGTGCTGTGGGTGTCAAGGATCAGCTCTCAAACAGGTCTCCAGTCTTCAGGGCGTCTCTGATTTTGGGTTATTTACTGCACGGAATTTGTGTCTTCAGCATTTTCGCACCTTTATATCATATGGTGTCTCCCCAAAACCTAGTCCTGTAATGTCAACACCCGACACTATGATACTAACTTATTATCACTATCACTTATTTGTCCTATGCCAAGACAATCCTAAAATCAGGTCATGTTGGAGACTGTGAGTCCGGGCATTCTTTTAAGTATCCTTGTGATTACTTTGTTTTCATTTCCAACCTCTTTCCTCTGGTGAAGGTGCCATCCAAAATATGCACTTAGGTAAAAGTGCATCTCCCTGTGCAGCAAAATGATGCAGTGGGTCCACATTGTACTTTCTTATTGTTTTAGTCCACCCCGGATCTCTCCCTCCTCATCTCTCTAATCAGGGAGGAACTGTCACTCAGCCATCCTTTCTCTTCAGAGCACCCCACAGGTTCACAGCCCTCCAGGCAAGAGTGTGCTGTAATGAATGGTATCATCCAGTGGTTTGTAGCAAGAAGAAAGTCCTGGCCTCCTGGGGACTAAAGAAGCCACGTGGGAGAAAATCCAGACATTGAACATACGCTCTGAATAGGAGACTAAAGATATAATGTCTTGGAAGTATTTGAGATTTCAGGTCCCCCTCTGGTTGGCTTTGGTGGATGGGCTCCAGTCCTACCTCACAGCTCGCTGTTGCCTGTGGTTTCTCCTCCGAGGTAGATAAGGGCTACATATTCCTTGATCTTCACTTTTGCAGTCCTCACCGAATATAAATGCGTGGTTCTTTCATGCATGAAAAAGAAGACTGTGTCAGTGCTGCTACAGTGAGACCATCTACTGAAACCATATTTGCTGTATTAAATTCATTTTTCTCTGAAGTTTCCCCATCATATGCTGGATGTGTTGAGCTGATGAGACCTCCTCGCTTCCTGAAATGTTTATAGGCTTTCGTAAAGAATCTGATGGACAGTCTTATCCTTTGAGAGCAAGGATTTAAATTTTAACTTGCATTAAGCAGGGGTATACTGGGGGATAAACTAATATTTCATACTTAAAAGTCTTATTTCATTTGATCCAAAGCACCATATTTTTCAGAGTTAAACATCACTGCTGGCAGTAATTTTACATTTGCGTAACATTGAATCCTAAGAATAGTTCTGAATTGACTTTACAAACGTCCCCTTTTTGGGACAGGAGGAGGAAAAAGAAAGGGAGAAAAGACTGCAGGAGCTAAAATTTAAAAAGACAGTCCGTTCATCACCTAAATAAAACCCACGAAGTGTTGAAATGAGGTCGAAAGATATTCGTTACGACTGTGAAATAGAAAGGCAGCAATTACTTCTTTGGAAAGTTTCTCTTAAGGACTTAAGTAGAAGCCTGGGGGAGGCTGCTTCCAGTTAGAAGGAATTGCCCCTGGCTTTACCGGGAGTGAGGGAAAGAAAGGAAGCAATTACCCGCTGAACAATGGCGCATTAAGACTCTCCTTTCTGTTTTCAAAACCAAGCTCCCTCCCCAGTGTGTTTTCCAGCTGGGTGAGAGGAGGAGATGGCCTCCTGAAGAGGCAGCCAGCTGCAGACAGGGATCCTCTCTGCGCTCTCCTGCAGGGCCCTGGATGGCTGGGCAGATGCTGGAGATGGAAGAGGGGGGGAAGTTCTGTGGGACCTGTGAGGCTTGCTCTTTCCTTCAGTTCCAGGCAGCTGGAATAGGATTTGCCAGTTTTGGCAAGCCTTTCATTATTCTTGTTCCTCTCCATGCTGTCACCTCCCTGCCTGCTGACTCCCTCAACTGTCCTCCATAGCCAAAACTCATCCAGAAGCTTCTAGACAAGAGGTCCTTGTGTCTGCTCCCTCCTCAGTTTCCCTGGTAGTTTATCAGCTGGTTGAAAAGTCTGGAGAAGAGAAGGCTGAGGGGAGACCTTATTAATGCCCATAAGTATCTAAAGGGTGGTTTGAAGGAGGAGGGAGCCAGACTCTTTTCAGTGGTTGCCAGTGAGAGGACGAGGGGT
>JAOTQQ010000071.1:35230107-35256364 GCA_026546715.1 Gallinago undulata
TGAGGGTGCCAGAGCCCTGGAACAGGCTGCCCAGGGAGGTTGTGGTGTCCCCTTCTTTGGAGATTTTCAAGACCTGCCTGGATGCCGTCCTGAGTAACATGCTCTAGCTCTGGTCAATCCTGCTTCAGCAGGGGAGTTGGGCTAGATGATCTCTACAGTCCCTTCCAACTCTAAAAATTCAGTGAAATTCAGTGAAAAGCCGAGAGCATCATGTGGTTTTCCACATCCTCATCTCCTCCTCCTTTCTCTCTGCCCAGGACAGAGATGGCCCAAGAAACGCATCCAAACCTTGGGAGGCAGAAGGAAGATGGGCTGGGGATGAAACTGAAACACTTCAGGCAGATTCAGCTCTCAGGCACGGGAACTGGCTGAAGAGGACACAGAGAAAACTGCAGCCCCATCCTGCAAGGTGTTGGACTCCCTCCTCACCTCTGGAAGCTAGGGGGAGTTGGGGAGGACCAGCCAAAAGTGCTGAAGAAGCAACCCTGAGCTTGTTTAAAAAAAGTAACACCACCTTTTTTAATCAAAACCCAATGCAAGCCCCCTCTCAAACCTGCCTGGCCACCAGAGCGAATTGCAGAGCATCTCGCAGGCAGCAGAAACTGCCGTGGGTTTTTAATGCCTTGCTGCAGCGGTGTCCCTGGGGGGGTAAAATAAATCAGCGGCACACACGGCCCTGTGTAAAGGTCAGTGAGAGGCGTTAAAGAAAAGAGGCCCTTCCAAGGCTCCGCTGCAGCGTCCAGGGCAGGCGGCGGAGGGAGGGATGGCTCCGTTAGCCGCCCACACGGGACCACTGGCCGGGTTTTGACACGTGGCTCTCTCCTTGCATGTTCACCCATCTCCATCCTGCTCCCGTTGCTTGGCTGTGCAGGGAGAACTCATAGCCACCGGTGTGTCGGGCTGAAGCCGGTGAGCAGCCGGAGCCCTGTCTGTTTTAGGAGGTCTGTAAAGCTCTGGTAGGCGCTGGCAGCTCTCTGTCCCTCCTCTCCCCCTCCGGCCACATCTCCTGCTCCTCCCTCAGCCAGGCACCCAGCCTTGGCCTCCGGCCCCAGGGCTGCGCACAGCTGGACAGTATTTTTGGGCTACTTGGAACAGCCGATTCCCACTGCCTTTCTCAGCCAGCCTTGTTCTTCTTTACATATAACCTTAAAACCTTCTTCCTGTTTTTCCTCCTGTTGCCTTATCCTTACACTCTGCTTTCCCAGACCCATTTCTGCCCTCTTTCTTTCCCCATCTTTTTGCAGTTAGGTCGAGGGATGCTTTCCCATCTCTAGGATGCTCATTTCTGGTTGCCATCCGTGAACAGTGTTTTGCCTCCTTCCTCACCACTCTGTCCCCAGGTCTGCGTTTCTCCCAAAGGTCACATGAAGCACATGAGCAGACATTTCTGCTGCCGTGGGTTTGGTCTGCAGGCTGAGTGACTGGAGGGGTCTGCTTATCTGGGTGGAAACCACCCTGATGGCATGTGTGTGCCTTCCACGCCTGTCAGGCTGCCATAAGCTGCTGCCACCTTCACGTGTGCGCTGCCTTGTGTGCGTTGGAGGGAATTTCCCCCCTTTTTTTCCTCCTCTGGATATTGTCGACTTCAAAGAGATTTCATTCTCCATATCTGTAGGTCAAAACACTTGAACACATGGTGTGAGCAGGGCTGACCCCTACAACAGTGGGTCACCAGGTCAGGAAGGTGACTGGCTTTGTTCCCTGGACAAAGTGAACGTGTTGCAGCCTCTCTTGGGGCAGTCTCTGAAGGAAAATCGGTCAAGGTAGGACTGCACTGACCCTGGGGACTTTGGTGTCCATCCAGGATAAGAGGACTTGATAGCCACAAGGTGGACTTTGAACTCATCTAATTATGTGACCTTGATGCTCTCTAAGACGGAGTCAACTCTTCTAGACAACACCGTGGCTAGTGGCATGGATGCAGCCACTGTTAGGCATCTGTGTTACAAGCCCCCAATGTCTTCCCATTCTTTACACCACGTGTCTATTTGGCCCATGAAAAAGTGAATCAGAGGTGCTCTTGGGTCTCAGGAGCAGACTTCTCCCCCACCCATGCTGTGAAGCCTGAAGTTTGGACTAATTACCATCCGAGCCCTGCTTTGGGGCTTACTGGTGGAGAAGACCTGAAGACAGTGAGGATTTTTGGGTAGGTCTGAGGAAGATGAAAGCGGGGTCACAGGTGAGCCTACCCACAGGTGTCCTGAATTTAGCTCCTCTCTGCTAATGCAGTGGGAAAGTGATAGCTGGCAGGCTGGGTGGAAGTAATGAAAGTTATGGAGCTCAGCTGTTGAGCTGATGCTCCTGCTCAGAGAGTACATATACCCATCCAGTCCCCTGAGAGACCTTTGTTTGTTTTGCTGAGCCTGGTGGGACTGATGAATTGTGGTTCTTCCTCCACCAGTTCACCAAGGTAGGACTGTTGCTGTGATGATTCTGTCTCACTGATGTTCTACTCGTAGGTGGGAATAAGGAGGGGAGCCTGCGCCCAGCCCTGTGTCTCTCCCCGCTGTGTGCTCCTCTGCCCGGCAATCTGTAATCCCGATAAAGCACCATCTGGGCTGTAAGCGTGCGAATATCCAACATGACAGCACCTCCAATGCCTAGTTTATGCTTATTAATAACAAGCTGTAAAAATAGCAGTCAGACAAGATGAGATCATAAGGCTGATCGTGGGATGCCATATGCTGTCTGTTTTACTGAGCAAGCCTCACACGGAGGAGACCTGTGCTCCCTTCCCGGAGCAGGGTGGGATTGGGGGGCAGCAAGGGGGTGTATGGGCTTTTTGGGCAAGGCCCATGGGAGCAGAGAGGTTGAAAAATCTCCAAGTCAGGGGAGCAGCAGCTATACAGACAGGACAAACATACTGAGGGTTTTAGGTAGTTTTACTGGGCTGGACCTCCAGCTCCTCTGTCCTCCTATGGCAGAGACTTTCCAGAGCAACATATCTTTCTGTCCTTAGGGTGATGGTACTGTAACAGAAGCTTTTTCCTCTTTTTCTTGATTCTGTTTACTGTGAAATTAAGAGTTAAAAAAGCCTAGTGAGAAAACGCTGGGCCCGCTTACATTTGTACTTGCTTCAAAAAGATGATGTAGATCTTGGCCAGCAGTGGAATAGCAACATTTTCTGTATTTAAAGGAATGATATTTCCAGCACCGAGCAGTGTCCTTTTGTCTTTCACAGTCCTCTGGCTGTGAAGTGTTATTCTAGATTATGGCTCTTCAAACTTTGATAGCTCATGGACCACTGTGTTGTGTCAGTTAAGTGTGAAGGCCAAGAACCTACTCTCTGCCAACCTGGGCCAGGGTGTTGGGGACTTCTGCTCAGGAGAGCTGCCCATGCTGCACCTGGGCTGTGGTTCGTGGCAAACAGCAGGAGCAAACTTTCTGAATCCTTCCCTCTGTTTCAGGATTTTATTTCCTAAGTTATATTGTTGCTCCCTTAGTAATGCCCAGTGGAGCACTGTATGGAGACTGTGGAGCTGCATGTTCAAATTCCCCTGTGGACCCTTCCCTGGTTCCCCTTGTTGGTCCATTGCTGCCTTGCCAGAGGGGATGTTTTTTTGAGGGGAGTTTTGTGAATGCAATACCCAAACTAGCCCCGTTCTTGTCTGGTCTAAAAGAGGCTCAGGTGCCAATTAAAGCTTGTGCAACCAAGAGAGAGTGGGACCTTTGGTAATATCCCTTCTCAGTGCCGGCAGGTTCTGCTGTCCCAGGATGTGTGTATGAGTCATTGTCTGGAAATCCAAGTGGCCAGATGTCCGCCAGATCCAGCTGAGCTCCTGGAGTTGCTGACCTCAGCAGAAAGGGTGATGGGAGCCTGGCGGTCCCTCCCCTGCGGAGGTGGGCTTGTGCAGGTGAGGGGCTCGGCGCGTCCCTGCGGGCGGTGGGGCAGGGAGCCAGCGCTTGTGGGGCCTGCCCCAGGGGAGGCATCTGGAGGCAGCTGGGTCCATCTCCGTGCCCCCCACTGGGGGTGGGAGGGGAGGCTGTGAGAACAGCTGCCCTGAAGCACTCCCTCTCCAGCTGCTTTTGGCTGCGGTGGTGGTGGCTCTCGAGGAGCAGTAAGAGGGACCCCTGCAGGCCCCTGCTCCAAACAGCTGGGGAAATGCTCCTTTGGGCTTTGCTGGTGCCAAAGGCTTTTTATTTCTTAGCCTTTAATCCGAGGGCTCTGCCCCTCGCTGCTCCCCTCCATCCCCTGGGCTGCGATCTCCATGGGAAGCGCAGGTGGACGGCGTCGCTGTGGTGGTTGTGCCGGGAGCTTCTGGAGGGTGGCAGAAACTTTGGGCTCTGGGTTGTGTGTTGCTTTGCAACCAAGACAGTGTTCTTTTACTAAAAAAAAACCTTTAATTTTTTTTTCCCCCACATCATTGGGAAGCCTGGTGGCGATACAAAATGTTGGTCTTCTGTTTCTTCTAGACAGTGGCACGAGAGGTTTTTATTAAAATAAATAACTAGTGTTGAATTTAAACACTTTAAAGTGTTGTGAAACACTAGGGACTCCTATTTTGAGGACGGTCATTGTCTCGCCAGGAGAAAAGCACAGCTTTCTGAGGAAAAATGTGTGACTAGATGTAGTTGGTAATTTGTTGGCCAAGGCTAGTGGTCTCTCCTTGCTTCAGATCCACCTCCAGCCTGCTCCGTAGACATGGGCCCAGCTGTTGTATCACCTGTTGGTGGCAACTGAATTCCATCAGCCTTCATAAGTGAAGCAACGTTCTCCCCCTTGCAAAGGAGAAATCAGCCAAAGCCCATAAACTCTGTTGTAAAGAATAAGGCACTGCAAGCAGCAGCTCTGCTTTAGGGCATCTCTCTCCTCATCAGTACAGTTGTCCTATGGGTACATTGTTCACATACATGCCCACCTTGGGGGATGTATAGAACTAAGGCTCCATAATGTGCTGCCATGCTCTAGGAGTGTGACAGGAAAAAAAAAAAATTAATCCCTTTTTGTAATCTGGCCCTGAAGGAGTCTGGCTGGAAGGTGAGTCGGGGCAATGGCTCTGCAGGAGCCTGTTGTAATTGCCAGATTTAGGATGTTGAGCTCTGAATAAATCTCTGCTTTTACTTTGCTGGGATAATTCAGGCTTGAAAACTGAAGTGACAGCTTATAGCCAGGCTTTTCAGTTTGGCTCGTCAAAGACTGTGCGCGTGTGTGTATATGGCTAAATGTAAATAAGCTGCTCCTAGAAAACACAGTGTCACAAATGCTAAACTTATTATCTGCATGGACTGATGGTGTGAGGGACTGAAGACCCCATAAATTACCTTCTTTCTACTCGGAGTGAAAGTGATACTGGTGCTGTAGTCCCTGACAGTAAGGAATGGCTCCCTTTCTGGTTGGACAGGTTTGATTGGCCACTAATTTACTCTGCCTCCTCTCATAATTCAGCACAGCTTTCTTGGTGCACTCTGCCAGCTCTCACCAATTTGCTGCTTGGAGGATTTTCATGCAAGTGAATTGTGGATTCTAGTTAAAACATGTACAGAGCATGCTCCTGCTTGATGGCTCTGCTCTTAGATGTCACAGGAAGAGACAGTGTTTTGTATAACTGCAAGAAAAATACCATGTTCTAATTAGTGTAATTTATAGTCCCTTGCAGGCTAAAACAACAGCTGATGAGTCATGAAAGTTCCTTCTTCTGACATTTGCTGAAAGAAATGTTATTTTAGCTCCCATGACTTTTGGGGAGGGAGGAGGGAGCAGTTGGTCTGAAATGCCTCACCCCTTCTCCAGTGCCTACCCCCTTCAAGAAATTTCCTGTTTAAAGATTTCTGGTGTGTTGCTGTGCAGTGAGGAAACATTAATTACAGCCATGTCTAATTATCAGTCATGGTGGATCTCAATTTGAGTGTCTATATCAGGACAGGAGTTCCTGAGCCCATTGTGGTTGCTGAGACAAGAGGTTCCAGTAGCTGCGATACTGACTTTGTTGAACCTGATGTAACTGAGCAGACAGAAGACTGGACATGAAGGTCCCCTCATGTGCTACAACTAGGTGCTGGTGTGTTGAGAGATATTCACTGTGGTTGGTTGAGGTCTGAGAAAGTAGCAAGATCATCCTTGAAAATGGACTGACTTACAACCACCTCCGGTCCCTGTCACCCAAGACTTTGTTCAAACTGATCTCTGCAAAAATGAGGAAGATGAACAGCTCGGGAGCTGCTCATTCTTAACCACAGCAGTGACAAGCACAAGTGTGGGGGATCCCTCCACCTCGTCCTGGAGGCTGTCCCTAGCCATGTAAATCTGGCTCCGACCATCAGAGGTCAGCAATGGACCTGCCCAGCAGCCAGCTTGTCTCCTTGGAGCACGTGTTTGTGGAGTCCTCTCCATTTAAGTATAAGGGATACCATATGGACTGTTTAATTCAACATGTGTTGTCCATGCATGTGCTTGGAGTGGTTAGTGACATAAAAGATCATCTCTGGAATAGCAGTGTCTACAGCAAGCTGTATGAAAGGCTTTACCCACAGCAAAGCTGAAGATTGCTTTAATGATTATTTTTTTTTTACCCTGGTGGTTTTTTTGTTTGGCCACCATGAGATACAGGCATTCTTCAGTTTTTGTTGGAAGACAGGCTCTTGTTCCCGAAGAGTAAGTAAAAAGATGCCAAAGTGGTGGCTACTTTGCCTATGCATTTCAAGAATTTATGGAGGTATTATATGTTATGCTGGAGGAAAAAAAACAACCAAACTGAGTGAAAACAGATCTGCAGAGAGGTCATCTAATGACACTGCAGTTATGAAGGGTCCTCAGACAGCAAGTGAAGTGGTGGTTGTCTGGTTCTGCTGAAGGCGTATGACAGACTCCGTTGGTCCACAGACCTTGCACTTCTAGAGGTCTTACTTCAAGTTCTGTCTTAGGCCATGACTTTGAAGAATTTCTTTAAAATTGTTTGCTCATGACAGAAAAAAATCATTGCTGTTTTGACTCAGTTGACAGGCAGTGGGAGTATGCACCTGAGAGTGGAGAGTCAGTGGCCAGGATGAGAAGGCAAAGGTGAAGATGTGAGAAATGAGAATCCATGAGAGGGAATCGCAAAAAAAACCCTACAAACCAGGAACTTGGTAGAACTTTGTAGGATTTTTGGTTACCTCTGTGTAGCTTGCTACATCTTTAGCAATGTGTGACCTTTATTTTTCTGGCTTATCAGGATCAATAATAAAACAAAATCAAACACCAGGGAAAATACTGCTTTGTGTCCTTATGTGAATGCTCTGTACCTGTGCAGCTGTACAAACCCAGAGTAACTCTTAGGGCAAGAGATGACCTCAGCTGAATGGTGCTAGATAGCAGGATTTCTGGCAGACAGACACAATTTTAGGTTATTTTTCCAGCTATTTTTATGGCTGTTTATGGGATGGTGTGTATAATCCATTGCTGGCACTTGCAGCATTGAATGATTTTAGAAAAATAGTGAAGGATTCAATAATTTCCTGAAGGACTAATTTCTCAGGGGGAGGAAAATTTCTTTAAGGACTCCACTTAACCTGAAAACCCCAAATCCCCAGGTAAATCTATCAAGCCTCTGTTTGTATAAACACATTGGTTCAAAGAGCTTTTGGGTGGATGGATCATTCACATAAGGCCTATCATGTTTACTGAGGAAATGCCAGGCAAAAATAGGACTCAGTTCAAATTAACCTGAATCTTGCCTTTATTGGTGTATTTGGTCTTAGTTTACCTTTTTTCTTCTTTGTAGCAAGAGGTTTCAATTCCTGTATTCAGATACTTGTACTGAAGTTTTAAGAGTTGTGACAAAACCAGAAGCATTTGAAAGCAACATCCTCAATATTTTATCAGGCTTTTGGGGGAGAGGCATGACGCTTTTCAGTGTGATTAATAGAAGTTTGCATATGACTTTTAGCTTTTCCCTTCTTGGTCTTATTCCAGCCTTCTGCCTTTTCTCTCCTTTCTCTTATCAGTCACTGCTGCCCTAATATTGTCCCAGCCCCTCCAGGGCACCAACCCAGCAGCTGAATAATATCATAGAGAGTGGCTGATTTTGTTCTGGTTAAATCTGTGCATGAGGTTACAGATGCTGCAGAATGGGAACATAAGCAGAGATTGCTGAGACATCAGTGGGAGACTTACTAGCTGCTTACCAATAGCTTTTTCCTCCATTACAGCTGGGGTGACTTCCTGCAGCCAAGCGTGGCAAATATTTGCTATCATGAATGGAGGCATATTTCTTTCTGCCTGTTAAGTATTAAGATAGCCTTGATGAAAAGGCTGATACTGATGTCTCAGCCTCTTTGTATGATAACGAAATGTTGTTATACTGTGTAGCTTTGCTGGTGTGGCCCCTGGATTTCACAGGGCAGGGAGGTGGCTGTGAGCCTTTGGTTTGTGGCTTCCTTCCCAGAGCTGACACTGGGCTTGAGAGTTGCCCTTTGCATCTCTCCTCCTACTTGTACATCAGGTGACTTACAGTCTCTCTGCAGAGACTTCCTTGTCTCTGAAGACAGCAGTGACAGTCTTGGGGAAAGCTACAAACGCCTTTCCATACACTCAAAGAAACATCTCTGGAAGTGGGACTCTTTGGGGAGATACCACAGGTTGAGGGTTATTTATTTCTAGATATTAAGCCAAGAGATTAGGTGAGGAATGCTGTTTGAGTGGAGGCTGATGCTTTGAAAACCAGGGGTCTGTGCTACGTGCTCTGGAAAAAGGCAAGATGAGGTTTGATCAGGGTGAGGCAGCAGTAATACTATGGGAGCTGTGGATGGGATGAGGTGGGGATGGTCACAAGATACAGGAGTGCAGCTGAATGGTACAATGAACGACCAATAGCACTGGTTGTGCTATTCTAATCCTAACTTACTATTCTCCATCCTAATATATTTTTCAAGCAAGAGAAATTATCCATCACAGCTTGTTCTTCATTGGCATGAAGAGGCTGTCAGTCATGAAGATGCTTGGTGATCAGTGGGCTCCACAGCTTGGTTGCCCATGTAGATTCTGACCTTGGCTAATGCAGCTCTAGACAAAATAGAACTGATGTTCTAGTGTTGGAATTTCTTTCTTAATGTGTTGTCTCCAGAGATGTCCCCTGAGGTGTCTGTTGTCCTTAAAAGGGTCCTAGCCTAGGCTTAGATATCTGAGACATTAGTCTGGACATGTCAGTGGCTCTGTTTATCCCTTCTGTCACACATGAAGTGAAGGGAGAAGTCAGTGGCTTGGATGGAGGCTAGAAATATGGATGGTATTTCTGCCTCTGAGGCAATTCCTTTGTGATCCCATAGGCTGCTCTTGGTATATCCAAATGCCTTTGCAGATTTAAGCCCTTTATTTTAGGGATCAATATCCAAAGTTGATTTTCCATATAGTGTGCCTGTGTTTCTCTGAGTTAGTGATACATAGCTATGTGCCAGGGGATGTTGTAGGGCACCATCCACACTGCCAAACCTTGAGCCCTAGATCTCTTGATGGAACTTGCTATCCAATTGAAAAGACAAAATTCCTTGAAGAGCTTTAAAACTAAACCCTTAGAGCATTCCTAAAATTGTTATGAAGTGATACTAAGTAAACACCTAAGGCAATGTTTAGATGTGGCAAGCAAAGATGCCCTGAAGCTGTTGTGACTTGCCAGTTACCTCTTAAGTAGTGAAGTTTAGAGCAGCCAAGAAGGACTCTGTTTTTGACATAAGTGACCATGCAAGGTATGCGAAATGCCTGGGTAACTGTGGCAATCTACTGCTTAAATTGGAACATGGCAAATCAATTGCCAGTGGGCAGGCAATGCAGCCTTCCTCAAGTGGGGACCTGAGTGAAAAACACACTTGATGCTCTTAGAAATTGCTTTTCACCACCTGCCATATATCATAATCAGTGTGGCTGGGGGAGGAGAGGTGGGAATGTCCCCTTTGCTCCTTTGTGTTGAATGAAAATCTTAGCTGAAAAGCTTTAAGCCTTTTCAGAAAAATAGTGCCCCACATTAGAAAGGCTGAAATAAGCCTGGGCGTTACACCTAAAGCTAGTGAGAGTCACTTTTAAACCCTTAATTAATTGTGATGCTCATATGTAGTCTTATTCCACTAAGTATAATTTATACCTGTGTCCAGTGGTGAAGCATAGCACAGGGCACAGGGAGTGATAACTTCATCAATTTGTAAGCACAGCTTGTGTTTTCTGCTCAGGATGTTAGAAGATGTAATGAGCAAATACCTTGCCTAGACCATAATTTATTATTTTTTAGGAGTGTCAAGCTCCTGGTTGACAGAATGAGTTTGATGGAGCAGCTGATCAAGAATGTGAGCAAAACTTTATCTTGTGTCATGAATTCCTTCTCTGAAGTCTCTACGTGGTCTTGCTGGTGACTACATTTTCCAAGACTTCTGTGAATTTCCCTCCTACCTAACCAAGGAGCTCTGATTTCTTTTTGTCTTTTTTTTTTCATAATCCATCAGAGCTCTGTTTCCAGTTAAGGAGAAACTGGGTTTGGTTTTAACAAAGATGGACAACACATGTATGCAAAATATGCATGTGTCTTGTTCTTCATGCAACCAAGGCGATTGAGCAGTCAAATCGGAGACTGTCATGCTTTGTGAAGCAGATCTGAGGCTTGTGTTGGTGTGCTTTAGGAGTCCAATCTATTGTGCTCAATTATGCAGAGAATTAAAAATTATGCTCATGTTCCCATATTCCAACAGTATGTCTGAACACCAGGAAAAACTTCACAATGTACTTACCATGTTAGATTGCAAGCCAGTGTCCTGAAAGGAAGTGGAGAAGCCCTGGGACAACCAATCCTTGCACTGCCAGGTGAAAAAGAGGGGGTGTGAGGCAGGTTGAGTGCACCCTCACAACCGTGTCCAGAATAAAGCAGGGGCAAAAGGGAAGAGAAGTTCTCAGGGGAAAGGATGTGGTTACTTGGGGAACTGATTGCAGAAAGCTGTGAGCTGGGAATGGGGGAGAAAGCTGCTAGATTTTCTAGGAAAGACTCCTGTGGATCAGTGTGACAGTATAGGATGGGCTGCTTTTAATAATCTGTTCAGAGCTATTTCTGCAAGAACAATGAATCTCTGTGCCTCAGTCACTCCCCATCTGTTTTCAGATCTCATCTGAAAACTTGTCTTTCCTTCCTTTTTCTCTCCCCTTCCGCTCGCTCTCCGCTGTCATTTTTTATTTTAAGTTTGCTTCTCTGCTCTCCAAAGCTTTTGTGAGGATGGAGTTCGAATGAGGCAATAGGCAAGGTTACATGCATTACGCAGCGAAGCAAGAGCTGATTTATTTTTATTGCACTCATTTATTTTCTTCACACCCCAAACATCTTCATGAAGGAAATGATTTAACCTTTTGCATACAAAGCACAAGCCAAGGATTTCTGGATTCATGCTGTAAAGTATTGTGAATGTGAATTAAAAAAAGGAAAAGCATTAATCCCTCCCGAGTTTGATGCAGGTGTTGCGAGATGGTGGTGTGAGAGGCTTCAGGTGATGTTATTTGCTGTGGGAAAGATTACTGCTTTCACTCTCCGGGTAAATATGAAGAGTAGTCTTTGGTTTTCTATATAAATATAAAAGGGAGCAAGGAGGGGAAAGGCATTTTTACCTAGGTGTGTCCTTCAGTGATACTCCCCCTCCTTCCTTATGGTTCATGGTGGAATTCAGGTTCTTTGGGAGAGGCAGCACAAGAGTGAAATGAGGATATGAGGTGTTAATGGGTTGGAATCTCTTAATGCATTAAACATAGGCTTAGGCTTTCTCTCTTTATGCTCTTCCAGTCACCCTACCCAAGCTGCTCTCAAGGGTATGCTTCCCCTGGGTTAAAATAATGATTTCTCTGCTCTTCATTCCTAGTGCCTCTGTTCAGTAAGTGTTTCCAATTTTTCATTAAGATAATTTTGCTGTGCAGATTTTTTTTCCTTCCCTGACAAAATACCCAGCTGTATGCAATTGTTTTCTTCAGGTAAACTCCCACCACTTCTCTTTCCTGGGCCAGTGCTCCTGCCTGACAGCCTCCTATTTTGATAAATGAGACCAACCTAAAGGGCAGTGTCTCGAGCCGGTTCCTGTGCTGGCTGAACCTGTGCACGTTGGCCAAGAGAGCTCAGGCATTCTTCTTGCTGTGGGAAGCTTACACTAAAGGTCACAAGAAGATTCATCGTGCATAATTCTTTTTTTCTTTCCCCCCAAAGACAGTACTGAGAAGTGTTACGTGCCAGGAATGAAGGTGGGTGGTTAAGGAAGAGCAGTGTATCGAAGCTTGCAACCTATTCTGAAAAGATTTTACTTGCAGTGGTCCAAAGTCCTTGCTGGGGAAATGACCAGAGGTCAAGGAAGTCTGTCAGCTGAAAACAGTCAAAGAACAGTGCCTTAGTTGATAACCTGCATTGAAAGTTATTCTCTGGACTGCAATCCCATCGATTTTCTTATTTTAAGACTTGCCTCCTTCCTATGGCTGTTAGAAGTGTGCAGTGTTAATGGATGCTGCTCTTGTTTCTAGCACTGTCTATCTGAAGGCCATAAATATTTGAGGCTCTGATGGTGGGTAGTGGACCACTTGGGACAGGTAAACCTTGAAATCTGGGATTATTAAACTGTGTTATTAACTAATTAGCATGAGGTGATCAGCCTTTGAGCTCAGTGAAACAAAGTCTGCATTTGTTATGTTGCACAGCTGTGGTTCTGTCTGGCTGTAAAGCTTGTGAAGCTCTTCTGTGAGACCCAATGGTGAAGAACAAATTCCAGCTCATCCTCTGTCCGGTTCCCCTCTAGCAGCTCCCTTCATCCCACCCCCAAATTAAAGGAAGAGCTTCTCTGAAACTCTAAATACATAGCTATAGACCAGCTAGAATAACTCTGGCTCAACTTTGCTATGAAGTAACACTGACAAGGAGTAAGGAAAAAAGCATTTAAACCCAAAAAATCCACTAAGAAAAGCCAACTTCCCTGTTCTCATAATTTCTAAATAAATGCCTTATCAGCAGCATTGCTGTGGCACATGCAGCTTCCCTGCTGTAGTTAGCTTGTGATAATATTTTATCTTCCCTTTCTTACAGTTCTCACTGCATTGTAAATGAGACCTTGTGTTTTTCCCTTCAGCATCCAGTTTATTCTCTGCTTGAATCCACAAACCTTAAGATGCACTGCATGGCAAGGAGGAAAAAAAATAATAAGCAGAGTTAATTTGCTGGTATCTGCTCTGAACACGATTGCTGTTAATTGTCAAGCTTCATCTTTTCTCCTGGCTGCAAAAATAAGCTGGTTGAAAGTAATCCACTGTGAGCTTCTGTATTTTGCTGACAACTCGCCAGCTACCAACTAAGGGTGTGATAAATGCCCAAATGTATGTTTCCAACCAGCTCTCCATTCTTGTGCTTTCAAGCTATACTTTTGGTTTCAGGCTTGTCATCAACATGCCTGTTGCCTCCTCTGACAACCAAAACTCAGTAAAATATCACCAAATCCACTGGCATTTCAGGCTTGGCCAGCCTGTGCAGCACCCTGAATGCTGCTGGGTGGTGATGCTGACAGCCTACTTTCTAGAAACTTAACAAAATTCTTCTGAACAATGTCATGCTGGTGGCCTGCTGGCTGGGCAGGGAGGATGGTAATTGTTGGGGGTGACAAGAAGGCTTTCTTTTCTTGGGGAGAACATGGGGAGGGGTAGAGTGTGTGCTGAAAGTTGTTTGACTTGAACATGACCTTTTCAGTATTACTTTTCATTTTCTGACCAGAATGATGCAATGGAGGATTTCTGCTCATATCATCCAGCCAGGGAATGGATGTATCTGGCAGTTTAGGATGTGACACTGATATGCCATGTCCAGCCACTGTCTGATAAAGATCCTTAGGTTTTATAAATCTGGGTCTGACTAGTTTTTTTTCCAAGTGTAATAAACCTCAGAACTGGGCTTTGTTGAGGTCAGGGCAGATGTGCTCACTGCATAAACTGATATTGGCTATAAATATTCTCTTTTCATTATGTTGCTCCCATGAACACACAGTGCTGTTAACGACGCTTTGCTTTAATACCACAGTTAGTGCTTTTCCTCCCCCTCAGGCTTTAAAATGATTGACCAGTTATGGTCTGGGAAGTGAGTAGCCTTGTCTTATGTCTCTTTGGGAAGGGATGGACAAATATTGAGGCTGTGCACTTAATAACTTTCACTTGTGTCATTTTCCCTGGAGATCCATAAGCAATATATTTCTTGACTCTAAGGCAATGGTTCAAATGAAACTTTGATGCCCTGAAGAATACCTGCAAAAGATAGACCAAAGATCTACTCATCTTAACCCAGAGTTCTTGTTTGAGCCTGAGATTTAAAACACAGGAGGGAATCTGATGCTTCTTTGAACCCAGGTGCAGCTGAAATTAAAGATATAGTTCAAAAAAGCAGCAAACATCTTGGCTGCCAATTTGAACATGGTGTTTTTCCACCTGCTGGAGCACAGAGAGCAAGAGAGGGCAGCACAGACAGATAATGTTGCTTTTTTTTTGCTTCTTGTTAAAGTGGCATTTTTAATTGAATCTAATTGCACTCAGAGCAACGAGTGAGAAGAATGTAGGTCTGATGGTTTAAAATAATAAAATGAAGGATAATAGGGTAAAGGGAAGACCTAATTATGGAAATTTCAAAGGGAAGGCATGAACTGGGTCAGTTCTCTGCCCTCTGCGTTTTTTCTAACCATGCTTGCTGTAGTACCTCATGTGGTTTGATTTAAAATGCTCATAGTAATGGGAACTCTACTGCTCCATAGACAAGTAGACCTCTCCATCCTGACCTCTGCCCCAATCCTCAGTCCGGCATGTCCCTACCTTCATGTCATCCTTGTAGTCTCATTACTTCAGCCCCCACAATGGTTGGACACATGCCAGCTCTTTCTTAACAAAGAAAATTATTATTAAAGATCTCAAGCCTTCGTGGATCACTTTTCTACCCAATATTAGAAATGGATCCATGGAAGAATGGTACAACCTTCTCTCACTTCAGAAGTTTGACATAAATGTCAAGGTTCTAATCTATATAATAAACCCACTACTGAATATTTTACAGAATTGTGTTTTCAACCTGGGCAAGGGCAGTGGCTATTTCTGGCAATTCTTTATTACGTGCATTTTGGGAAAAGTCAGCCCACCCTTTGAAAACAAAAAAAGCCTTCAGACATCAGCATGCTACAGAGCTTGCAGTGCAGCAGTTGATCATATGACAGCATAAATAACAGGACAGGCTAGTGGAATAACGTGAGGAATAAAGCTGACACAAGGACTTGAAGATAAAGGAAACTCTGAAAAATGAAATCCATGCCATGAGAGTAAAACGTCACAGCTGGAGGACATCAGAGTTCCCAGTTACCAGTGATGGTGCTGTATTAGAGACATAGTTAAATGCATTTTTTTTAATGGGAATTAAAAACAGATTAATAGGCCAGAAGAGAACCACAGTGTAGACTGGTTAGATCTAAAAAACAACACAAGAGCTTTTAGAAATAGAAAATTTTTTTTCAGTGATTTGGGCACTTGATGATTTCTGTAAGCACACTGGGACCTCTGGTTGAACATCTGAATTGTTACAACTGCTCCTGAATCTTTGGGTGGGGAAAGGTCCAGAAGGCAAAATGACATCACTGAGGTCACGCAGAGCCTGGCTCTAAAGGCAAGAGAAACTTCCTGCTTTCTAGGCTCAGTCCATCTGGGTGATCAAAGAGGACTGAAGAATTCTCCTAGACCCCTCGCTACTGTTCACCACCTGTTTCTAAACGATGAGCATTTCCTTACAGTATTGTGGCTGTTTACACAGTGCAGCATTTTTTTGAGGTCTAATATGCCTGAGTTGTGTGAATCTGTTTTATTTTCCCTTCTCTTTTCTGTGTGAATGGTGGCATTTGATAGTTTGTTAGTGAAGGGAGATTCTAAACAAGATTATTCCTCTGTGGGGAAACATGACAGGGTCATCAATGGGTTAATCTTGACTTTCTTCCGTCATAGCTGCTTTTCTAATTATAAATGCTGGCTGACAGTATGTATTATCAGAATTCTAGAAGCTGGGTTGTGCTGAGGGCTTGCAGGCACTATTCCTCTTGAGCTCTGGGAGCCACCGTGCTGTGTGGTGGTGGCAAAAGACACTGGAAACTCTATCGTGGCCTGGCAGGAGGATGGAGATGTTCAGCCACTTACCAGACAGTGTGAGCAAACTGATAGCAATTCCCAGGAGCTGGATCCTAATTACATTTCTCTGCTTGGGGATCATTTGAACCTTTAATGAGAGGTTGGTAAGGAGAGAGGGAGAGGTGGCTTTTTATTACCGCTGAGGAGAGGGAATGGCTTTGCTGCCAGGGAATAGTCTCCTTCCAGTGCCATACAAAGGTAGATGCCTTTCCCATCCACTATAGAAACAGTATCTGCTCCCTTTTCATTGAGGGAGCAGACAGGTTTGGCTCAGTTAATGGTTCCATTTCCCCATGTGTTTCTTTCTGGCAGCAGGATTTTGCTTTGCAGAGATGGGTTTGGCATATGGTTCCCAGTTCTGATATTTGGTGGCATTTCTCTCTACTTTTTAGGGGGTGGGATGGAAGGGAATATATATGAGACACGCAATTCCAGTTTGGTAATCTCAGAGGTGCATCTATTGTCGTACAGACAGTGGTAAACCAGTCAGTATTGTTTCCTATTTCCCAGTGACTCTGATCTGGCCCCAAACAATTTATGGCTTAGGGCTTCAAATCAGATACATTGATGTCCTGCCCTGTGCCCCTCTGAACAGGTCCAACATGGGCACAGAACTGAGTGTTGCCACAGAAATGTTACCAGGATTAGTTCAGAGGTTGCTTCCCCAGTTGTCTTTAGCCAAAAACCCTTGTGACTAAACACTGCTCATGGGATTGTTGGTGCAAAGTCACGGACTGGCTTTTTGGGGTCCATCATGTCTCTGTAAAATTCCAAATCACCTGATCTGGGAACAGAGCCAGTATCAGACAGTCTAAATCAACCAGACAGAGAACAAATGCCTGAATAAACTGTTCCAGGAATGTCAGGAGGGGAGTTCTGGGATGTCCCTGACAAAACAGCTTAAAAAGGCTGTAGTGGTTTTATCGAAATCTCTTCAGCTTAAAGAATAACAAATTGCAAGACCTAGCCCACTCTGCTTTCAAGTCCTGATGTAGTTGGGAGCCTTTTGATGCTCACTCTCTTTTCTGATGACTTTAAAAACCTAATTAAATTCTATTGCTGCTATCAGCATTTTGGGACTTGACCATCTAAGACTTGTCAATATTGTTCTTGCCATTCTGCACTAATTTATCACAGATTACTTCTTGTTAACCACGGGTTTTTCATACAGAAGGTCTTATAGCTTCAGTGAGCAAGTGCTGATCACAACATATCAGCAGAAATATGTTCAGCTGTGAACAGAAAATAAAAATTTGGGGATTTCTTCTGTATCCCATCTTTTGTGATGCTGATGAGGTGGCTGAAGGATGAATAACGTGAGAAATCTATGGATAGTACATGCTCCTCCTAAAATGAGGCGTCATGATGTTCTTATAGTACCATGAAAAGGTCTGCTAAGGACATCACTGCGTTTTTTTTTTTTTTAACTGGGAAAACATGAAAGTTACTGTCTCTTCTTCCTCTTTGAGGTGTTTATAGCCTAAATGTTTTAGCTGTGTGGTGCCACTATCAGAGCAAAGACACTAAATGTTCAGCAGGCCCCTGGGAACCCTCTGTAGAGTGTCAGACTGAGTTTCCAGACTTCGGGCACTGGGAAATGTTTTACTATACTTCTGAGTTACTAGTGAGGGTGGAATAGTTTAAACTGCTCATCTTCTATTGCCCTCTTTGTTCTCCAGACTCATCTTTACCTTCTTGCATAAGCTTTTTTTTCAGGCAGAGAACTGGAGGAGCTTTTCCAATAACATCAGCATGCTTGAAAAGGAAAAGACAATTTCACAAATAACTAGTCTCTGAATGGATACTAAAGGGAGTAGTCAGGGTTGTTCCCTTCAACATCTCTTATGCAATGACTGTGGGTGTTGGCAGAATCTGCTGAGGAAGGGATCACACAGGCTTCATATTCTGTAAATAGCATCCCCTATGGCTGTTGTTGGAGAAATCCCATTGTGCTACACGAACGACTGATCTAATAGGGAATTCACATACTCTTCAAGCAGTCCTATTGGTCCTTTTCTGAGTATAAATCAGAGTTCTGGAAAATAATCATTGCTCTAAAAAGGTTGGATGTGCCCTGTGTGTATGTCTGGCACACTCACACAAATAAACCTTCAGCTGAGAACCTGGCAGAGTTTGCAGCCAGGTGCAACTCTAGCTGAACCAAAATGAAGCATCTTGAGTCAATCCAGCTGGCATCCTGCTGAGTGTCTCACCTTTTGGCATAATGTTCTCATTTACTTAGGCTCCTTATTGTGATGGAGCTCTTGCTGTTGCCTGTAGTTCCTTTAACTATCATAATTCACAGTGATGCCTGGTACCCAAATGGTTAAATGCATTTGGCTTTGCTGTCCTCCTCAGTCCCTGTAGGTTGTGTTGGAAGAATTGAATGAAATTGATAGAGCTAGCATTACAGTGAGCAAAACCCCCTGAAGAAAGAGTAGATGGGTGGATAGAGAGAATGACCCCAAAGAAAACAGCTGTCAAGGGCAGCTATTGGTTTATCTTTCATGGAAAGAGAGATGTAATGAATTCTAAATTAAGAGAAACTAGAAGCAAGGCTGTTTATCAGCTCTCAGCTGCAGCATAAACAGGCACTTTAGAAGTATCGACTGCAGTCTCACTTAATGTACCAGTAGGTACATTTCCCCAGTGCTTGGGAACACCACGTAACTGTCAGGTTAGACTAAAGCCCTGATATTTAAGATATGCTGGGTCAGGGCGAGAACTGTTTTGCATCTTGGTCTCCTTTCAGAGGGTCCTTGAACAGGTTTTCCTTTTCTTTGTAAACTAAAAGAGCAACATGTGCACGTGCAGCCCAAATGGCCCTTTGCCTAAGGTACAAACGTAGGTAAAATCCCCAGGGACAGCACTGTGTAAGGGTCTCCTTTGCAATTACTGGAGATGCTGAGACCAAAACAGCTCCTGAGTTAGCTGTACTATGAGAAATCCCAAAGAAAATGGTATCCTACCGTCTTCTCTGTTTGCACTAAGAGAATAATTGCTTCTTTGTAACCCTTCTGCTCAGACTCTAGCGGAGTATTTATCAACTGACCATACAGGGGTGGTAAGCAATCTGACAACTGACTCCAAATAACGTAATAAGGCTGACTGATTAGTTCTTGCTATTCTTGACTTCATTTTTTTTTTTTCCCCTCACAGCCTGTCTCCGAGACACAAGACAGGAAAGGTTATGTCTTCCCAAAGAGGGTTTTGTGCCATGAGCATAGATTCCCTTACGTTCACCTCTAATGTAAAGGAATTCTTGATGCTGCAAAATATCATAACCTAGACAGGACCCTCAATTATTCACAGGAACATATTTGACAGAACAAATTTTGTGTGTTGCCCACAGAAAGTGTGAAGTCTGCCTTTGAAAGAAACTCATATCTTAGCATCTAGTTCACAGCAAAGTGACTGACATCTGAGACTGTATTTGGGAATTATGTCCCCAGTAGCAAGCATTATAAGAGATGATATAATGTGTCCTATTAACTTGTTTGATGGGCTGAAGAATATCTCTTAGGACCTGGTGAGTGTTTAGTGAAACATTACTTTTCCTTAGATTGGGTGGAAATTTTGATTCTGCCGTGTCTTGGGCTCTAGTGTTTGTCTTACGTTTAGACAGATGACAGCAGGAGGTTTCTGCAGCCAAATAACCTGTTGATTATCTGGCTTTTGCATATCATCGTTATTGAGCTGTAGCTCTCTGGAGGGGCTTGAGTACTAATGGCTAAGCCACAAAGCCAAAGATGCTAGAAGTGGATCCTCCATTTCTTCATCACCACCACTTTCCCTTAGCTGAAGTGTTGAAGATGAATTTGTCTCAATGTGCCAGCTTAATAAGGTCAAAATCCAGATGCCAAGGATGAATATGGCTCATTACATTATCTTCTTGTGAAAACAACCCTCACCATCCTCTGAGGTACTTTGACTCCGTGTCCTTATGTGGCCACATGCTCTTCTGTCATTTTTGCACATTTTCATGTCTTTAATTAAAAGAAAAGGCCTTCCCCATGGAAGATTAATTAGGATAAATGTGCTGCCATTAATATCTGCCATGTTTGGAAAGAGATGATTCACCCTGTGATTAAAGCCAAAAGAATCTGGAATCTGAGGAGTAATTAGCCCTCAGCGGCTCGTAAGTCTGAAGAAAGCACTATTTATCAGTGGCAGTGCTAATGCAATTACTTCTCCACTGCAGCCTCCTGGACTGATAAATCATAGCCTGAGCATTGGGAGAAGCTATCAATTCAAGATTATGCTTCTCTGAGTCTACAAAGAGAAAAGGGGGAAACAAAGGGGCAGCCAGCTCCTCACCATCTCTGATTGTATCACAACTATGGAGGCCAAGGGAGTCTGAGCATCAACTCTGAATCCTTTTCCTCCTATAGAAAGCCGTGAACCTTTCAAAAATCATGGCAACTGATTGAAATTATGGCTTGATTTCTTTTTTTTTTTTTTTCCCCAGGGAACTGAATCCAAGAGGTGTTTGGTAGCTGTGAACATTGGACAGAACAGCATATCTCTGCTGAAGCTGAGCTTCTAATCCATCTCTGCTTAGAGCATTTTTGCTTGTTTTTCCTGCGATGGTTTTGTTCAGGAGTGGTTGGTGACCGGTGTGTTTGGAGATGTTGCTGCTTCATGTGCTGCTCCTGTTTGCTGTGTTGTTGGGGTTTTAGAACTGTTTTGCAAATCTGGAGAACCTTTCCTGTGGGATCTGGAAGGGCTATGAAAACACTATTCAACACCAACAAAATACTCTCCTTTCCTTCATAGCACACGTAGATTCACTGTTCCAGTCTTTGACTTGAGGCAGAAAGGGATGATATAAATTATCTGGGCCCCTTTGAGAAAGCAGGTGCATCCTTCGTGATGCTCTGCTCACTTGGGTAGAAGTGTGTCTTTTTGCATGAGGGATTTGTCCTTGAGAATTCCAATTCCCACATCCATAATAAAAGCCTCATAAAACCAGATGTCTTGCAGAGCAAGTAACTTCTGTCTCTTCATCCTGCTGTTTCATAGGTGCCATTTTCCAAGTCTGAATCTCATGACACTGTACCACGTTGAAAGTAAGCTCAGATCTGTCAGAGAAGCCGAGCCTTTCCAATTGATGGGATGGAAACCCTGTGCCATTGCATTCCTCAGTCCCTTCCATTTCCTGTAATGCATAATATGGACTAGACCAGCCAATAAAATGTCTGGAGGATATGGATGGGAATACGATATGCTAGGAATGGATTGCTGGCCTGAGCCACAGGGAAATAGTGTGGTCCATTGCATTATGGTGATATACAACAAGTATGTGTTTAAACTTGACTTCTTATCTCTGAGCAGAGCCCAAATAAACAAGCACAGCTGAGGGAAGTACCAGTGGGGATCAGACTAGATGAAATCTTCTTTCTCACAGCTGCAACCTGCTGATAGAGTTGTTCTGGGATAATTTTCTCTATTTATCCTCTCTGACACAGAGGAATTGTGTCAAGACTCAAGCTGTTTCTTGCACCAGCTGAAATAGTAACCCTGTTTTAGGTGTTGCAGGAATGTTGGAGCTGAAGCCTGTGTAGGATAGAAGACGTGTTCAGTGTTTTTTGTTGACCACCTTCATAAGTGTTTTCCATAGTATTTCACATCTGTTGTGTTTGGGCCACAGATGGAGGTAGGGTTAATTGTGGAGCAGCAGTAGTGTAAAGATGAAGCTTGTCCTTCAAATTCCAGGCAGGTCTTCATTCAGGGACATGGAAAATGAACAACGCTTGGGATGCTCTTGTGGCAGGTGTTAATTGTGTTGGTTTTATTTTTTTTTTAAGCAGATGGGCAAACAAAGACAGACTGAGATTTCTTGAAGGAAAAGATAACAGATTAAAATTATGTTAGCAGCTGTTGTGTTGCATTTGTTGACATGTTGGCTGAGTATGGTACATGTCACGGTGAAACAGCTTCCATCAATGGAAGAATACTGATTACTTTTTTCTTTAGACAGTAAAAGAGAAGTCTGACATCCCCTTTGGCTGCTGAAAAAATAATAATCTGATAACTTATTGGTCCTCTTCTAGAAAACATTTGACATGAGATAAATGGGTCTTTTTTTGAGATTTTCTTCAGCAAGTGTGTCCTTGACCTAGTTAGTGAATTATAGATGCTGTTTGTCTTCTATAAACACTGACTCCTTTTATTTTCACAGTGCAAATATAAGGTGGTTTTGATCACTGGGGAGTGGCTTGCCTTTCTAGGCCCAGTTCTTTCATGTCAATATGTATTTTATACATATTCTCTATAAGAACACTTTCCTTGGGTGAAGAAAGGTGGTATTAAGAAAGTCCCAGTATCTATTGGCAGTAATTGTGTGATAGAAAATTAGCTTCAGAAACAAAATGCAGAATGAAAAGCAGTGGGTTGAAGTGACCTGTTGCCTTCTCTGTGTTATATACTTCCTCGGGTGAGCATGAATACATCAATTTTCTTCCTAGAAGGTCAGTAGTGGGAGCTATTGGGTTACCAAGGAGGTGGGTTTCAAGAGATATTTGACGTGTAATTGCTCTACTGGTTCTGGTTATCCACAAGGTTGAGTTTGTAAAAAGGATGCAATGGGGAAAAAAATGGCCAAGTGAAAATTGACTTGATTTTTTTTTAAAGATAATATTTTTCTCTGTAAGAATGAGGAGCCCGTGGTTCCTGGTGCTTCTGTGTGAGGCTCAGTGGACCAAAGGGAGAGATTGTTCTCTCTTCTTGGTGCTTGTTGCATAAATCCAAATTTTGCGGTTCATCCCAAACACTCCTTTTCCCTGTTCATGGCAGCAGTGGATAGAGAGAGGTGCTGGAGGTGAAAAGGAAAGGACTCCACCCAGCCCTTAAGATGATCCGCTAGTTGCTTATTTATGTTCTGTGGTTTGAGCTAGTGTTAAAGCCCTTGCTGACTTTGCAGTGGTAAATAATACTAACGAGCTGAAATGTCGATACCTCGTAAAGCTAGGGATGTTTCAGTAATGCACGATGGGAAGTGAGAATGAGACTGGCTTTAGATGTAATCTGGACACTCAGACATCTTTCATAAAGGCTAATTTTTTTTTCCTCCTCCCTCTCTTTGTCATTTGGGATGGCTGACTGGATTCAAATAAAAAGGCAATATAAAATGTACATTCCTAGCTGCACAGGCGGCTTGAGCAGAGGTGGGCTCACATTTTAACTGGAGTCAGTTATTTCCCATGTATTTTGGTGAAAAATTCAAAGGCACCAACCCAAAATGCTGTATGCTGAAGCAAAAGTCTATTCCTGAAAGCAGTTCAAACACATGGCTACAGAAACTCTAATGACTGGCAATTATGTCTAGCTTTCTAGGTAAATATGCTGCTGATTTTTAGAGCCAGTTAAACTACCTAATCTGTTCCCATACACAAGACAGTAATCCCAGAATACTCTACCCCTTGCTGGAATACACATTTAAAGAATATTCTAGGTATTCTTTAGTCATTGTTTAATTCTTTGCTACTAATGATCAATTGTAGGTCTTTCAGGAGGTAGGAATTGAGGCTTTGTTCACTTCTGGTTTTGTTCTTGAGATCTCTCAAAAAGTCAATGTGTCAATGTTTTTTCCTTTGTTTCGTAATACCACAAATTCAATGGAATTGGCTGCCCAGGGAAGTGGTTGAGGCACCATCCCTGGAGATGCTCAAAAGATGAGTTGACATAGGGCTTGGGAATATGGTTTAGTGTTGGTTGCTTGTTTTTTCTTTTTTAATTATGGTTGGACTAGATGATCTTGAAGATCCCTTCCAACCTAGGTAATTCTGTGATTCTGTGAAATGGCTGTTCTGTCAAATTCTGGCTGAGATTAGATTTGGAAGTATTAAAACAGTGTTTAACGGAACTACCTGAGTAGTCTCAGAAATCTGGGGAGAGAACTTCCTCTTAGGAGATTTGAAGCCCTTTCCTGCAGTTGCAGGAAAGTTTTCATTGCTGTAGCAAGCTTCCTTTTGCTCCCCTCTGTATCAGCCTGGAGTTTATCCTTCACTTAGGGGTTTCTTTCTTCTATGTTATGTTTTCTTCACACCTGCAAAACCAATCAAAAATAATTCTTTTTTAAAAACATGCTTATTTTCTTAGTTTCTTTAGAGGAACTTGGAATTTTAACAACCCAGTTTCATAAAAAACAGTGTCATACCAGAAGCCTAATGTGTGCAAATGTGTGTATGCAGTTTGGAAGTTTGCTACAGAGCTGCTGGCTTGCATGCAACTTCCCTGTTTTGTTGCAATTGCCATGCCTATGAGCCCAGTGTGCAATTAAGTTTGAGCTTGGACTACTGAGTTACACAATTGTAGGAGGTGTATGGGGGGGGAAATCTTAGAATTGCCCCAGTGTTTGCCTGGCCAGAATTGGCCAAAAATTGTTTTGTCATCCTCAGAAAGTCTTAAAGAGTCATTCTTTGTTTCCCTCCTTGTGTTGCTGCAGGAGGACAACGTGGAGTAATTTCGGTTTGGGAATGGTTCTGGACATGTGGATGGGAATGTGGTGTGTTGAGTGTCAATGACACCAGTCCCATGCCAGTAACCCCTGTGACCAGAGGGACCCACTGGTTGACTTACGGAAAAATTACATTTCACGTTTCCAACCATGAAGGTACCTCTGGTTTTCCCAGGTGCCTCCTGCAGTTTAGTTCTGTTGTCAACCCATTGGTCCTGCACTGCTCTATTTAGGGTTTCATTCCTTTATACTAATGTATCCAAATGCTGGATTAAGTGGGTTGTATATGGATATGCTGCGCAGGAGTGCAGCAGAAGGGGAATTGTATTACTCTGCACTTGCTGTCAAAAGAGCTTGTTAAAGTTGTAGGCGCTAGTGGCTTCCTTGTACCTCTGAAATGTGGAGCACCATATTGACTTTGCAAAGAGGCAGAAGCCTCCTGCTCTCTTTTCCTTCCCCCTTTTCAGTGGGCACCCTGGGCTCAGTGAGGCCTTTCAGCATCCTGTAACCACCCTGGGAGGCTGCAGCAAGAATAAACTGTGTGTACTGTTCAGCCTGACAAGAGCCCCGTTAGGATCCTCTGCTCGCTCCTTAATAGCAGATGCCCACGATGCCTTGGCTTGTGTTCAGGAGGAAGCCAGCCATCAACACTCAGCAGCTCTGTAAATACAGCCAGGGCTGCAGATGCCTTCCAACAGCATCCAACATGCCATATTGGGTCTTTGAGCCGAAAAGCCCTTGGCTGTTTTTTCTCTGGGCATGATCTGGTTGCCTTCATTGTCAGCCCTGCACAAATAAATTAGCAACTGCCCTTTTAGCTGGAGGGAACAAGGCAGACAGTTTAGGAGGAATGTGATACGAGTGGGCTAGAAAGCTCAGACCTGAAGGATCACTGCAAATATCAGCATTCCCTACTGGTCAAATGACAGGCTTGGGTAGTATTTCACTCCTTGGTCTATTTAATCTTTTTCCTGTGCCATTGGAAAATGGAGAACTGTGAATTTCCTCTCAGTGCTTTATTCTTTGTGCAGATGGAATCAGAAAAATGTCTTTTAGGACCTAATATTATGATAATCATTTTTAAATTTGGTATATTTGCAGGTGTAACAAGCCTAGGGGAAAAGGAGATACTTTTTTCCATCTGGGCCACACCAGTGTTTCTGTAGCCAGTGGAATTCATTATTATTACACTATTAGTGATAAATGTCCTGTATTAGTGAGGAACATAGGAGGGGTGAACGTTACTAGCTTGCACATCGCACAGCTGTATTTGAGTGGACCTGCTTTTGTCTGTGTGGTGATTTCTGACCATTTCTGTGTGCAAATCTATCTCTTCCCATGAAGAAAGTGGTGGAGGGATTATGTCTAAATGTATTTGTGCATCATCACAGGATGTTCAAGGTCCAAATTAGGAGCTGGAGGTGGAGACCGGGAGCCTGGGAGATAGGGATGAGGAGGCCGGGGTCATACACATGATTCTTTTCCTGGCTGAAGGAAGTTGCCTCAGTTGCTGTTGCAAGACTTTGGCCACCTCTGAGTCAGTTCAGACTGGCCACCCTGGGGGCATCCTAGAGTGTGCATTGGTCACTGGGGAGGTATGGGTGAAAGCATTTAGGCATGGACCTGCTGGAGACAAGCTCCGAAGAAAAGGATCTGGGGGTCCTAGTGGACAGCAAAATGACAATGAG
>JAOTQQ010000071.1:35256464-35273877 GCA_026546715.1 Gallinago undulata
GCTTTGGCAGGGGAGTTGGACTAGATGATCTCTATGGTCCCTTCCAACTCCAAAAATTCAGTGAAAATTCAGTGAATGAATCCACTGGGAAATGCTGAGTACACCAATAACATGTCAGGGACTTCTGCTTTTCCATCTCCCATCTTTGTCCCATTTCTGTTTTGTATGGAGATATGCAGACATGTTTGCTACTTGCCATTACTCAGTCATTTCCTAAATAAATCTTTTCAACAGAAATCCCCTAACACCATCTCTGCTGGTCGTGTACTCCTTCCTGTTTGCCCCCCTCTGCATTAATGTCTATAAAGATCATTACACTTGCTCTGGGAGACACATCCTTTCATGAGAACCTCCTGCAGCTGCACAGACCTCCAAAATGCTGTTCCAACGATGTCAAAGTATCTGCTAACATTTGTGTTCAACACAGCATGGGAAATAAATTTAGACCTTAGACTGGGTGAATGGGTTTTGTTAGTAATTCCAGCTTGGTCTGGTGGCTTTGCCTGAGGCCTGGGATATGAAAGATTTCTCTCTCCCTGTGGCTCCAGTAGAAACAGGAGTTTATTATTTTCCACACCTCACTGGAAAATAACAGATGAGGCATCTTGAGAAGTTTACATTTAAATGTTTGGCTGGTCTTATTCTGGCTGGGAGACTGAAAACTAAAGTCACAAGTGGAAATAATGCAGATTGGGGGGCATTTTAAAACTCAGGAAGCTGCACGTGTTGACTGTTTGCCAAAAGCCACAACTAGGTACATCAGGAAAAATACCTGTAGAGTCTATCTGCTTAAGGATCTGTAGATATTAGTATCGCAGTGAAGAGATGTGTGCATTTACATTAGCCCAAGATATGTATTTTTATTATGCTATAATGCTGTGATAAATATTTATATGAGGGAGTATAGCATTTGGAACTGTATGTAAGTCTATCTTTCTTTATCCACTTAGCTAGTGATTTTCCCTTGTGTGTCATACTTTATGATATGACTCAATAGTTAAAATACAGTCAGTTCACCAAAATGGTACCAGTGAGAGTGGATGCTCTTAAATTTATGCCCCTCATTACATCTCCAGACTGCGTTTTATACAAGCTATTTTAATGACAACTGCTTTATTTTATTCCCGTTTGCTTGGATTGCAAATGTGGTGCATCAGGAAAAGTCAATTTTTTTCTGTATCTGTATTTTAATGTGTAAAGTCCTGGGGCGACTAGGGCTTCTTGGATTTCTTATGATATAAAGAAGAAGCAGTGAGAAATCCTTAACTAGGTTTTCTGTCCCTGGGAAGTTGAGGATGGTTCAGTTACAGGTCAAAGCCAATTCTGTGCAAAGTTCTGTTTTGAAAAATGTTACAAGAAGGAAATATGCGTCATTAACACTCATTTCTGTTATAGGGATAACTATTCTTTTTCCCTTCATCTTTCTTTCAGCCAGTAGTTTGGGGAAGCTGTCCATATAATTGATGATATCTGATTAATATTATTTAATTATGATGTCCTTCTCACCATGAGAAATGCCTGTATTATGCACGCAGGTACTTACCTTTCATATAAAGCCTCGCAAACAGGCTCACTAGGGTAAGACAAAAGAGTGCTCCACTTTAATGTCTGTGCTTGACAAACAGCAGATACGCTCAGGAAGGAGCTGGAAATTGAAAAGTCAGTTCCTCCTGTCTCTTGAGGATGAGGAGATGGGAAGAATGGAAGATAGCAGGGGCAAGACAAAGAGAGGTTATAAAGAAGGTCAAAAGGGCGCAATTCTCCTGTCCTTGCCCTCTTTATTGGATGCTCTGGCCAGCAGTCTCTGTGGGGTGTCCAAGGACTGTCTTAAAAGGATATTCTCATTTTTAACAATGTGGTTTGTTAGGGTAGGTTTGGAGCATGCTAGGAAGGAAGTAAGAATTTAACGAGTATGTACGTTTTCATTGCCCATGCTGAATCTCTTCTGAAGGCTGCCAACCCAGAATATTTCAGTGGAGCTAAACACATTTCAATTACTGCTATTTTTAATTAAAAATAAATGTCATAACTCATTTGGCACTCTGCTCTGACCATGCCTTGTTTCATCTACGATTATTTAGAAGAGTGCTTAAGACAGGCTAGCGAGATGTGGAGTCTTTGCAAATTGCAGTATGAATCTAATTTCAAGTGACATTTGGCAACACAAGTAAGCGTTCACTTGGAAATCTGTTTCATCTTCCACCCGTGTAGATGAGCTTGTGCTCCCAACACAAACCAGAGGCAATGCTATGGCTTGGGCTGAAACCATGGGATGGATGCTTTGCTGAGTCACGGCGAGGTGCAGGGAGCTCTACCCACCTCTCTGTGCTGGCAGATGTACACATATACGTGGGGAACCTTTTTGTCATTCACATGGGAGGCACTCTTTATCAGGGAGTATAGTGATAGGATGAGGGGTAATGGTTTTAAATTGAATAGAGGGGAAATTTAGATTAAATATCGGGAAGAAATTCTTTCCTATGAGACACTGGAACAGGTTGCCCAGAGGAGTTGTGGATGCCCCATCCCTGGAGGTGTTCAACGCCAGGCTGGATGGGGCTTTGAGCAACCTGCTCTAGTGGGAGGTGTCCCTGCCCATGGCAGGGGTGTTGGAGCTAGATGGCCTTTAAGGTCTCTTCCAACCCAAACCATTCTATGGTTCTGCATCTACTTGGTTGGGCAGTGTAAGGAAAGTGAGACCTTCTGAAATAAAAGGAAAAGGAGAAAGCCAGATGCAATCCCAGAAGCATGATTAACTTTGGCAAACTAGTATGGATACGCTACACATGTACTGTTTATTTTTTCACCTGATTGATACAACCCACAGCCTTCCAAATTGCCTGTGCAGACTGAAAATGGCAATAATAATCCCTGGCTCTCATTAAAGATATCAACAGAAGAAGTGAGAATATCCAGAAGGTGAAAAGTCTGAATTGAATCGAATCTATGTGAACATAAATTTTCCTGGAGGTAACAATGTCCCTCCATTTTCCTTTAATGCAAGTCAGATCTTGGTGTGCCTGAGTGATCAGTCTGTCTGTTGGATAATGTTGTGCTGCTCCTGGAGATTCCTCACTTTTCACTATGGTTTAGTGAGTGATCTTTTCTGCTCAGGTGCAGGTCCTGGTCTCCAGAGAGTCTTCTTCCTCCAGGCAGAACTGTACAGCCTCACCAGAGGGGTGTCCAGCGTTATTGCACGTGTAAGAGGAGAGATAAGTCATCACAGGGCCATCTTGAACTTGAGCTCTTGTTTAATAGCTGTATTTTTGTAAGCTGGATTTTTTCTTGAGTGAAGGCTATGCCAAGCTTTACCTTTTTGTGTACCTTAAAATTGCTATCTTATTTAACATGCGCAAGTAACTGCTTATTAAGAAGAATCTCAACTAAAATACAACATCTAGTTTTCATTGGGATTCCTATTTCTCACCCAGTTTTCCACCTGGGTTGCCTTATGACATGAAGGGGTGAGCTGATTGGTTGCAAACCACACAGCAAGTGGCTGAGCCAGGAGAAGGAATATCTTGCGTAGCATTTTATTCACCTATTCCTGTATAACAAAATCTCATTGTGCCACCACTGACTCGGGTATTCAACGGTACAAAGTGTCAGCAGCTCCTATGGGTTAATTTAAGAAGCAGGGTAGAAGGAGAAATGTGGTCTGTCAGGCTGACATGCTGGAAAGATGCTGTCAGATATTGGTATCCTCACCATGCTCTTGTCTTTTCTCAAATACAATCCATGTCATATGTATATATTAAAAAAAATAAATGGATGGGGTTTATTTCTTCATCATTTCTTCATTTAAAAAAAATAATAATGCTGCTTACAACTCAGAAAATAAAACCAAGGAAGCACTGGTTGGAACTGGCTTCTGGCTGCTGTGACCCTGAAGGGAGGTGGCCAGGAGCTGCCACCAGTGCAACAGGAACAGCAGCTGGCTCATCCATTCCCCTCACTGTCCCTTTCTCTCCACCTTGTGTGTCCCCTGCTTTCCAGCCTGTGGCACATCAAAATGCTAGCCAGGTATGAGCCTCTGGAAGCTCCTTCCAGGCAACTGGGTGGATTTTTCACTGGCCAGTCCTGTTGTATTTTTTGCAGCCTATATGCACTGGTGCAGAATTTGGCCAACAAACCAAAGCCTATCCAATATATCTCAGACTTTCAGCTATAATCCTGCACCTCCCTTTTGGCAGGACTTTTTATAAGACTTTTGCATTCCCCAGCCTTATTCCTCCTGAAACCTCCTTCCCCACTAACACCTTTGGCTGGCTGGGATCCTGGAGTTTCTCCCTTCCAAACGAAGGGTCTGGCAGGAGGAGGGATTGTCCCCCAGAGCCAACTTGGTGGCGGTTTCAGCCATTAGCAGAGCCCTAAATTAAGAAATTTTGTTTGGCGGCAAAGCCAGGATTTCATAATTTTCTGTTTTTATTAGTTTGTTTGTACTTCCTTAGCCCCTGGATGATAGATTTTAAACCACAGACCTTGATGCAATCCATCTCTGTTCTTTCTTAACTGAGCTATTTGGCTCAGTCTGGTCCCGCTAGACTTTTAGTAGAATGTCTAAAAAGCTGCAGAAACTAGGAAAAAAAAATGCAGAAAGAGAAAAGAGGGAAGAAAACCTCCTCTTCCCCCTTTCACCTTCCAGAAACTTTGGCTTAGCCATGCGTGGTCCAGAAATGAGGACTTTCCAAGACAAACAGGCTGCATTATCACACCAGACTCCCCTGGCAAGGAATGAATTTTAACAGCCTAAAAACATATTTTTAGGTGGATGGGGGACAAATAGTTACAAAGCAAACACTGAGCGTGTTCACAGGTGCGGTGCTCCATTGTGTTAGCCAACCAGATGTTCTGCGCTGGGACGCTGCCCTGGCCTTTTCTGGGATGAAATGTCACTCTCTGGATGAAATAAGAGCAAAACTCTGTACAGTTTCCTAGAACAAGCTGAGTGTTTAATTTGTAAACTATTAATATAGCTGTGTCTTTGTATTGGGCAGGACACCAGTCAAAATAAAAGTGTAAAAATTGCCCTTTAGGAAAATTAACTACCATTGGACCATAAAAAGCTAGACTTGCTACAGCAAGCAGTGGTGCGTTTAAGTACTGTGGCAGCGCTTTTAAAAACTATCTTGTCACATGTCACTGTGGGGCTGAGGATTTGGGGGAGCTGTCTGTGCTCGCCATCCAGTTTGAGTGCATGGAGAGTTTGTGGTGTTGACCTACCTTGATCTGCCACAGCTGGGTGCAACCATGTGCGTTCTGTGGTGTCAGGGAAAGGTGAAAAAAATGTGGACTCCAGCATAAGCCAAATATTGAGGATATCTATGAGCATCTTGCTTAGAATTGTGTTTTCTCTATTGCTTCTTCAGCAGGCTGGATTTGGGAGAAAATATCTCCAGGCATTAGAAGAGTGTTTCTGGGTCTTATATCCCAGGATTCAAAAGGCAAATTTGACAAACAATGGGATTTGAGAAGCTAAGAGTAGACTTCACAGGAGTAGCTGAATACAATTATTAACTGCTGCTTTGGATCAATGAATCCACTGTTGATTCCACCCTTGCTTGCATGACGTCCAATGTGTGTTTCTTTCCCTTTCTAGTGTTCTTACTGGAGAAGGCTTCTTCAAGTCCAGGCTGGATGGGGCTTTGAGCAACCTGGTCTAGCGGGAGGTGTCCCTGCCCGTGGCAGGGGTTGGAACTCTATGATCTCTAAGGTTCCTTCCAACCCAAACTATTCTATGAGAACAGCAGCACAATTTGTCATGAAAATCAAACAGGTTATACTCAACCTTTACCAAAGAGCTCAAAGGAAGAGATTGAGATATTGACTCTCGTAAGCTTTGTTGCATGTTGAGGCCAGTGGATGCATTTCTCTATTATGTCATTCATCCAGCAACACACTGACACATCCTGAGTAGGAACCTGTTTTCCCTGCATGGAAACTGGCATGGTCTCAGTGTTTCCCCCCCCAGGAATTAACATTGCTTTTATTTTTCCTGCTCCCTCTTGCCTGATTTAAAAGCAAAATGGGGCCTCTCTTTATGTCGCACCTCTGGCAAGGGCCACCAGACTGACTTCTTTGGTTTTCCTGTTCTATCTGGCCTGTTCCACGCTTGCTTTGTCCTTGAAGCAACATCACTAATTGACAGGGATTCGGAGGAAATGCATCCATGTCAACTACTGTCTGCTCCGGGATCTCTGGAGAACATTAATAGCCATACTTACCTTTTTATATGGCATATTTAATCCATAGTTTGGAAACCTCTGCTGCTCTGCTCTTGTGAAGACAAGCTCTAGGACTGGAGGGGGCACTTCTCATTTGTCCTGGCAGCTCCTGCTGAAGATCTTCTCAGTTAAAATACCAAAGGCCAAATTGTCACATGCACAAAAGCCGCATTTCACCTCTCTAGCAATGCATGGCATCCTAGGGTAGATGTGAATAAAAATGGCCCTCAAAGTTCCCTTTGTGCTCTCAGAATAATGTAAAACAGCCCTAAGTGAGAAATCAGGCCTGTGTGTGAGAAGGGAGGATGCTCGGATCATTAACAAAGTGCTGCGCCCATCCCCAAACACTTGAGTGCCGTCAATTCCCTTCCAGTTAATAAACCATTTATATGTGGCCTGCTTTTAGCATGGAGCAAAATATTTTTTTCATTCAAGCTGTGATGTATAATTATATGGCTGACATCAAACGTGAGCAGATACCAAGTGAAAGGAATGAATTTGGTCCTGTTCCTGTAGTTCCATTTCCATGTTAACAATTTTCCCCCATCTTTAAATTATATTTTTATTGAAAGCTTCAAAGGTCAACTTAGACATTCAGAGAAAATTTGTAACTCAGATTGTTTAGTATTCTCTCATACAGCGCAGCCCTACATTACTCTGTGTCAGCAAATTAAGGAAACGAAAGTTGTGGCCAAGGATTACAATAGTACTGGTGTTAACCTTTTATAGCATATGGCACCTGATCAATTTTAGCCACAGGAGAAACTCGCTGTTCACATGTGGCAAGTGGGTGCTGAAGTTTTTAATCTAAAAATGAAATCTTGCCTCTAGGAGAGGGATATAAAGATCATAAATCTTCCTTGCTGCTGGATAAACCTCTTGAGTAGCTCAGATCTTTTCATCCACATGTTTTTCCTTGATCTATTTTTTTCTTCCTTTCTTCCTCACTCGGACACAAAGGGACATCTATTCTACTTGACTAGAAGGGCAATACTCTCGCATAGAGATACTTGGGTGCCCATATATTCACGAGATTGAGAGTCTGGGAAGATGGATAGGTAACCTACAGCTGTTGTCTTTGTTGCAAACCCCTTACTTTGCAACAAGGTCTAGCAACACACATTCACCTAATGTCAATCTTCTGGATGGTCTTAGGGAGCTTAACGGGTTTGCTCAGCTGTTTTAAGTACCTTGCTGAATGGAGGTCAGAATTAATGAGGCTGCTAATTATTCAGGAGAACTAAAATTTAACATTAGGTTTGCTTTACACAGTAGTTGCTGTATACTTGTTGAAGGCAGGCTTGATTCAGCTTGGTCAAGAAATAAACGATAGGCCAGTTTCACTTCATTACTGTACAATGTTGGTTTTTGGTGTCCCGGGAAGTGTTTTCTTTCCCTTTCTGACGTGAGATTTTTTTGATCTGCTTTTCTCCACAACACTTAAGTCTTCGCTCCAAATCACAGCAACTTATATTATGTAGTCTTGGAAAGGCTTCGTTTTGGTCTCTATACTTAAAAGCTAAAAGCAATATACAGATTGTTCTAAAATGTTGTCAGAAATAAATTTCCGGGGGGGGGGGGCTTTGTAATAGGGTCAGAGTTTATTGGGTAATGCTCAGTGAGTAGATGGTCCAAAGATTAGGAATTATTTTAACTGAGGCATGAATAATTGAGCTGAAGGCAAACTGAAGTCAGTGATCCTGCTTATCGGGTTCTATTACTGTAGGAGATCGTAGTTCAGTCTTTCATGCTCTACAGGACTAGTGTTAAGTTAAAGGTGCTATCGCGAGCTGAGCAGGTGAGGTACAGTCCGAAGAGCCTACTGATGCTGTCATGCCTGGGTGCTAGAGTTAGGTGGTCTGTAAATGTCTTTTGGAGAGAGGATCATCTTCAGATAGGATTTCACAGTCTCTGATTTAATCTCCTGCTTTGATTTACCTCTAAAGGAGGCTGTTTGTGGCTTGTCTTGAACACAACATCACCTCAGCAGCAGGTGGGGGACTGACAAATGTTGCTGGACCGGGTTTAACATCCCTTCCCAGTTCCTGAAAACAGATGTATTTTAAGGGGTAGTATGGGCCTACCCTTTCCTACTCATCCCTATGCCCTGTGGCTCCAGTGCCTGCTGGAATTACAGGATAGGCTGACCTGAGTGCCTTCACAGCATACTTTTCATCTGATAGGCTAGACAAGGTCTGAATGAGCTATCTATTCACCTTCTTCTTTCATTTCAAGCACCTCAGGTACTGTAAAGATGCATGTTGGCTGGCCCCATAACTGATGACCTTCCCAAGAGCGAAGAAATGAGCCCTGAATTGCTGTGCACCATTTTTAAAGGTAAAGGGGATGTTCTATGTGAAGACAGCCCTGTGTATTTGATGTGCTGGGAAAAGTAGAAGCTGTGGTTTCAGTCTCCCTGCCTGCACCAGTGTCCAGGATCGATACACCACAGAGCTGAAATCGTGCAGAGGTGCTTAGAATTGAATGTGGGAGCTAGAGTACTGAACCTGGCATCTAAAGCCTTGGAAAGCATTTACATGCCCAGCTTAAGCACTGGTGCCATTAAAACACTATTGCAAAGGCAAATTGTAACGTACGGAATGTCTAGGGTTATGAGGTTGGCTCTTATTTCTTTAAATGGGCTCTTGGTGGGAGGATGGAGTGGCAGGAGGCAGAGGTTGGTTGGTAGGCTGTGGTGAATGGGAAACGATCCCATGGAAGCAGAAGGCTGGAACTGGGAGAAGTCATGTAACTGGGAGACGAGTCACGCTCTAAAAACCCCACAAAATGACATATTTTCTACTTTCATTCTGCTGGAGTCTGTGAGCTGAAGAGATTGCTGTCCCCAGCTCCTTGCTGTAGAGCCCCTCGTGGGGTTACTCTTATGATTTTTCAACTCATTTTAATAACGATGATCCGGTGTGCTTGAACTCCTATAACATGAGCTCATTTTGACAGGAAAGACTCGGCTAACAAAGGGGCTAATAATATCCTACAGAAGGAGAGCTGGAATGCACTGAGGATCATAAACTTGTCATCTCACATAACCGTAGCCAAAGGAAGATGGAGATTCATAAGAAGGAGGTTGAGTTAGCCTTGAAAAACAGGTCTACTTACTTCTAGATTTAGCAATTATAAAATCTATAAATGGAAGGTTTGTGGGGTTTCTTTTGGTAAAGAAATGCTGAAAGAAGTTGAATTTTTAATATGCTTTAGCTATTCTGTAATCTCTTCAGATATGCGTAGAAGGTTCTAATTCTAGCACTTCATAGGTAAGGAATATTAACATTTCATGTGAACCATTCTTTAAACTGTTGCACTCAACAGAAAATGGATAAATTTCTGCTGTGCTGAGGAACTGGTTGGCATTAATTTGGGAGTACAGTATCTAACACTGGACTTGTGGATTTGAAATAACACTGGAAAATAGACAGGCAACTACGTATAGACTCCTCATGCTAGAGATTGTTTTAGAGGGGGATTTGTGGGACAGTGGTTCAGAAATGGATCCCTGATGCCTAGATATCCAACCTGTTCCACAAGGTTCAACCCACAGATAGCGTTAGTGGTGTCGGGGGTCACATCAGATAACATCTGTCTCGCACACGGAAGCCAGCACGTTCAGTGGAGGTTAAACACAACCTACAGCTGCCAAGATGGGGCGGGAGGATGGAAACTGTCTCCTGCTAGACCTTCGGGATATTATCCTTTTCTCTGAAATATAATGTGAAGGTCTGGTCTGTGAAAACGTAGAGTTACTTCTTTTAATTTTTTTTTTTATTTAACTGGGAGAAATAAGTCTTGATTGCATCAGAAATACAGCGACTTTATGCTAGGCAGGACTCGCAGAAGCGAAGCTGACAGGAGGCGGCCGGACTACAAATTAAAAATGAAGCAGACCAGCCTTTTCTCATTCCACTAGCTCAGAAAAATATTGAAAGTAAACCGCTGGCAAGTAGACAGTGAAAAGTAAATTAGATTTGGGACCAGATGGTGTAGATCAGTATAATACAAGTTGATGTCAATAAAGCAGTGTGATTAACGCTGCCAAGAATATCACTCATGATCTTTTTCAATTTCAGGTGTTATTTGTAGCACAGGTGAGGCAGTTACACACAGACGCACGCACAGATCATTTTGGAAAGTGGGATTTAATTGAATCTCTGTTCCAAGAGAAAGGACTAGGCCTGTATCCAGATTTATTTGGAAACGTGCAAGGCACTGGAGACTGTCCTGGAGGGGGGAATCTGGGGCTGAGGAGGGAAAAGAGCAGCAGGTCTATGGTTGACCACGAAGCAGGACTTGATCCTGAGTGCTGAAAGCTTTCTCGTGGAGAAGGGACCTGAAAGGGCTGTGGTTGGTGCTGAGTGCCTGGGAGAGCCTCCCTTGAGTGCTTTTTCGTTTGTGTGCCTGCATCCCTCGGTGCTTCAGAACAGTTCAGAGGGATTTCCCGATGCTCGCTGCTTGGTCCGTACAATTCCTTATGCGCTGCCAGCAGCCTCCCTTTCAAGGGCAAAATATTTACCTGAAATGCAATTCTCTCTCAACTTCAGTCAGAATATGGATGATTACTTATGTAAATACTGTTGCAGAAACAAAGCATGATTATTCTTCCTTTTTACCATAGTCTGAAGCAGGAAGAGCTATGGTGCCACATGAGAGATTTCTTTTTTTCTCTTTTTCTTTTTTTTTTTTTCCTCCATCAGGCATATCAGAACTGTTTAGTTAAATCCCTGGGCTTTCTCAGGTATGTCCCTCATGGATTAATTTAGCATACAATTTGCAATCATGGTCCAAATTAATAGAAGATTCAGCTTCAGGAGTATCTTCATGGTGCACTTTATCAATTAAGATTTTTATAGTTAATAGTTGATAAGAAGAATCAGTACTAGTTCTTTGGACCAGTTAAAACATGACTGTTTTGTTGTATTAAATGCAAGTAATAATAAATTATAGCTAGCTTTAAAGCTATCCTGACTTGTATATGCTGTCAAAAATATTTGAACTGATGTTTCATATGAAAAAAACTTTTAAAGAACATGTTGTCCTTTACATAACGAATTTTTAGAAAATTAGTGTCTGATAATTGTGCAATGTATATTAGGATGATGAATGTGACTTCAATATGCTTTATATAATTTCAATAATTATAAATTTTATTATTGTTCAGTAAATAAGAGTGTGTCTAAATGGAGTGTTACCTCAGCAATATCGGCTTAGTCTTGTAAAAAAAAAAATAAAAATCTATTCACCTTCACTGTTGGTTGATATTGCCTGACCGTAATATATCCCTGAGACTCTTCATTTTCAGGATGCTCTGTGAATTAATTATGAAGAATACTTCATATAGTCAATTTTCTCAATGTAGTCCAGCTTCTGATGGCCCACTGAAATTCTATATAAATATCTGATAGAAGAATGGGATTTATGTAAAATAAAGGCCTCACTAGTGTATTAGATACAAATCTGAAAAATAAAATAGAGTTGTAAAAGATGAGTTTGATGATAGAATGAGGAATACCTTTAAAAATGAGTCACGTCATCTTGGGTGATGTAGTTGTTTTCCAGGAAAAATCTGCTGCCAGGGATCAGGGCATCCTTGGCAAGCTTAAATGTGCAATCAACATCCTTCGACAGAGCTGAACTCTTTTCTTTTGAATGTTTTTGGTAAAGGAGCTTTGATCAGTTTTTGGTAAGGAGCTTGGTAAGAGAATTCAGCTCAGTTCAGGAAATGAGTATCAGTCAAAACTGACTTTTTGTCACTTTTGCCCTTAGGCAGACATGAAATAGTTAGGCCAGCTCAGAGTATTTAGACACTTCATTCTTATGTCCTATGCCATGGGAATTTAGACATTCAAGTAGAAAATTTGATCCTTATAGATGAATATTTTGTTCTCTGACTCTGCCTTTTGAAATATATTTTTAATGAATTAGCATGCAAGTTCTTCCTTCTCTGGATGTTTCTTTTTCAGCGTTTCTTGTGCTCGTTAATCACATTAGCAATTCCTAGTCTTTGTAGCATGCCAGGAGTTAATGTATTCGCTCCCTTTTGTGTGTGTTTATAAGCGTGTGTCTCCCCTTTGGTTTGTATTGAATCTGAAGCCTGAATTGACGATCAATGGCTCAGATTATTTCCTTGCTGTCAGCTATTGACTTTCTCTCAGCCTGATATCAGAGCTCCTTTCCCAGGGTGATGCTGGCAGGGGAGAAATAAGAGGGGGAGAGCGGGCAGCGAGGTGAGGGGGAGCTGAGGAAAAGCTTGATAGAAGCCTTGTAGTTTATCTTAAAGCAGCTTTAACTGAATGTACATGAAAAGGGGGAAAAATTGCCAGAAACCTGCAATTTGTGGTGGAAAATCAGAGAGGTTGAAATTGTCTATCAATGATGCCAAAACCAGGATAGCTTTTTTCCAAGAGGTTTATTTATTTATATGATGACTGTTGTTTCCCTCAACCTGTTTTGAAGCCCTAAACTATGTAATTAGTGAAACCACTATGCTAGCTGGGGAGTGTGGCTTCCCTTTATTACAGCAGAGGTAATCAAGACCAGCATGTGTGAACACAGAGTCCTCCAGGTTCTGGAGAAAGGCTTTTCATCTGTCCATCTATTACTGTGTGGGTTCTTGATTCATCATTCTCTGATATATCTATAATTACCTACACCAAAGCACAGTAGCCACAAATTATTTCCTAGTTAGAATAGCAGCATTTTACCTTTTCTGCTGAAGTGTCAAAACAGAGGGTAAAAAGGTAGATGCTTTCAAGGGAAAGTGAATTTGTCATTAGAATATTAATAGCTTCATTGAGTGCTATAATAAAAGTCTCTCTTCCACAGGGAAAAGATATTTTTTTTATAGGGAACTAAGCATCTTTATCCAGAATTCTTTAGTCTTTGAATGAAAAGGTTATAAACTTTTAAGTGATAGTATAGATGTGGAGGAGAACGGGGAGAAAATGATGGAGTAGTGGTGAAAGAGAAGCTGGAGATGGGTGACTCTTTGAAGGTCTGGCAGCTGATTTTGGAAGAAGAGATCATCCTGCATTGGTCAGTGTCTCTCCTACTTGGCTTCTTTTCCCACCTCTACCACTGAGGATGGGAGGAATCCTTCAGGCCAAGAGGAAAGTTGCCGCTGACCTCAGTGGACTGGAGTCTTTGGCATTGCTCCAGGGCTGGAAGGCATAGATGGAGGGTGCATGTGGCAACCCTGACTCAAAGCCCTGACACCCGTGTGGGAAGCTGGGCAGACAGGTGAGATAATGCCCTGACTCAGAGACAGAAATTGAGGGTGAACTGGAAGCTGTTCCTCTGCCGGGTGTCCCAGTGCCATGAGTTTGGAGGTGGCAGAGGACAGGCTGGAGAAGGAAAGGAGAAATGTGCCTGTGGACAGAGAAACTGGGTTGCTCTGATGTCAAAGTTGGGGTTGTTATTAAGCAGTTCAAGGTACCATGGGAATTGAAAATAAATGCATTGACTCAGGAGACAGTATAGTATGGTTTAGGCAGCTGACCAAGCAGTCAGCACAATCTCTATTTTACACCAGGGAGATCCCATTCTGTCATAGATCTTCCTGGGATGGGGTTCAATCCTCCCCTCCTTTCCCCATGCTTACTTTGTTGTTCAACCCCATGTTTTCATCAATATAGTCTGTCATTAATATACATGGCATACCTATGTGTAAATACCAATATATAAACTAACTTCATCTAGGTTGGAAAGATAAACAATTACCTTTAACAGAATTTCTCCCCACTGGATCTGCCTGGAAGCAGACAGCAGAAACGCTTGTTTAGCCCAATTTAGTTTTCATTTAACCTGACCAGAGAGTCTATATTACAAAAAGCACACGGCCTCCATAATAGGAAAGTCGCTGTTTACTTAATCAAACATGATTAATGCATTGGTTTTACATTAGTATCTGCTTTTCTCCATTGTGGGAGTAGTCAAGGGATTCCCTTTATCTGCCAGCAAGGAAGAACATGGTTTTTATCCTATCCTGCTTATTGTGCAGTCATGTCAGCAGTAAAAAATGTCTTTAAACATGCCTTCTTTTATCAGTGGAGAGATCAATACAGTAACTTTCTGAAAGCATAATTCAGTTACATGTGTTGTGGGAGAAAAACGCGAGCTCTCTTGGTGAGGATGCTTTTCAGATAGTCAGGGAAAGGCAGCAGGGACTTTATTTCTGAACAGGGTAAGATTAAAGGGATTTCAAATGTTCTTTGAAAATATTTTATAAGGGAGGATGGTTCAGGCTTACAGCAGGACCAGTGCTACAGAATGGAAATAGAGCATTGCCACAGATAAAAGTATGCCTTTGCTTCCAGTGGAGTCAACAAAAAAAATCTCTGCTGCTGAACTGGACCTAAAGCTAAGGATGATAGTGGTGGATGGCAGGCACAGCGGCTGGACAAATGTATTGACCTCAAGTGAATGTCACCACTGAAGTGGGAAGTTTTCACTGAAGAAATAACTTAAAGGGTTACAGCCTGCCCGCCCAGAAATAGGCTAAAAGATTTTGAGGAGCTTTGAAAGGTGTTGGTCAAACACATCCCTGGCAGATCTTTGCGCTTGGTAAGTGGAGCATAGTGAAGTGGTTGAAGGAGACACAGTGGTGCACCATGATCTTTCCTGCTGCTTTTTCTTGGGTAGAACGTGATGTTAAAAGAAACGCAGCAGCACTATTTGATGATTTTTCCTGGCAGGAGAGGAAGATGAGAACCCAAGTCAGTAAGCAGGGTACTACAGTGAGGTTACAATTTGGTCAGGGTATCACCTCAAAGGGCTTGAAAAATATACCTCAGGTATAGTGTAAGAGGATTTTGAACCCCCACTCGTAGTTTTCAAGGGATTACTTTCTGGGTTTTCTTTTCCTGTTCATAAACATAAAGGAGGTTTTCCTACTCCCTTGAGAATGCATAAGTCCTCCTTGACTACAAGAAAGTTTGGGCCAGAACCTTCCCTAGACCTTACCATTCGCAACACCACTCAGAATAATTTTAATTACTTGTGACTACTTTTTTATAGCATGCTCACAAAACCTCAACTTGAATCAGAAGACAGATCCATAAAAGCTACTGAAATCCAGAACATTCATCACATAATCGACCGTAAAACATTTCTTTCTGATGACTTTTTGTCTTTAGCACGTTGTCAGCCAGGTTGCACCTCACTACCTCTCTGCAGAAATGTTTTCATTTCCAGACTGATTCCTGTACTTGTCATAGTCATTAACATGTAAATACATCTCATAAAGCACATAAATGAACTCATAATTATAGCTTTTCCAGCCATTAACACGTGTGATAGTTAAGCCTGATTATGAACTTCGCCTGTCCACATTCATTGGCAACACATTCCTGTGGGTCTCTGTATTTCTTTGCCTGCTCAGAGTTGGACTGACTTGGAAGTACATAAAGCTAAAATCTAATTAGTTAAATAGCAGTACTAGTCCTTGCGTTGGGCTTAAATGTGCAAGAGAATCTCTTTTTCTAATTTTCAAATGTTTTTAACCTGCTTATTGAAAATATCATCCTGGAAATATGAGTCCTGACTTTGAGAGATGCCCTGGAATTTAACAGCCCATTATTTTTCTATGGGCAATTTATTGCAGTCAGAAGTGATACAGTTCATGGAAAGCGGGTGGATGGATGGCTGAATCATTCCATCACCTGTCATGACTCATTCCCATCATTTCCATCTCTTCATGAAGGGTACATAAACATGTCTGCAGACTTAATCATGGCCGAGAGCATCTCATTAAAATATTACCTTGGTTAGGGTCAGGAAAATGGTTATATAGCCCCATGGTTAGACTGTAGAAGAGAAGGGGGATCAAGATTTTGACTGCTTTATTCAGAAGTCATCCAAACCAAAACCATGCTGGGTTTGGCAGGGGAGGGACTTCAGTCTGTGCTCTTTCTTGAGCTTCTCGCCTCGGCAGGTAATTCCCCAGATCCAGTTCCTTCAAGTACTTTGTAGACTACTGGTTGGTCTGGCCCCTGTGTTATGAGTTGGCCTACACGTTGTGTGTGTTCTGTCCTCCTTCCCCAACAGACTCTCCTAGGATGAACTGTGCAAACCCTTCTGTGGCTTGGCTTAATCCACCTTCAAAGTGTGCTTGGGAGGGTTCATACAGCCAGTTCCTCCTGGCAGGTGCTTGCTCAAGCCATGCTGCAAACTGACCTGCTCTGAGTTGACCTGTCCAAATGCCACGTGGCTACAGTTGGCTCAAGCAGGATTTATTAACTTGCAGAGGGCACTGCATAATCCGGTTACACAGCTTCTCTTTTGGAGCTAGCTTGTGTCTGGTCAGGTTGGAAGATGGTTAAAAGTCTCTGAGAAAAAAGCTGTAGTCTTAATGTATGTATTTCTTTCAGAAAAAGCTGTGGGTTGGATTTGTTTTTGTTTTTTTTTTGTATTTGGTTGGTTCTGGTGGTAGTAAAACCCTACTGTAGAGTGCTTGAAAGGAGGTATGTACATAGGGACTATTTCTCTGGTGCAACTCAAAGCAGAAAGATGGCTGGATTGCTTGGAGGTGGGGAGCTTTTGTTGTGGGGAGCTTTATCGTTACTGACACTGGCTGAGCAAGTCTCAGGCTGGTGGAAGTGACAGGAAGACAGTTTGGACCAGGTACTCTACTTCAAGCCCATCTCCAAGAGATAAGGGAAGAGGAAAAAAAAAAAGACTGAATAGTCACATTAAAAGCTGTTTAACAGATGCTTAAATCTGTGCAGATAAGGTTATTATTATTTTGACAATAAAATTTTATTATTTTCTTGCTGTAATGCCTAAGAAATCTAATCACAGATTGTACTACAGCAGGGGTAGCTCAAACAGGCAAGCAAAAATACAGTGTATGCCCAAAGGAGTTCATAATGTGGATGTCACATACCCTTGATAGCATGGTGGCTCCAGGCTGAGCACAGTGGTGATAAGGAGCTGGGACTCTTTAGCCTGGACAAGCGAAGGCTGAGGGGAGACCTTATTTATGTGTATAAGTATCTAAAGGGTGGGTTGAAGGATGTTGGAGCCAGACACTTTTCAGTGGTTTCCAGTGATAGGACGAGGGGCAACGGGCTCAAGCTGGAACATGGGAAGTTCCACTCAAATACAAGGAAAAACTTCTTTACGGTGAGGGTGACAGAGCCCTGGAACAGGCTGCCCAGGGAGGTCGTGGAGTCCCCTTCTCT
>JAOTQQ010000071.1:35274584-35306577 GCA_026546715.1 Gallinago undulata
GTGCTCTGGGCAATCCTGCTTTAGCAGGGGAGTTGGACTAGATGATCTCTAGAGGTCCCTTCCAACTCTGGCAATTCCGTGATTCCATGTTAAGCTTAGGCACTGACTGGTTCTGTGGAAGAAATGTGGTGCCCGGGGGGAAATAAAGGGGTTCTGCAGCTCTGTGGGCAACACAGCCACGTCTCAACGTGGGTCTGGGGTTGAGACACACTTCAGGTGCTACCTGATAAATAGAGGTTTTGGGACTGCATCCCTGGAGTGCAGTGAAGCAGAAGCAGGCTTGGTTTTGCCATCCCTTGGCCTCTCGTGGAGCTCACGAATCACAGGCGATCTCTGTCCAATGTCTTCTCCAGGTCTGTGCCTCGCAGACATCACCTCAGCAATTGTTGTTGGCTCTTCTTGAGATGATTCTTCATACCCTGGCTGCATGGTGACGTGATGTAATCGTGCGAGCGCGGTCCCTTTATTGCACTAAGAGCATAATGCCCCATTATTCTAGACACAAGGGCAGGGGGAAAACAGCTGGTGTACTGATTAAGTAAATAAAAGCATGAGTCGTCAGCCCTCCCTCCCTCTTCTTCCCGGGCTCTGCGCATTGTCACCATCCACTCAGCTCTTTGCCCCCGAGTGCTGTGAAAGTGGGCAGCACGTGGACCTGGAAGGCTGCCCTCGCTCTGCTCCAAGCCTTTTTGTGAGTCAGGCGCTTCGTTTCTGCACAGAAACCCGTCCTCTGTCCTGCCTTTCCATTTGCTCATGCCCCTTTCCTGCCAAAGTAACCATCGCCGAGATGGCGTGTGGCAGGGGGGAGCGCAGGGAGGAGAGTGATGGCGTTGCCAGCCTCTCATTAGTTTCTAGATGATGGGGGAGATGCATGTGAGAGTCTAATATTAATGAGCTGAGGTCCCAGAGATGGCGAGTTAAGGCAAGCTTCTTTAACTAACAACTTAGTTATAATAAATTTGTGTCTAAGAGCACCCAGGCAAGTAAATCAATCAACCCTTGCAAGGGGGCTCCTTAAAGCTAGTAAAGTACAGACCAAAAAGGTCGTCTTATTAAAAGGGATTAGCATTTTCCAGTTAAATCCTTCGCTGCCTGTAGGTGCTAGGAGAGAACTTGGATTCTGGACTTGTCTGCAGTTGCAGTGGTGAAAGGACTGACCTTGCACAGCAATAAATGCCTTTGGTCCCTGTGGCCGGGCCCTTGGCTAGCTGGTGCTGATGGGCAAGGCATATGAGTGATGGTAGGCCACTGCCAGTCTGGTCCAGCTGTGGGTTGCCAACTGTCCCGTGGAGCACACAGAAACACGATCAGGAGTGAGCTCTCTCCTGCAAAATACAAGCGTGCTTGCGCTCTCCAAGCTTTTCTCCAGTCCCGTGTCTTGCAGACTGAGACATCACCTCAGTAATTGTTGTTGGCTCTTCTTGCAATGACTCTTCCTTGGCTGTGTGGGATGTCTGTTCTCCTGTCAGGTCTTTAGAAAATGCTGCTTGAGGGCTACAATATATTATCTTTGCCTTTCTTTCCTGGCTGCAGGACGCAGTACTTTGGGTTTTCTAGTGCTTTGAAAGGCAAATTTTCACAGAGCCTATTATAATCTTGTTCCTTTAGGAGAGTATATTTACCTTGGAAGAAACATTAAACTGAGAACAGCTATCCAAACAGCTGGCATCCTTCTTCCTGTTTTTCTTTTTTATCAGATACAGTGTTGGTGGCGGGAGAGACATTTTTTTCCTCCTCAGACTTTCCTCTACCCACACTTGCATTCCAGTGGTGACCCTCTGTCAGTGCAACAACACTTGCTGCTCTCAGGGAAAATCCAATATGAAAATTGCTGCATCATTCAGAGCATCCCAGCAGCTGGAGTGGTGAGGCTTGCAGGGAACGTTGCCAGAGTGCTCTTCCCTGCTCCTGCATTGCTGTTTTTTTGGGGTAAAAATACCAATTGTGTCAGTGGTATTTTGTGGTATTATGGATCGAGCAAAATTCCTGGAGTCAAGATGATCTTTTCCACTAAGAGGAGACAGTGTTTGGGGAGGTGGGGAGGGGTAAGTTACATAGACCACCCCCTGTGTAGCACACCCGCAGCTCTACCCCTCTAATTCCGCTCTTGACAGGCCTGCTGGCTCCCAAAGAGGAATCAGTTAGGTGCCCGCTGTCTTGACCCCGCTGGATCTCCAGCAGCTTGGCCAGCTAGCGAGGCAAGGGGACACATCAGTCCCACGGTCTGGGTCCAGACTGACACCGAATGTAGTGGGTACAGCTCATGGCACACCTCCCTCCGTTTCTGCTGCACTCGGGCAGCCTTTAATTGCACAGCAGTTGGCACACCAGTGTACTGCATATGATGGAAGTTCCCTTTCACTATTTTTGATCGTTTTTGAGGGTCTTTCCTTTTAAGCCCTGGGAGGCCTCAGGGGCACGTAGGAAATTAATTAGAGAGTCTTGCAGCAGTTCAGGAGTTCATTCAGAACAAGCAGTTATGTGTTGGAAAATATAGTGGGAGATGTAAGTCTGAGAAAAAGACTGAGCATCTCTTTTAACCCACTAGGCTTCCCTTTTGCATAGGAAGCACTGAGAGTCTTTTCTGCTCTGCTTGACCCGTCAGCAGAGCACATCACAGAGAGCAATGTGCTGCTTGGGGGAGGAAAAAAAAAAAAGAGGTAAGGAGAAGATATTTATTTCCTACCGTGTTTCTAGCCATCCAGCACTGTGGTACTTGAAGATGCTTGTCCTATCTCTCCATTACTTAGTGATGTGGTTTAATGATTATTTTTTTTTTAAATCTGAGTAAGATTGGTGGTTGGACTAGATGATCTTAAAGGTCCCTTCCAACCTAGAAAATTCTATGACTCTATGATTACAGCAAAAAGACTACTGAGCAGAAGTTATGGGTATTGAGCCTGTCGTTGGCAGGAAGTGCTGACTAATGGCCACAGGTAGGTGACTACCAATGTGTGCTCCCTCTTCAGCTCTGAGAACTTGCTGGGGAACCTTTAGATACTGTTGCTTATTTTTTTTTTTCACTATTTCTACAATTTGAAACGTAATTCTTACTATATGCTAAGATAGATGTCTACTTAAGCTCAGATACTTTCACAGCTCTATTTCTGCTTAGTTCAAGCACTCCGACTCCCCCTCTTTACAGCGTGTTGGGGGTGCTGTATCTGCAGCCCCATTAACAGGCTGAAAAGAAATGCAGAGTTTGGAGCCACTTTCTTATACCTATACCTGCTGGCACCTTTGGTTTCACACATCCTCTGAGCCTCTGAATGTCACTAGCTTTTCATGGATTTCTTGTCTTGACGAATGAGTTTCTTTGAATGAGGAGGAGTCCTTTATCATCCCCATCTCTAAAAATCTTTCCTTCTTCCACTGGGCCAGGGGCAAATTCAGGACAGGTCTAGTATCTCCATCACTGTATTATCAGTTCTGTCAGTCAGTGTGACCAATGCAGGACTCAAAGTAGCACAGTTTTATTGGCATACTCCAGAAAACATCCATTCTTTGTTCTCTCACATTTTCCATTCATTGACCCCTCCTTCACATTCCTTTAGCCTTTGCCCAAATTTTACCTCAAACCACAGGCAATTACTCTTCTATTTTTATTTTTTCTTTCTGGGAGGTGAAGGGTTAAAACAATAAATATATTGGTTCCTGTTTTTCCTCTCTGCAGCTTTGGGCTCCAGCTGGGTACAGACATGGAATAGGAACAAGTCCATGGGAAAAGCTCATCTTCTCACAGCCCTTACAGCAGCACTCCAAGCTCAGTGTGAACTTCCCAGAGCACAGTGGTGGAGCTCTGCGAAGCTGGGTGAAGCCCTCACTGATGCTGCTGGGAACCTCTCGCAGTGAGTAAAGTGATGGGGTGGAGATGATGCATGTGTGAACCCAAGCTGGGCTCAAGGTGTGTTTGAAGAAAAGTGTACTGTGTCCTCAGCTAAGTTTAAAAGAATATGTATATTTATATAACCTGTGGCCATTGGCAGTTAATTATTTCCATACTGTGTCCCCCTGGCTGGTAACTTCTAGACCTGGAAGAAAAATGCATTTCTGGTATAAGAGACAAACACGAAGCAGCAAGATCAGCTCAGTGGTGTGTTCTTGTGTCCAGACACACAATGATGGTGGACAATTCCTGCTTGCTTACACTTTCCTCTCTGAGCTGGCTCAAATCCTTAAGAAGCATAGTCAAGAGAGGACTTTGGTGCCCCAGGGGTGAAGTTTGGGATGAGGAGTAGAAGGAAAACCAAGCTCTCCCAGGGCTCTCTGGCCCTGCATACAAAGCAGTGACTGCTGAAGCTGCAAACTCTCTAAGTGGAGCAAGGAAGCAGCCACCTCTCAGCACATTCCTTGCCTTTTCCTCTGGCAGAAGGACTGCCCAGCTGGGATACACATAAGCCACAGTCCTGCAGTGCCCGATGCTGGGACAGCTGATCCCTGTCTTCCTCACAGGAGGAGCAGGGGAATACATGCGCGATTCCCTTACTGGGGCCGTTTCAGTGCACCTGCAAGTGATGTTCTGAGATGATGGTACGTGCATAAAGACATCCCTGGATGTCCTTGTATTTAGTTCTGCCAAATGCTTTCTATTCCTCAGTGATTTCTGATCAGGGAGAGGGAATACTGCCTCTTTGCTGATCAATAGGTTTGCTTGGGTTGGTGTCTCAACCTGGAGAATAGCAAGAGCTGAGGACAGAGAGGGTCAGGCTCACCCCTTCACTCCTGGCATGATGCAGGCAGCCTGGGTGGTCTCAGCTGAGCGCAATCCCATTTCCATTTCCCCTTGGCTCAGCCTGTGCTCACGGAGAGTTACTGTGGCTCAGTTGTCATTGCTGCTCAGCTATACAATCCTGATTGTTGTCTTGAAGCCCAGTTCGTGGGAATGGGAGTGACAGCCCTGTTCCTTAACCTGGTGTTAGTAGGGGATTCCAGTTCATGGGGAGGACTCCTGTATGTTGTGCATGGTTTATCACAGCTTATCTTCTGGATATGGAGCAGAAAGGAACAGCCACATCATTGTAAATTTGTGGCAGGGGGGTGTCCCGTCTGGCACAGGTGTATTGGCACTGTAAGGTGGCAGGATGGACTTATGCAGTAGTGTTATTACACTTCTGTTTTGCCAAAAGGTGCTAAAGCCTAGAGTAAAAAGGACTGAAATGGGAGCGAGCAGAGATGAGGGAGCATCTCTGGCAGAGGATGTCTGACAGCTCAAGCTGGGTGGAAGTCCCCAGAGGCCAAACCCAACTAGCTGCCCCAAATTGTCTCTGATGCTACTAAGTGCTGCACCCCTTGCAGTCCCTTTGATTAACCACAAGAAATTTCTGTTTTCATTCATTCTTTGTGGAAAAAAAAGCGAAAGGAAAAAAAAAACAGGGAGCTATGAGACAGTCTGTACTTCCCCTACCCCTAGCCAAGCAGTAGAGAGCAGTGAGAAACAGTTAGGGAAGGTGTCAGATTTTCTCTAAGGGCAGCCACAAGGCTCTTGTGCCAAACGCTATTTGACATTTAATTTAAGACCTATGTAAAGTAACAGCCAGAGCAGGCAACAGGCAGAGCGTTCCAGTTGACAGACTGGCTCTATTTGCTTTAATTTCCTTAGCACGATGGCCAAGTTTATCTGTGAGTGAGAATTACTCGGAGTATTTTTTTGGTGTGTGTGAAAAGAGAGCACTGTGTTGTGTTCAGACACCGTTTCGGGCTTCAGGTGGCCTTCATTAGGGAACATAATGTGAGAGAGCTGTGCGTCAGCACCAGAGGAGCCAAAGAAAGTTGTGCCTCTTTAATTAAATAATGCCGAAGTCAAACACTGGATTCCTGGTCTGAACCGAGCCATTCAGCAGGTGTAAAGACGGAGAGAGAGGATCTGTGGGTGGTGGTTAGCAGCGTCACAGCTGAGGAGGTGTGAGGGAGAGCAGGGAGGGCTGTCTCCTTCCTTAAATGTGGGTGCCAGCACCACTCAGTGCAGAGCGGTTTACGTGAGGATGCTGTCATGTTCTACATGGGCAAAAAAGGGACCATCCACAACACCTTTTCTGCTCTGTGTGGTTTGTACTAGAAGCCCATGGACAGGGAAGGAAGGGTCAAGGGTGGTGATAGGGAAGATTGCAAAGGGGTTATTTGCCTTCTTGTTGCTTTTGTTTTCCTCTTGGCACTGGGAAATGGATCTACTGTGATGCTAAGGAGCCGAGACAGGAATAAAACGTACTTGAGTATATGGAGGGAGTGGTGGGAGTTTCTGGCTGAGCCCTATGTGAAGAGGAAAGCAGCAGCAGTGGAAGCTGTAGCTAATACTGGCAAAGGGGAAACATTAAGAGGTGGTTGTAGAAATGAGTCAGGAAATGTGTGTTACTTACCTTTATTTTCTATTTAAAAAAATAAATTAATTTGATCAGCAGAGCAAAGTACGGTACCTCTAAGGGCACAAGTTCAGTGATGAAGGCGTGGAAGGGTTATGTCAGCAGCGTAGATAAAAAATGTCAGGGGATGAAAAGTCTATGAAGTGAGTGGTTTGCTGCAGTGAAGACCAAAGGCAGCTGCAGAACGTGGAAGTGGTGGGAGGAGAAGGGCTCCCCAGGCAGTGGGACAGAGACAGCAGCCTGGAGGCGGTGTTGGCTGGGTGGAGGAGGACTTGGCTGCTTTTCCAAGGTCATTAGGAAGTCTAGACTTTCCCATAAAAGGGTCCCATTTGCTGAAGAAATCCTTGGGCTACCAATGCCCTGAGGGCTTCACAGAGAATGTAAAGGCATCCAGAACAACCTTCTTACACTGAGGTACCTTCCCTGAGTTTTTATGTGTATATGGACCCTGGAAGCTGACTTTAGGGCAGGCTGGCAGGAACAAAGGTGGCTCCGGGGCTCGTCCACCTGTTGACTGGGGCACTGCTGCTCCCGGCTGGCTGGGTTTTGGTCCTCATCAAGTTCCTCACCCGGCAGACAGGACAGAGGAGCCAAAACTAACTACATTCCTCTTAAAAAGCCAGAAAGCAAATAACTGCTGCTGTGTGCCGATGGAGGCATTTGAGGAACTCTATTCATGCAGCTGTTCCTGAAACTCAAAAAGGAGACTTCCACCTCTGTGACAAACCTCTCCTTGGTGCCTGGTGACTTGAGGGTTATTTGACCGATGGGTTGGTCCCATCCTATGGCTTTAAGCATTTTAAAGACTAGCTACCCTCCTTATGCAGAGGGCATCTCTCAGTCTAACATAACCCACCCGGAGAGAGCTTGTCTGTAGTGGTATTCAGAGTCAATCACAAGTCCAAACCCTTCTCAGATCACAGAGTGTGCTTTTGTTCCTGTTAACAGGGCTTGCCAACTTATGCTGCAACTTACCTTGGAAGGAGAAACCAGAGCAAGTTGCTAAAGGCGGGGAAAAAATGAGTGCAGCTTTCTAATTGAGTCAGGAAAAAAATATTACAAGGTTGAGAAATGCTTTTCTTGAATGAGGGCTTGAACGCCTGCGAGACTGGCAATTTTTGGATCCCATTCATTTTGCAAGCCCTTGTCTTAGGGCCCCCTTGTGAAAATCAGTGTAAGAAAAAAACTGGCCTGGTGGACTCAATCCTGCAAGTCCTTCCCCAAGGTAAAGCGTCTTATGATGCGAAGGAGCACTGGGGACAGATGATGGTACCCATCCCAAAAGAATGCTGGGGACTGCAGTGGTGAATAAAGAGCGTGGTCAGACTTCTGTCCAAGGGAGACAGTTTGCTGAATGTAAGAAACCTCCCAGCATTTTGCACAAGCTTAGATGATGCTGATTCAAACCTTGAGGAGTTTGTAAGCTAGCTGGCACCAACGTTGTGGTTTGGACAACCATAATGCAGTCAGAGATGATACCATCTTGGGAAGATGTGACTAGCCTGGGACCATTGTGAAAAGGTTTCTGTGTGCATTTACCCCTCATTTTTGTGGCATGATTTCTTTTGCATAACTGGGTCTTCCTGAACAGCAGTTGGATGTTTCAGCAAAGAATTGATATTAAAAATCGAACAACCCACTACAATGTGGGAAGGAATCCCAAATAACACTAGCAAACCTTCCAAAACTGCAGTTTATCTTTTCTTTGCTTTTAACAAGCCAATTTATCTTTTTGCGTTGTGTATGCAGAGGGACTAATCTAAGCTGAGTTCTTTGCAGCAGAGGAACTGGAGCAACTCCATGTACACTGGCCTATATCCTGGAAATAGGAGACTGCTTATCCAGTTATCTGCAGATTGTTTTCAAGGGAAAAAGGAAGGGCTTGTGTTCTGCACAGGGTAAAATCCTCTTAGAGTGTATCATCTCTGGACATGGATAGGCTGGAAGAGTAGGCTAACGAGAACCTTATGAAGTTCAAAAAGGACAAGTGTAAGGTCTTGCAACAGGGAAAACATAATCTAGGAGTGCAGCACAGGCTGGGAGCAACTCTGTGGAAAGGGACCTGGTGGTCCTGATGGACAACAAGCTCAATATGAGCGGAGCATGCTGCTGGGGCAGCAATGAAAGCCAACATGGTGCTGGATTGCAGCAACAAGGGCATCACCAGCAGAGTTAAAGGGTTCAGTTTTGTCCCTGCTATACAAAAAGGATGTGGGCAGGCTGGAGAGGGTCAAGAGAAGGGCCACCAAGGTGATCAAAGGACTGGGGAGCCTGCCATACATGGAAAGGCTGAGAGAATTGTGTTTGTTCAGCCTTTAGAAAAGAAAGCTATGGGGAGACCTTATCACCACGTTCCTGTAATGAAAGGGTGGCTACAAAGAAGACAAGGAGTCTTACAAGGAATCACACTAAAGACAATGGGTAACAGGTACAAATTACTCCACAGGAGATTCCTGTTGGACACAAAAGGAAAATTTTTCCCAATGAGAATAATCAGCCACTGGAACAATCTCTCCAGGGAAGTGGTGAATTCCCCACCATTGGACGCTTCTAAGATTTTGCTGGACAGGGTGATGGTCCATCTTGTCTAGACTGTGCGTTTGCCAAGAAAGGTTTGACCAGATGATCTTTGAGGTCCCTTCCAGCCTGATATTCTATGATTCTGTGAACTTGTCCTATGGAGTAGGGTGTAGTCCCAGGTTTCGTGAGATGCTGTATTTAATCCTGGGTCTGTTGAATAGCTGCTGTGTCAGACTGGGGATCTTTATTGTTCAGAAGGGAAAATACCTCTCAGCAGGAGTGCGAGATGAGACTTAAAATACACATGGCACTCTTTATCTTCCTGGTCCAATCCTTTTCACCCACTGCCATGATTAAATTTGTGAGAAGAGTCATAATAATAAATAAACTATATGTTATTGAGGGCAAAAACTCCCAGGAGGAGAGACATTGAGTGGTACAAAGAGATACAGGCATGTTTAACAATGAAACAAAGGGGCAGACTTTGGCTGAACATCAGGAAAAACATACTGGGAGTAAAATAAACTTGGCTGTAGGACGGTTCCCAACAACAGTAGCATGGAAAATGTTTTGAATGAATGGAGATAATTTCTTTCTATTTCAACCCTTCTCAGGTTTTTTTGTAGCAATGTATATTAAATAGAAAAGCCACTTTGGAAGGGTGGTGACAAGGGACTTTTTCAGCTGGTTTAGCCTGGCTCTTCCTTTAAAGCAGTTTTGAATCAATCACCTTCAGTCCAGGTATTTTGCACGACATAAAGGTGTCAAGATGAGTTGGAGGAAGCGATCACAATGCAGAGACATTTTTCCTTCCAGTCCTTGTCACAAACCTGCATTTTCTGAGCTAATAACTGGTTCTGCACATCATCAGATGCTCCTCTTTATACAAACCAGCCAGAAAGGGGCAGGGACTCAGGAACAACATTTGGCCAATGATGCAGATACACCATGTTAGCCACAAATTTCTCCAGATTTTTTCTTCTTCCTTCTCTCTTTCCTGCAATCAAAGTGAATCCAGTCTGAAAGCTCTTTTACTTATTCACTAAGATCCAGTACTGAGCAGAAAAGGTGTGAGAGGGAGAGAAAAGGAGGTGCAAATGAGTCAACCCCTCCTGGAGTGCATGTGTGGGCAGCCTGAGGGCATCATGGGCTGTTGGTTGGGAGGGGATGGTGCTTGGCACTGGGCTGTTTGGGGGATTGGGGAGGGACTGGATGGTGTTGGATGGTTTTGTGTTTGCTCCTTGGCTTAGGTCTCTCATAACACGGTTTGCAGCGCATGTTTTGTGAAATGAGAATGTGCTCTCTGTTCACTTCTAACACACCTGTTAGCTCCACAAACAAGCCTGCCAATTAAACACAGAAGTCAAATCCCACAAGGAGCTTGGTTGCACATGCTAGAAGATGTATGTATGTAATAAACGGTATTACGAGGTATACACCCAAGCCTATTTATGAGTTACCATATGAGAAAGAAAGCGTGGTCAGAATACTGAATAGGCTCAAATAACATAGGGATTTATATGCTGGATCCACCTCCCACCCCTTGTTTCATCTCAGACAGGTCATTTAGCTTTTCTGGGCCTCAGATCCTCTACTGATTATATCTGGGGTGATAAAAAAAATATCCTTTTAATCTGTTTTGTCTACTCTGATTCCTAGTGCTCTGAAACAGGAATTGCCTCTCTCTGCACTCACTTGATTTTATTGGGACTATTAGCAACACTAAGCAATCCAGTTACTGCTGTTGCATTTCAGCCTGTACCCTTGCAGAGTAGCAAAAGCAGCGTTACTCCTTTGAATCCTCTTTTCTGTTTCATCATAGGTGCCTCCTCTCATGAGTAAGTGAACTGGATTTTATCCATCACATGAGAACTAAACTTTGGTTTCCATGGAAGTCAGGTACCTCTGGACTCGGCAAAGTCCCGTTATTACTCATCAAGGGAAGGGCAGCCAACATTGTAGTTCAGCTGTAGCTGACAAGCAATTTATGTGGGATGAATCCCTTAACAGTGGGCTTCAGCCTTTCCTGAAATCTTATCCCTTGCCTCTCCACACAAGCAGGGCTGCTGGCTTCGCGCAGTGGCTCGTTTCAGACAGATGCTGACAACTGGAGCTGAGCGGTGGTGAAGGAATGTGATGGAGAGCTGCAGCAAATGTATTAATTGCACTGTATTAATTGCACTGATTGAGGAGAGCTGGTTTCTTTTATTTTTTTTTTTTCTTTCTGTAAAAGCCTTGTGTGCAGGGGGGAGCCTTGCCGAGATTTTTTCTCTGGTACGGTAATTAACACAGCCCAGAGTTCCAGGCTTCTGCCTGGCATCCCAGGGAGGTGCGTTATTAACCCAAAAGGATTTGATACCCTCCCACTGTGTCCTGTTTTCTCGTCTCTTGCCTGGTCCTCTTGTCTGCTTCAGCCTCCCAGGTCCATTAAGATCTTCTCGGTTGCCCATGCACGAACCTGACAGGCTCACGGGGAGATTCTAAAACGATGCTGGTTCAATTAGCAGGATATAATTTGCCCTTTGGTGAAACCCTGGGCTCCCCTGCCAGGCTAAGCACTTGCTGCCAGGGCACTTAGCACAGGGAGGAGCATTCCCGTCACATCTTTCTCACTGGCAGGTCACAGAAACAATGAATCCAAGTATCTGCAGTAAGAAAGTAATTATATTTTTGTCTCAATTTTATTTTTCCTCATGAAATGCAGTTTAGAGACAACCAGAAAGCCCACTTCAGTTATTTGATGTGAACAAACTAGCTGGCAGCTGTAGCTTTTATTTCATTCTGGGAATCCTGCTGGCTATTTTTTTTTTTCCCTTCCCCGTGAGCCCCTCTTGCAATTTGAGTTCTCCTGCCCTGTAGGTCACAGACCAGTTTGGTATACAATTTTCTGTGTCTCTGTGTTGATCAAATGCGTTTCTGAATGGTTTGCTGTGGTTGATAACCTCCTGAATACTCAGTGTTTCTTCTCTCCCTTGCCTGTGAGATGTGTTGAAATATCTGAAGAGTTACCGGTATCAAACCATATATATTCACGCCACAATTCCCCATTCTGCTGCACAGACAAAAATTTTTGCATGTGCACCAAAAGCAGAGAGATGAGTCAAACCTCTAGAGAAAGCGATGTTCAGAACAGGGGGAGGGAAGGAAGCACAAGATGTATTTTTTTTTTTTTCTTCAGCATTCAGCCACTTTGGACAGTAGCTGTTCCCATGAGGTCTTTTGGAAGTTAGAGAGATTGCAAAGGGACGAATTTGTGTGCTTTGATGGTGAAACTTCTCACACTGGAGGAGGTCTTCTCCTAGAGAGAATATGTGGAACAGGCGGGTGTCATGTGCCCCCGCTGGGGCAGGAAGGAAGTCTGGCCAGAGCTGCAATGAGAGTAGTGCCAGAGTTTGGTCGGGGTGTATTGGCTCTCTCTTGTGGTGGGAAAAACCTGTCCTTAACTCTAGTCTTAAGGAATGCTCTTTCTTTTTTTTTTTTTTTTTTTTCTTCCTTCTCTTTCCCAGGAGATTTCCCTGGGTTTATAAATGACTGCATTTCCCTTCAGCATGACAGCTGCAGCTTCACCTCTTCTCGTGTGAACCTGGAGTCAGGTCAGGCTAAAAATGCTGAATCTTTTCCTTCTCCTTCCCATGGTTCTCTGGCCCCCTCCTTCCTTACTCATATCAACTGGCTGTATTGCCATAACTTGAGGATTAGCTTTTCCCTGCAGGACTGAGATGAAATGCAAGTGCTTTACCGAGCAAAACAAATCTCTTCAATATTAGCAAGGCAAAGCAAAATGCTTCAGCACATGTGGTTTTTGTTAGCTGACTCTCCCCCAGCCTCATGTTTGGTCCCAGTGTCAGGTTCCCTCTTAAGTATGCTTAGGAGGTCACAGAAAGCAGGTGAATAGTCATACAATAAAAATCACGTCACACCTCTTAAAAACTGAAAAAAAAAAAAAATTACATCCCCTCCTTCCCCCTCTGTGCACAGTAGAGGCAAAGACTTGATTATGCCCTCAGTGGGAATGAACTAAAAATGAGTTTTCCTAGCAGGTTGGAGCATGGTGATGTAGTCAACAGATCAGGCTTTTGCAAATGAGTGCAGAGTTATAGGGTGCCCTAAGTTAAGCAGGTAAATACAGGTCAGATTCTCAGGCGGTGTAAATTGTCTTCCCTGGAGTGATGCCACACTGCATCAGGGTCTGGCTTCCAAACGCGTGTGCTTGTGCCAGCTGGGTATTTTCGGGAAGTGTGTATTGAGTAAGATGCTGAGAAGATGGCAAAGGTGTACATGAGAAACACACCTCTGAGTGTTCGGTACAGGTGTGTGCAATAAAGCTTGGATGGGCTTTTTGAAACCATGACTCAGTTCCTTTAGGAAGATCAGATACTGGGTTTCTGTTGTGTTAGGGAGGAGAGTAGAGCCAAGTGCCCCAGACACCCCTAGTGCTTCTGAACTGGTATAAACTCATATGAATTGCTCCAATTGATTTGACCTTACAAAAAGTAATTCTAATAAAGCATCGAGGTCCTGGTCTTGTGCATGAATTTTATAAGTCACCCCAGCCAAGGCAATACCTGCGCACTGGCAGATACGTGAATTCACTCAAAGCAAGCTAGCTTGAGCACTGTGACTGTGAGAATTTTGCCTTTTTTTTTTTTTTTTTTTAAATTCAATCTGTCCAGCAAACTTGTCTGTCTAGGAAGATATCCTCAGGTAGTGTTGCTGTGAAATGTTTGTGCATTTAGTTTCTCAATGGACCCAGTGGTGTTGCCTGAAGAGTATTCAAGCCTTTGTAATGACCTGCAACACGTCAGGAGACTCTGATAGAGCTGGGCACCTGCTCCCAGCTCAGAGGCCAGTCCTGTAAGCCCACACTGGCTGCAGCCGTGACATCCTTGCCTCCCAACATCCATCTGCCCTTGCTGTAAAAGCTTGTAGTGCTCTCTAGATGATGGTTAGAGGATGTTGTTATGCATTTAAAAAAAAAAAATAATAAAATGCTCAGGAGCTCAGATCGCTTGTATGGAGACCCAGCAGCTGGAGAACAGCATGCCATGGGAAGAAAAGTGCTTAAAAAGTGGAGCTAAATGGGGAAGTTCAATAACACGGCAGGATTTCAAATAGAAATGTTTCTTCAGGGCCACCAGCAGTAATGTTTATGGTATAAGTACACAGCCTGCAGTGATCCACTTATCTGACTCTTTCAACTCCTGGGGTGTGGAGGGCGTTCAACCCTTCTTCATCAGTGTGTCCTGAACGAGGACCCTCCAGGACCATTGTGTTTTGTGGTTGTCAGCATCTATGCGGGCTTAATGCAGGGATCATGACTACGAGACAGTCAGAGATGGGTTTCAGGCAGATTGTCAGCCTGCAGGAATGCCTTTCCCTTGCTAGCTGGTGGCACAGAACTAGTGCCAGTCAGCAACTGCCCAGCAGCAGAAGAAGCTCAAAGAAATCTGCCATAAACACGAGCAGGCTTTCCTGTGTACCAACATACAGGAGAAGACAGTAAGCAACTTCCTTAGGTTGAATAAAATCTTTCTTTTCCACCTCTGGGTTCTTTTCTTGTTGGTTTGTATGTATACCCTAATTCTAACGGCCAAGAGGAGACAGAGTGAAAAAATATTCTCTTTATTTTGAGGAATATTGAATTCCTTAGGTATATCCTCAAATACATAAAAAAATACTAAATTCCTCAAAATGTTGAGGAAGTTGAGGAAACTTGGTTGTATTCAACTCCATCCTTAGGGCATTTACTTCTCTCTATTGAGCACAACTAAAACTGTGAACAACACTTAACATGTGAAAGGTTTTTAAAGAAAGATAATGATAGATCATGGCCAAGAACTGCTCCTTGTTTTATGGAATGATATGTTTGACTCATATTTGAGGTACCATTGAAAGGGAAGCTGCCATGGTGTGTGCAGGTGTGAAGCTATGAACCTTTGTGTAAACCTCTGAATTTATCTGAGCTGAGATTTGATCTCAGAAGTTAGCTTTTGGGCTGTAAAAACAATTCTCCTTGTTATTCTAAGATATCTTTTCCTGCTAATAATTATTCTGGTTTTTATCATTGTGATTTTTTTTGTGTGTTTTGTTTTGTTCTCACACTCCTGCACTCTGCTCATGAGTCTTCATTGCTCTGTTTTTTCCAGTTTTTCCTGATGTAAAATAGAGGATGAAAAGAGCAATTGAAACAATTGCAGCAGAGTAGATTTTCAACCTCTAACATCTTCATGTGCTTGCTGGCATACTGTGAGTCTTAAATAACATGTTTATAAAGTAGTCTGATGCGTGATGCTCAGATGAATACAATTGTAGTTCAGAATTGCACAGCCCTGCAATTTATGTAGTAAATACAAGTATTGCATTCAGTAAGTTCAAAGTCAATCATCACGTTCTTGGGATGACAGTATTTTAAGATGTAGCTGCGCAATTCTACTAATTAAAAATTTGGGAGAAAGTAAGGTCACAATAATTCAGCCTGTATCCTTTTGGCTATGAAAAAGAAACAATCAAAACTCTTGGTGCAAAAGGGTTGACCTTTGAAATATTTTTTTTGCATTTGGTCGTAAAATCCATGTAATTACTTCTAGGGGCTCCTGGTGATCATGATGATAGCGTTTCAAAGCAATTAATTTGGAGCTTTGGTCTCATAAATAGTAAATTACAGTTACTGTAAGTCTTGTTAAGCAGGGAGCGAGGCAGCCCTGGACCAGTGGATGCTTTTGGGGTATTCAGCTGAGTGGAAAAGAGAGAAGCCTTTGATGTGGTGGTATTGGATGTACTGGAGGTTTTGGATATATTTTTTGCCTCTGGAACATCTAAACAGGATGTTGTCCCTTTCTTTAAAGAAAATCACAGGGGTGAAAATGGAAAGAGCACTGACTCTTTCTTATGAGTCTTAAATGCTCATCTCATAGTGAGAAATTTGAGATTATTAATAGCATAACTTTTTGAAACAAATTCATAATCCATAGGTATCTGTTTTAAATCATAGCAATCAACTGACTATAATCTTACAAGAGAAAAAAAGAACCTAAAACATTAACATGTAGCAGCTGAAAAGATGCTTTAAAAAATTATTATTATTGCAATTTTTTACTAGCAGTAGAGGTTTGCTATTAGATCAATTTACCTAGGTGTACAGTGGCAACACCCTTATGTGGAGACGTTGCTTTTATCGAATGTGTTTGTTTTTCCTAAGAGCCTAATTTTCTATTTCAACCAGGAGCAGAGATCTGCCCAATATTCTGTAGCATGTGTTACACCTGAGGTCATAGTGAAACACCCACTGCAGCCACCTTGTGCTTTTAAGATCTGAGAGGATGAAGCAGAGCTCACTTGCATGCTATAGCAAAAGGTTAAAAAAATTAAATAAAGAGAACTTCCTAAGACAAAGTAATATGGTCCCCACACACTGGGAGTAAAAATGTCTCCTAGCCCTACCAAGCAGCTTCAGGAGGAGAATGAGGGAAGAGAGCCTAAATTGTGCTCTTCTGCCTTTTGCACTGCACAACCTGCAAGACCTGCAAGCTCAAGTCCTCCAAGGGCCTGGGGGCATTCACAGTGGTAGGGACAGTCCACACACTGAAATGTAACTTCATGCCGGAGCAAGAGACTGGTTATTGCAGTGGTGATTGCCTCAATCTGCTTGGGACCAGCCACGTGGGATGCCTACGTGTTGTTTTTGACTTTAGAGAGGAGCTTGGCAGCAGCGATTGGGCAGAGGATGTTCTGAGGAGGAGAGGCTGGGAACAATGAAAGACTGAAAGACACACCTGCCCACTCAGGTAGGGAGGATGAGGACAGCTGTGAGATTAAGTCCTGTTTCTTTCCAGCACAACTGTTAGGTTTTGATACTCTACTGCCCTTTTTAATAATTAAATTTTGGGTTTAGACATTTCTGTTGCACTATCACATGTCTTTTTCTTGTCTTTCTGTCTCGACTCTTAACTTGGGAACTTGTGAGGTTAGGTTTGGAGAAAGACCTGCTACGATGATAAATAAGGTTCAACCGAAGCCATAGGCCCTGGATAATGGATGATCCATTTCACAGGATGCACCAGTTTGAGGAGTTTAATTTCTAACTAGTTAAAGATCCATTTTGTGAAAAATGACTTCCCATTTCCAACCTATAATGAAAGTAAAATAGTGGAAAGACAGATGAGTTAGCACTCCTAGTAATCTGTTATGTAGCTGGGTGAGAAATAAAACCATTTGTCTCTCCCCCTTGACTGACTTTTCTTACACAAAATAACTGTGTAATTGTCTTAAACCCTGAATAGAGAGTGCAGTCTGGAGGAGAGAGGTTCTTATATTTCAGCTGGCTCACAGCTGTTCGTTTAGGGAGAACAAGGTTGTGCGTGTGAAGGGAATTCGCTGGGAACCCATTTCTCAGAGCCATGATCCTTTTCCTGTTTGTCAGATGCACTGATTTTTCTGGAATACTTTTTCTTGCTAAGTATTGTGTGAGTTTCTGGCAGTACAGCTGCCTTTGACCCCAAAAGGGGTCCTTAGCTGGCTGAGACTGGGGCGGACAGCGTGAGATTGTGCATTTCATGGATGGTGAGAGGAGCTGGATGGAGTTGAGATCTGCACCTCGGATGTGACAGTGTTGGGGGCAGATGTACACGGAAACAACACTATAAAACAACCTGAGCCCTTGTGGTATTTGCTATAGGGTTTGGGTGATATTTAGAGTTTCTGAAACTCTAGGTGTTTCTCAGTTCAGTGGACAAACCAAAAATTATTCAGTTACAATTGACCTAAGAAGTTTCAATGTAGAGGATATTTTTAAAATTTGCATTATTAAAATTTTTACTGACTTTTAAATTTATTTTTTTTTGAAACAATGCAAAGGTATTTTGGGGAGCAAGTCTATTTTTGCTGGGTTTACTGGAGGTGGATGTATTTTTTGTTCTTTCCTTAAATCACAGTTTTAAGTGCTAATTCTGAATATTCTCCATACAGATTCAGGACCTTTTTTACCACTGCACTGTAGTGCTGAATTTTAGTGGTAGGCATGGCACTGGCTTCCCATTAATGAGGGAGACTGATATCTCTTCTGATGATACTGGAACCTGGTGGAGTTTGGATCAGGAAGGGGAAGAGATTTCAGGAAGCATCAAGAAAGGTGGTATTTCGGCATAGGGCTTGAATGTTATCTTTTGAGGCAGTATTTTGTAAATGGTTTTCCTAAAAAAGGACAATTTTATTTTAAAAGTGTATATTTTTTTTTTTCCTGTAGTATGTGGGAAGTGAAATTCAGAGGCTATCAAATCTCTAAGTTTTATCCTGGGGCTAGCAGTGCTTTCAAAACAATCAGAAGTTTATTGTGTTGAGGCAGATTTTTCCTCTTCTGAGAGCAGAAACCGTGTTTTCATTTTAATGGCGATAGTGATCTTTTTAACAATTTGAGGTTGTAATATGGAGAAATGCAGGGCTCTCAGCCCAGTGCAAACTTTTGTAATCAAATCAATGAGCTCCCCTGGTGCGAAGTGAGCGACCGAAGGCTGTATAGCTCCGTCCCCTTTACCTTATCCCAGTGGTGTGGAAAGTGCAGTTGCTTCCCAGAAGTTAGCAAACGATTCACAACAAGAAAGGCACGGCGCAGCTCGTCAAACAGGCTGAATAAACGGTCAGGGAGGAAGTTTGTATAATGTGACAGGGAGGAGGACAGTCAGGAACCAACACACCCTCAAAACAAAACAAGAAAAGCCGTGGGTGTGAAGGGGATTTTCTGTGGTTGATGGCTCAGAGCAGGCACTGCCCTGCGGCGGGTATTGCCTGTATGTGAGAAACCTGCCCAGTCTAGTGCCAGGCTTGGCCTTCAGGGAGCGTTGGGTCTTTTCTGTCTGTGAAACCCAGCAAGACCCTGAAGTCACAGCTGATACGACACCCCAGCTCTGAGCAATGGGCTGACCAAGACTCGTGGAAGAGAGAAGCAGGCAACAAGTTTGCTTTTAGGAGGGCCCGGGGATTGTTTAAGTAGCATCTTGTTGATGTTGTGGTATTGCTTTGGGCAGGGATGTTATGGATTTTTTTGCATTTGCATTTTTGCATTGTACTGTGAAATATGGATTTCTTCCTACTCTAGGACTTCTTGTGTGGGACTGTTCTGTTAGGACTCGATTATGGCTTAACTGTGTGAGATCAATGAGACGGAAGCTGTCTCCTGAGCATGACACAGCAGGGTAGAAGCTCATCCCATATTTTACCTCTTGGGTGGATTAAGTTCCTCCTCCATTAAGACTTCACCAAATGACTTTGGCCAGAGTGTATACATATTTGTGGAGATTCTCCTGTGCTAGAGGTCTTTGCCTCCAGTCTGCTTCCAACTCTAGTGCAGGAAGGTATGAATACCTCAGCAGCTCATGTAGAAGCTGCCTGTTTTGCGAGACCTCTCGTACTCTTGCACTATTGTCTCTGTGTTCCTCCATGCACGTGAAAGATAAAGAGTAAATGATTGGTTGAATGGGAAGGGGCTGAAAGGTACAAATGGTTTGGAGCATGAGTACAATAAGAAAAAGCTAATGACACCTAATTTGCATGGGTATGTCAATAAATATTGTTTACATGCTTTTGATTGGCCAACTTGAAATGTATTTGTAATGGAAACAAATTGGAAATTTCAGTCAATCCAGTGCCTTTCATCAGTCCTGAACTCTATTTAAAAATGACATTATTTTAACATGTTTTTAAAGCACCTTTTCCTAATGTGATCCAGGAGGCTGTGCAAAAACAACTTGGAATAATCTTGAAATCCACACAGGGCCATGCAAGAGAAAAGGAGCCAACACCTTTGGGCAAAGAAAACCAGAAAATCTAAGAAGAAGAGCCAGAAAGAAGGGAGGGAAGAGATGTTAATGGAAAAATTTACCTCTAAAGTAACATGCTGTCCAGAAATGTTTTTTTTTTTTTTTTTAAATTTCCTTGAGAAATGTCCATGTAAAACCAATGCAATGTTTTATATATTTATTAAATTTTCTCATTGAAAGAATACTCCAGCTATTGAGATAACACCTCGTGCCAAAAAGCTATTGTCTGTGGAGCTCCCTCAAATAATGAGCTTGGTTATTCTATTAATAAAACATGAGATTAGGGAGTTTGGGTTAAATACAGCATAGAGCAACAGCAGTGCTCAGCCCAGATACCAGAGAGGGTTTTTTTGTGTGTGTGTGATTGGTTAATCCATGAATCAAGGAGATCAGGTGTTTAAATTCCACATTCTTGATAAGGAAACAAGTATCCACTTGTTTCCTCAATGATGGTGTCACTTACAGAGTAGGAATCCTCCCCACACAGGTGGCTAAAGCGATCTGTACCCAATGCACTCTTGTTGCTGCATCACTGCTACTTGAAATGATCAGAAAATGCAGGAACTGGTGCATAGGACTGTCTTCTCCAAGGTAAATATTTTAATTCTGAAAGAAAATGAACCTGAAGGCTCCAGCCTACTGAAGCTGACCTTCCTTGCTCGGTCTGTTGTACTGTGGAACAGTAAGCATTTGGAAATACGCTGCGATGGATGGGATGGGAAGGGCAGACTGTATTTCTTTATTCTGTTCTAGCTTGGTGCCAATATACACAAGAAGGGATGGTCTGGATTTTCTTGTCATCCCCTCTGTCACTCCAAACTGAATATTGTTATTGAGGTTCAGCCAAAAGGTTTTGAACCGTGAATGAATTTCTAGGTCAAATTATATGGCCTTCATTTTCACTCAAGTCCAAACCTAAGGATCACAGAAATTATTTCACTTCAGTTTTTTGTTGCTGCATCAGGTCTACATCTTCTCTTGGGTATCCACCACAAACACCAGGCACCAGTGACCCATCCAGTGGCAAGAGTTGGCATTAGGCTAGCAGGTTCATTTTTTTATATCCTCAGAATTCTGCATGAAAATCAGATTAAAATATTCTCAGAAAGTAGAGTGACCAAAAGTAGACATCAGTGTCTGAACCCACCTCTCTTATTCCTCTAACAGTGTCTTCCAGTTTATGGGGAAACACAATCATTTGAGGCCATCTCTGAAGGCACGTTAAAGTAAAGAATAGCTGAAGAAAGTATCTTTTAAGAAAATGGTAACTGCAGAGCTTGTGGCAATCCTATTCTGAGCAAACTGACACCTAAAAGACTGACAGCAGCAAAGATAAATATAGTAGTAGTGCAGCAGGGGAGTTGGGATGAATAGAGACATATTCTACTGAGAGACTCTGTGACATCCTGAGCAGCATCAGTGGAGAAGTCCCAAGATTTGCCCTGTTGGGTTCAAAGACACTGTCAGAGCCTGAGGCGAGTTCCAAGGCACAATCTTCTCCTTCCTTGAAGTCTCTTCCCGCTGGGCTCAAGTCCTCCCTGAAGATTTCCAGATCTGGTAATACAGGATCAGAAGCTCATTATGCAGTTGGTCTGTTCCCTTCTTTGCACTTCTGCCCTGGTTATAATTGTTGATGCTCGTCAGGACTTAACTTCCGTTTGAAAGTAGGAATATTGAACTCTGCCCTACTTTTTCTCCTTTGGTAATATCTGGAGCAGTCCACACTTGTAAAATAGGTGGAAAAGAAAGAGTAGTCCTTAAGTCAGCCAAGACTTAGAAGTCAAAAAGCTTAATATGTTACATTGATAGCATTTTGTTGTGTTTTCAATTTTATGATGTATCCTTAATTGTCCACCAGCAGAAGGTAGAATCCATTGCAAGGATAAGAATGTAGTCTCCAGATTCCACTGATGGACACCTGTTTACTGAGTTTAGCTTGTAATTTTGAGATCATGGAAAGGATGTAACTTTAGACATAGCTACTATTTGTACATCTAGAGGAGGCCTCTCTTCTGGTGAGTTCCACAGATGCCCGTTCTACTTCTCTAGGTAAGGATATGTAACTGCAATATAAATGATTACTGAAGATTTAGGGGTGAAGGAATATCAGCCAACTGCAGAAACGTGTATTTATTTTAGCTTTGCTCTGTTTATTTAATAATAAACCCAAGATCGTTACAAATACAGACCACATCTGGTCCCCTCCCCTTTTTGCAATTTTTTGTGCATCTAATTACATTAAAGCAAACCATATATTTGAGAACAAAACTTCTCTCTCAGAGAAATTTTATGGTATAACCTTGTATGGTATTATACCAAAGCAGAGAAAATGTTTATTGCAGAGTTAACCAAGCAATATGTGTATATATGTGCACAGCCATGCATGTGTGTGAACTCTTTCTGCAGGATAAAAAGCTTTTGTGATGGTTTAAGAAAATGTTGAGCTACCAAGGGGACTGGATAGAAGCAGTTTTCTGAATAGCTGTGCTTTTCCCAGGCAGCGTTCAGAAATAACCTTTAACTACTGAGGCAAGAAATAAATAAAAATGCAGCAAAATTTCTCTGATGGGGATTGTTTGGCTTCTGCATGAGCCTGGGCGATGTGACTGGGTGGGTCTCTTTAGAAGGTTTGCATTAAGAATGTGTCTCAAGTGCAATGCGCTGCAAATCTTTTTTAGAGTGCTGTACTCAGAGACTGCTAGGTAGGGGAATGAGATAATGTTTGTAGAATAGAGAGAATAGAAAAAATAGTCACATTACAGCTGCCCTGTGTCTCAGATCTTGTTTGGAAACACTTTTAATTGATCTATCTATCATGCTATTCATTTGGATTAAGAATGGCTAGTGCTTGGTGTTACCCAGAAGCAATAATCTCAGCAAGACCATGTTCTCTTCACAGCTTCATTAACCTCTACAATAAACGGTCAAGGCTTTATGGTAGAAATGTTCGTGGAGTAAATGCTCTGCAGCTCTTTGGGTGGGCCATCTGTCTTTTGAGGTAGCCATGGGTGAATGCTAGATAGCTATCTCCTAAAGAGATCAATACAAAAATAAATTTTGCTGTGGCCTGCAGGTATTACAAGTTGATACCAGCTCTTCTATACATCCATTCCCAGAACCCACTTGTGGACTCCTTCAACAGAGTTCAACAGTGAAAGTGGAAAGACACTCAAAATCATGAATATGTGCTTGGGATCTCTGCACACTTTAGGGTGAAAATGAAAAGACGGGTTGCAGTTATTTCCCTAGAAAATAAACAGTGCTTTTTGACATGTTGCATCTTGCTGAATTTGGCACTGGACTGCAGTATGCCCTAGCTGGAGGGAAGAGCTGGGTGGAGAGACCTCATGGAGAGATCCTCTGGATAACCTTCTTGCTTCATCTAAGAAGTGTTTTGAGAGGTGCAGAAACAGAGAAAATAACCCAACCGTGCAGGGTCTTGGGATTCCTGTAGCCAAGACTTGGCTGAGTGACCCACTAACATGGAGCTGGCTTTGGGAACTGCATGCTCAGATAGTTCTCTCAGGCAGTAACTTAAGACAACAGGTTCCAGGCAGAAACACACACACACCCCAAGTGAAATCCCAAGCCCCCAAAATACAGCAACTGTAAATGTAGTAATAGTGATTGGAAAAAAAACTGCCATGACAAAATCCGGAGATGGTGCAGAGTGATGTTGGGAGAGGACGTGTGGCACCAGGCCTTACGGCTACCTGGGCTTGACAAGAACAGGAGTGAAAGTTGGTTTATGAAGTTAGATTAAAAGTGGATTGATAGAGGGAGTTCATGGTGTCCTGTGCCGTGTTTTCAGTCTGAAGCTGAAGTTCCATGAGCTTCTGGGGTTATTGCTTTGAAAAATGCATGATATTTCTGTCAATCTGCCCTATTGACAGCTCTGCAAAGATTTTACGGGAGAAGAATCCACGATGCTCTGGCATGTAAAATATGCAATATCTGATTGTGATGAGATTGATTTAGGCTGTAATTAGGTTACAGCATGCTGATTGAGCCATATTAGCTTGGTAATATAGCAACGTTGCTTCTGTCAAAATTGTTTTAAATTCAGCTTGTGGCAAACAACAAAAAATGGAAACAAAATTTATTCGTGCTCTGGGCCCACAATACAGATTTCACCATTGGCTTTTTGAGTCATTTAATAATGATTACAAATAACGTTTTCAGGGAGAAATTGCAAGATAAATTCCAGTTTCTACTTGAGCAAATCTCCTTTTCAATTCTTACCTCTCTTTCTCCTGTGTTCATCCCAGGTACTCACAGGACTTTTGATCAACTGACCTTAACTCAGCTGCCTAATAGGCCTACAGCCCACCAGAAAGGAATGGGCAGCATGGAGTTTTATTGGCACTGTCTATGTTTTTTGATTTTTTTTTCTTCTTCTTTCTTTTCCAGAAATACTTTAGTGGTTGATCTGAGTCTTGGGAAGAACAAGTCCATGGAACAGTGACTAATTTTTTTTATAAATAAGCTACTGGAAAATAGAGAGGACCTTTAGCTGATGAAAGCAGAGATGGCATCTTCTAAATTCTCTGGGCCTCTAGCCAAATTAATCCCAAAGATAATGGGTACCATAGGTAATTTAACGAACAAAGAGCCTCTCCCTGCAGCCATGTGCAACTGCTGATGGTTACCTAATCCTGCAGCTGCACACAATTGCTGTTGGTTTCGTGATCCTATCTCCTGCTATCTCAACGTGGCCCACTTGCCTCTTTTACACTGCAATATCTTGCTTGATGTGTGTTATGGACTATCTTGTGGCTGGACACTGTCTTACAGGCCATCTATCTCTCTTTTCTCTAGACCTAATTGAATTTCTCTTGATTCCCTCTTGATTCCCCTCTGGTTACACATATTTCTAGTGTACTGACGAAATGTCTTGAGCAAACAAGGGTAGTTGGTGAGTTAGGTGAGTCTTATTAGCATTTCTGAGCTTCTTTGTGATCTGCAGTCATCCTTCCTCCCTCTCCCTATTGCAATATACTTTTATAGCCAGTGAGGTCATGCATCCAGAGATGTTGTCTTGATGCAAACCTGTATGTATTAATATGCCTGTGTGAACTATTTCACATCAGCTTTCGGCAGCAAACTAGGGTGTTCCCAGTCCTTCATGTGTGCTTTCCTTCTGGAATTTTCCAATGATGAAACAAAATATGTATCAGGTAGGATTTATATCTAGGCTCTAGATCTCTTTTTACAATTATCTCATATTTTCCCCAGATATTTCCTAGTCTCAAACCATTTAATTCTCCTTTTGTCTACTTTAGGGAAGATTTTACTGATCTGTTTGTTAATTATTGGTTCCTCTTTGTACCTCTCCCTTTAAACTCTGCATCACATTAAGTGGATGCATGGAAACCAAGAAATATTAGTAATGTATTTCTTGTAAGGTCATTAGCACTCATATTTAGATCCTAGGAACTCTTACTTGGAGTCCTTTGCTCTAGTTATGAGAAATGGCATCCTAGCACCTGTATTGTAATTTTTGTCTGCCGATCTTGAAATTCTTTATAAATGTCTGTCAAATATTCACAACTTCTATATAGGAAGGTAAAAGCCCAGGTAAGTGAAACTTAAAGAGAGACTAAAGCAATGCCCTGTTCCTTTCCTCCATCCCAAAATGCTCTGTATCCACAGCTCTGAATGAGATGCCCAGACTTCCAGTATAACATGCTGTGAGAGCTTGGGATGTCAGTGTAGTACACAAAAGCCAGAATATGGAGTAGTAAGCAACTTAGTTTCACAAAGGGTTAAGGGCTTACACAGGTGCCTCTCTGGGTGGGGATGCATTTAGGTACCTTATTTGCTGCTCCTGGAAAGGATGTTATGTTGTTCTTTTCAAGTGTTTAAATCACTTTTTGCATCTTCAGAACAAGGTGGAAATAGAGCCATTTACATTTTTTACTTGGTAATTCCTTACAGTGACTAACACCATGTTCTTGATTCCCTGGGCTTTTTCCCAAACCTCTGGAACATACATCCTCTGAACGTAGATTCTCTGAACACAGATCCTCTCTGATTTTTTTTTCAAACTCATATCTTAATGATAAGAGGGAAACATGCACAGCAACAGAGTAAAGGACCTGTTAAAGAACACACTAAAGCAAAATCTGGAGTTTATTCTTGTGTGTGAAGGCAATGAGTGTGTGCTTCAGTTGTTGAACTTCCTTGTGATTAACAGCTGAGTACTTGCTACAAAACTGAGCAGAGTGTTCAGTGAGAAGTGATGACCTGGTATGTTTGCACTTAAGGTGTCTATCTGTTGAGGTGTCTTCTCCTGGGAGAATGATGGTGTTTCTGTTTCCTCTTTGGAAACTATATAATTTTATTTTCCCATTCCAGTTTTTAAATCTAGCCTGAGGTCACCTCATCTTGGTGGCAAGCGATCTGGGAGGCGAGTCCTTTGGTTTAACTCCATGAAAACAAGTGAATTCAGCTTCAGGGTAGAAAGTGGCTACTCATGAATATACAAGATATATTTTCCCTAAGAATAGCTGGAGTTGTAGCCACCACTAAAGCCTTGTTAGTCTCAGGTTCAGGATTGTCCAAATTTGGTCAACAACTTGTTTAACTCATCAGAGCAATCAGTAGCTGTACAAATAGAAGTTTCCCTTTTAAACTGCCCAGCCCTCTGACTTTTCAGTGGGGATTAATGCTGTTGGATTTGGTCCTTTTTGGTTCCACACTTCAGCTGCTGCAAGGGTCTACCTGTTATTCCTTAAGCCTGACTTGGTGAATCTTTTTGGAGGATGTTACTTCAATATGCTATAGGTTAGCTCTGAACGAAAGCTCTGAGGCCATCTGACTTGTTCTGGGGGTGTGGACCTAAACCCTCAAAGTAAAGATAACTTCAGCCCCAAAGGTTTAGTTACTGCACATGTAATTTAGTGCACGTTTGCCATGCTGCAGCTGACACGAGCATACCTCTCTGTGTTGAACTGGAGTGGAAATGCACTAGCTTGGAAGAGCCTGATTCACGCATGACTTCATCAGAAACAATTTCCATATTGAGAAAAGAGTATTTGCATTTGATTACTAAGAGCTGTTGTGTTCAGTCAACAATTGCTTATGTTTCCGTATGATGGAGATGAGTAATTCAACTTACTAGAAAGCAGATATATACAGATCTTAATCAGAAGTTTTCACGGATTTATATTATGAACTTTACATGACAGCAGAGTTCTGGCTGTATCTAACACCCATTAGCCAAACTGGAAGTGAGTATTTCTGGCTTTGATGGTTCTTATGAAGAAGGGAATCAAGCTTGTCAGTGCCCTTCATGCAGTGAAACTGGCTGTTATTTTTCAGTGAAAATCTGGAAGGTTTTTGCAAGTCTTGAGTGCTGAGGATTTTGATTTTTCATCAGTCCATCCAAGGAACTCTTTTGCTGTGAAATAACTGTGGTTTTCTTCTTTTTTTATGGACTTTTTCTGTGGGGAGTGTGGGAGGGTAGGGAACCATACTTACTATTTCATTTTTCTCCGTAATCTTTTTTAATATATACTTATATGTTTCTGGCTACGTAGAGCTCCATTAGCTTGTGCTTAAACTCCTGGAAACTTGTGGGTGAAGTATTGGCTCAGGGAGTGCAATGCTGAAAAACATGCACGGTTTAGTCGTTTGGCCAATTACAGAGCTTAAAATCTGACTGAACACTGGAGGTATAACTCTTAGTGGGACTTTCTCATCTACACACTGATTTGTTTTAGTAAGAAAAAAAAAGTTTGAAACTAAAAGTCATTGGTATGTTAAGTAGCAATCTTTCAGAAATACTAAATAATAAAGAGAGGAGGTTTATAATAATTGAGTAATGTCTTCACTTATGCAAGAAAAACTGGTACCTCTCTCCAGATTCTATTCTGCAAATTATTTTGCTTCTTTTAGTCCCTCTTTTTATAATCCTTTCTGGCTTCTTGAATTGGAAGGATGACTGCATCTGTCAGTCATGAAACAAAATGCAGTTAAATGCAGTTTTTACTTAACAGCATTTATGTTTTGGGCCTTTATGAAAGGAATATTTTTGAGCTGTTTCTTAGCCTGGATAAATGTTGATTTGTGGACTAATATTTGTAGGTACACCCCAACCAAATCACTATTGTCCTCAGTTGGTTTTGTTCCCTATCTGTTACAACATCTGCTGTTATAAATCTGAGAGATTTGGGTTGTTGCCTACCTGGGCTAGATTTCTGATAGCTAAACATCAGGTCTTCTCTCAGCTGGGTAGCTCGAGGAACTGCTGGCTCCACACTTCTCTACTATCTTTCATCGTATTCTCCTGGAGACCGGAGAGATAATAAATGTTTCATGTGGCCCTCTTTTGGCAGCCCCTGTGCAAAAGGAAGGATGGTTGAGACAGAAACAAAAGAATAATGGAAACATCATTTTATAGGATTAAGAACTCCAGGAACTGGTGTAGCTGGAGCTGACTGGTGATGTCTGGCTTCATGTGCTTAGCCAGGAGCACGTTATAACTGACAAATGCAGAGAAATCTTATCTTGTTTGTCAAGTCCCTGTAGAGATTTGTTGCAGGTTAGTGCTGTAGTTCACTCCCGGTTTCTTCAGTCATGTAAGTCAGTCATGGTTCAGCACGAGACTCCTGTGACCTCTTCTGCAAGGGAGGGTGAAGGTGGGGAAGAAGCATGGCTCTCTCTGCTGATGCCGTCTGCATATCGGTGACAAATTAGATGCTCCAGCTCTGCCATGCTGAGCATCCATCCTGTTTGAGGGGCACTGTGGTTTGCTACTCGTAGCTATCTATATCCATTAGACGTGCTGTAGGGCAGAATGAACGGAGTAGATGTTGCTCAGGCTTTTCAGAGAACCAGTAGTGGAATCGTAATTTATCTAGAAAACACAGTGTAATGTTTCCATTTCTTTTTCTTTTCCTTAACTAGTGGTCAATATGGGCCTGTCTTACTGTGTTACTGCCAGGAATGTGTGCTCTTGCTACTGCTGAGCTGAGAGCTAATGTTATGAGAAGGGTGAGTAAGCCAGGACAGCCACCCTATAATCCAACTTAACAGAACACCATCCTTGCTGGATAATATGACAGTGTCTTACAAATTTTTTTATTTTTTTTTTTAAGTAAATCCTTTGCTGATTGAGTAGCTGAGGCAGGTATATGAAGGCCTTTATTTTCCCCTATGGTAGACATAAGCTGATGAACTGTTGGCTTCTAGGTTTTTTTTACTCGTGCAGTGTCTGCTAATGAACCTTTGCCATGTCTTTAAAGAATCCCTTTATAGTGGTGAGAGAAGCAGCAGATGTGTCTGAGCAATCCAGCTTATGATACTGTCCACAGTGTGTTTTCATTTTTTTTCCTTTTTTTTTTTTTTAATAAAAAATTTGGCTTGCTTGAAATGGGACTGCTCTGACGTGACTTCCTTGAAAGTCCTTCAATTACTTTTGCAGGAATAAGTAACAGGTTTGCACTATGGAAAATGAGGATGCCAAGGGGAATGTCAAGTTGCGGAAGCTCTTCCCACCTGACAGACCAATTTGACCGTGAACTCAATTTTTTCACCTTTTTTATTTCTCAGGGGAGTAGGTCCATATTACAGGGTCCCGGCCCCTGCAGGCAGGACATCTCCAATCACGTCATTGTTGGGAGCAGCTGGAAAACTGGGGACAGCTATTGCACAAGATGTACTTAAAGCTGCTAACAGGGGAAACATTGTTAAGGGTGAATTTCTTCCGAAACTGGAGCTAACAACCATCAGCTGAAAAAAGAGCTGAGAGAAGCAGCTGGGCATGGATTTCTGAGGTGGCAGAAGTAAAGGATAACGTGAGTACAAAGTAATGGGCAGAGGGTTATGATAGTCCTGCCAAATAGTGGTACAAATTTTAGGGTCCTGTTATCTCTCTTCAGAAGGCCTTTTTTTTCTGCACCAGACTTTGCCTGCAGGCTCAAATTTCAGTGATATTCTGGAATGTAAATACCTAATTGTGCTTGCAAATCAGGTACTTAAACTTCCAAATCCTCGTCATTTTAGTATCTTTGTTGTCCAGATTATATGAATCCTAAGGGTAAGAAAAGGAGATTTCAGTCTGTGAAGCTGTCATCCTGACACATTTCATACAGGACTCTGGCATTTTGTAAATGCCACATTAACAATCGGGGATGAGGTATCATCCAGAAGTATTTGTAGTAAATGAATAGACGTTCTCTTAGAGACAAAAATGGAGAATGTCACAGCAAATGTCCCCAGGGCAACATGTTTTCTAGGTTGGGCACTGTCATCCCTTGGGATCAATGACAGAACACAAATAGTTTCTCTCCTCTGCTTCCCATTAATCAGAAGCTTCTAAGACAGGTTAGTGAGGTTAGAAGTCCTTGCTTAAGAAGATGGTTTCTGTGGAAGGTGCGGTGAGCTTACACTTGCTCTGCCAGATAGCAAATGTCAACCCTTACATTGTGCTTTCAAATTCAAAAAACACCATAAGAACCAAGTGATTATTGTGTTTTAAAATGCATCTATCCTTGGGTATCAGCAATTTAACAAAATTAATCACTGACAGAGTTAACTAGGATCTGGACCTTCAGCTTCTTATTTATAACTGAATTTTAGTGGGAGGGGAGAGGGAATGGGAACTTCTGTGATAAATGAAGACTTGAATATGGCAATAAGCAGTGGTTTCTTTCTCAGAATGGTAGCCTCATTTATTTACTTTTTTATAATAGTGTGAAATAATTAGACTTCAGAAAAAAAAAAAGATTTTATCATTGAGTTTCATACTCCTCTTTTAATGAGATGTAATTAATAACACTTTTACCTGAGTAGGTGTCATCTCCAAAAAGAGGCCAAATAGTACATTAGCACCTTGTGCTTTAAGGCACTTCATAGCTGATTTCAGGTGCCCTTACTATGAGGCATGGTGATGCTATTCCCACTGGAATATATGTCAAAGTGAAGACCCAACAGCTAGAAACATCTTGGGAGAAGAACGTCTCTGGTTGATGCTTTCTGAGCATGGCCTGTTCTGTGGCAGTCCAATATAATCACATAAGTGAAAGTGTGGACAGTGATGCTATCGTCTTTTGCATGACAGCTCATTCAACTATCTTCTGGAGACCTCCTTCCTGCCAAATTAAAATATGAGCCTCTAACAGCTCCTCGAGAATGTCTAGACATCAGATCAAGATTGTTGATGAAATTTTCTTAACTTGCAGTCCCAAATGCCTTTTACTGGTGAAACATCATTGTCATCATGTTTTTGCTTATCACAGATGTCTCTCATCCAGGTGATGTTTAGAGTCTGTAGTAGCTTTAGTAGCTTTAGTAGCTCTGCAAGTCTTACATCCACAATTTGTCTAGGTCTTGTATAATATTTTTGAGCCAGTGGCCTTTTCTATCTACTGGTTTAAGTAAAACTCGTGCCCAGGTGCTAGCTTGTAATTCATGTCAGCAACATCATTTTTCCTCTGACTTTGACAGATGCCATGTGGCTCAGTTATAGGAGGTGAATATATCGCTGTGACTGTACTACCCATGTACTTTGTATCCTTCCTGCCAAATCACTTTTCTCCGCTTTCCAGAGCTTTCACAGACTTTTCCCCACTTATCCTACAGTCTGCATCAGACAAGATCAAAGTTCCTGCGTCCAATCAGCCCGTAATGCTGGCCTTCATCACCTGCTCATTACATTTTCAGTCACACATTTCTGCTCCTTTCTCCCAGGCAATCCCTCCCTCCTGCAGGAAACCCACCATCAGCCTGCACACAGCAATGCCATTATCATCCTTGAAGTCCATTCTTTTTGCCCTGTCGCCTGATGATAATGATTAGGGGTATGGAGGCTGCGTGCCATGGTGATCATCTTGATCTCACAGTTTCCCTGTAATTTTTTCCTCTTTCTGCACTTTCCTGTCATCTCTTGCCTTTGGATGGTGACCTCTTTAGGGCCAGGGTGGTCTCTGCGCATTGTATAATGGTAATGCAAAACTAGAAACAATAGTATCTGAAGAACTTGGAAGGATTAATAGTGTTTGTGTTCATCCTCTTAACTCAGCATGAATCTGGTCCAAGTGAGACTTCACAAATTAGGTACTTATTTTGCAGCTTTTCATTGTCCTGTGGGATAATAAGTTAGTGATTTATGTGTTTTATTCAGTTTTTTTATTTGATATGGGAGAACATTCAGTCACGAGAACTACTTCAGACTTATCTACTTGCTCACTAGCAGCAGCTGTGCAAATTTAAAGATGTATGTGGTGACAGGCTGAGGGAGCTGGGGTTGTTCAGCCTGGAGAAGAGGAGGCTCTGGGGAGACCTAAGAGCGGCCTTCCAGTA